>CAMZMU010000062.1:32357247-32579388 GCA_947311845.1 Poa pratensis
GGGGAGTACACTCTACCTCTCTCTCTGTTTTTATTTTATTTTGTCTTGTCTAGTTTACTTTTGTCTAGTTTATTTGTGCTTAGTTTATTTCTGTCTAGTATTATTTTGCTTAGTTTACTTTTGTCTAGTTTATTTTTGTCTTGTTTTATTTTTCTTATATACCGAAAATCCATAAAAATTTGAAAAACCGAAAATCTAAAAACTGTTGTTATGGAAGAACATGCTAAACCTCTATGGAACTTAAAGAATTATATATGAAGTATAGAGAATCAAGAAAGGGTGAAGTCATGAGAGGCGTGTTAAAAAGTTGAATCAAATTGCTAAAATTTTGCTTAAACGCCATGATATAAATTGTTGCTCTAAACAGGATACTAAACATCTTAAATTCAATGTGGCTTTAGTAAAGAAGATATAATTATGAGCTATCATTGTTATAACTATGCTTATCTGGGAGCTGAAGAAGTAGAACAATTTGTTTTATTTATGGGAGCCTCTGAAATAGAATCCTTCATGGCTAAAAATTATGAAACTTGTATTGCTTGTAAGGACCTTAAAGATTATGTCTCTTCTATCCTTGATTATTGTCTAGAAAATTTCAGCAATAATTCTTATATCATTGATTATAAAGAGAGACTCATTCATGCACAAGAATGTACTCACAATTTGCAGGAACCTGTGGAAGAAGAAATTGCTGAAGCTGAAAGCTCATTAGATGAAAAAGAGGAGGAGAGTGATGAACAAAAGGAGGAAGAATGGATTAGCTACCCATGCCTACCTTCTAATGAGAGTAACTCTTTATCTCTTACATTATTTGATTGCCCTCCATGCTTACCAAAGGAGGATGAATGTTATGTTCCTGTGGATTCTCTTGAAATATTCCTATGAGTAAAACTTGTGAAATAATTATGCTACTGTTATTTATGATAATCCATGCTATTTCAAAAATCTTATGATAATCCTTTATTTGTGGCTGATATCGAAATGCATGGTACTAAAGAGTTTTGCTTAGAAAATGTTTATGATAAAGCTCTAGATGATGGTCCTATGTTACTTGATAATATTAATTGTACTACTAATGAAAATGGGATTGGAGAGGTCTTGACTTTATCTAGATTCCCATACTTTTGAGATGATCAATCATCTTGTTATAAAATTGTTAAAAGTGGGTTTGAAAGTTTTAATCCCACTATTTTTGAGCTTGATAAAAATTATGTGTTTGTAGATCATGAAAAGCATGCTTTATGTGATAGTTATATTGTTGAGTTTATTCATGATGCTACTGAAAATTATTATGAGAGAGGAATATGGTTGTAGAAATTTTCATGGTATTAAAACACCTCTCTATATGCTGAAAGTTTTGAAGTTACTCTTGTTTTATCTTCCTATGCTTGTCACTTTGTTCTTTGAATTTATTTGTGTACAAGATTCCTATGCATAGGAAGTGGGTTAGACTTAAATGTGTTTTGAATTTGCTTCTTGATGCTCCTTTTGCTTCATTTTCTATTTTCATGAGAGCATCATTAAAACTATCAAGCCTAGCTAAAAGGCATTAAAGAAAAGCGCTCTTGGGAGACAACCCATGTTTTATTTCTGAAATTTTTCTTTGCTTTTTGAGTCAAGGAGCTTGCTTACTTCTGTAACAACTCCTTTGTATCTTTACTTTTTCGAATTGTTGTGCCAAGAAGAGTCTCTAATGATTGATGCTAGATTTGGATTTCTGCGCAGGGACAGATTTTTGCTGTCCACCGTTTTGAGCTGTACACTCCAGAAAAATTGAAAAATTCTGAAAAAATCACGCGTGATCCTCAGATATGTACGCATCTTTCATTAGTTTCGAGTTTTCGATTTGAGCAACGGAAGTCCTCGAAAAAATTCATCTTTACTGGCTGTTCTGTTTTGACAGATTCTGTCTCTGTTTTTTGCATTGTCTCTTGTGGACTTTAAGTAAGGCTCTCTAGACGTGGAGGGCTGTAGCTAATGTTTTATTGAGTTTTTGCAATGTGTCACAACAGAACCAAAGTGGATTAATGTTTTTGAGTACTAACCCCTCTAATGAAGTTTATGAGAAGTTTGGTGTGGCAGAAGTTTTCAAGGGTCAAGAGAGAAGGATGATATAATGTGATCAAGAAGAGTGAAGAGCCTAAGCTTGGGGATGCCCCCGTGGGTCACCCAAGCATATTTCAAGAAGACTCAAGCGTCTAAGCTTGGGGATGCCCAAGGCATCCCCTTCTTCATCAACAACTTATCAGGTCATCTCTAGTGAAACTATATTTTAATTCTTTCACATCATATGTGCTGTTCTTGGAGCGTCTGTGTGCTTTTATTTTTAGTTTGTTATTTTATTTTCTGATCATATCAATGTCGGATCCTATCTATCTTGTTTGGGAGAGAGACACGCTCCGCTTTTTCATTTGAATACTCCTATTCTTCACTTATATTGTTGAGTATTCAGTTTCGCACTGTTTAGCTTCTAGCTCTTGGTTTTCATGTATCTCTTGTTCAGAGCTATTAGTTATTTTATAGAAAGTACTCTCTTACTTCACTTATATTTGTTTGGAGAGTTGCTTGGTTGATGTGTTGGTTCAGAAAATGTTGCATGTGGTAGTGGTATAATGAAAAACTTGCATAATCTTGTAGATCATTGAACTTTGATAATCTGATTCTTTGCAATTTAGATGGTAAAGCTTGCTGGTTAATTAAGTTAAAATCATTAGTGGATTGTTGTCTTTAAGCTTGTACCGTACTACAAACTCTACTAAAATTGTTGAAGGTGTAGTTGGACTTGATAGCTTTCCATGTCTAAAGTATTCGTAATAACTAAGTTGTGCTGAAGGTCGAGGGATCTAGCGGGGTACTTGTGCCGCCGTGAACGGCCCTTCTTGGAGTGAATTTTAATCATGCTCTTAATGTTGAACCTGCTAGTTGTTTGCAATAAGCTTGTGAGTTCTTTTTGACTAATGTTAAGCTACGGTTTTTGGCACTTCCACCATCCAAATTTGCTAGCCTCTTCGGTGCTGTGCATTGCCTTCTGCTCACATTGAGAGTTGTGCATACTTCGCCAGTACATCCAAACCCGTGGGAGGACTTTCTCTTGTTCTCCTACACATAAGCCCATACATCTTCCTCAAAACAGCCACCATACCTACCTACCACAGCATTTCCATAGCTGTTCCGAGATATATTGCCATGCAACTTCCATTTACATTACATGACTTGTTGTCATTTATCATTTATATATTGCTTTGCATGATTCTATACAGCTGATGTGTGGTTTACCCATGTTACGCTAGATCATTGCATATCCTGCTACACTGGCAGAGGCATACAGTTTCATACATCATGTTTTGTTCATTATGAGTTATTTGTACCAAAAAGTGTGTTGTCATATTAGAATGTTGCCCCTAAAAGTGAAAAGAGCCATGGAGGCCATCGAAAAGAGAAACAGAAAAAGAAAAAAATGAAAAAGGAAAAAAAAAAAAATAAAGAAAAAGGGGGCAACATTACTATCCTTTATCCACACTTGTGCTCATGTTTCAGCACCTGCAGTATTCATAGTCATCATTTGTGCTCATGTTTAGCACCTATACTCCATGTGAGAGAGTTTTCATGTTTACTAGTATAACTATGTGGGGAATTTACACTATAGAACTTGGGTTGTATATTCCAATGATGAGCTTCCTCAAAAGTGCTCTAGGTCTTCATGAGCAACCAAGTTGGATGCACCCCCACTAGTTCCATTGGAGAGCTTTCATACACATATAGCTCTATGTGCATCCGTTGCATGGCAATCACTACTCCTTACATAGCTTCGATTATAAGACTTCCTCTTGTCTAATGATCACTTATAGCTTTGTGAGACTTTCTTCCATTGGCCTTCCAAACCCCATTAATGTTCTCTTAGCCATAACATCCTGGTGCCAATACCAAATGCTTGCGCTCACCGGTTGAGTAGCTTCGAAACAGTTGATTCATGACGTTCATGTTTATGTTTACTTGACTGAATCCTTCTATGTTATGAAAATTTGCTTGATGCTTGGAATTGAAGGATAGAACTCCTACACTGGATACTTAAAACATCTTTAATGAACCTTGTACGGTTTCATGTCTTTAAAGCAATAGTTCATGAAAACTTTTAGCTTGTTTAACTACTTGCTTTATTATCTCTTATTTAATATCAATTATAGACATTTGCTTTGAATGATTTGATCTCAGCTCACATGCCTTACATCATTATTGGATCAAGATTATGTTGGTAGCATGTCACTTCAGAAATTATTTTGTTTTTATCGTTTACCTACTCGAGGACGAGTAGGAACTAAGCTTGGGGATGCTTGATACGTCTCAAACGTATCTATAATTTCTGATGTTTCATGCTTGTTTTATATATCAATATCACATGTTTTATATACACTAATATCATTTTTATGCATTTTCTGGGACTAACCTATTAACAAGATGCCACAGTGCCAGTTCCTGTTTTTTGCTGTTTTTGGTTTCAGAAAAGCTGTTCTGGAAATATCCTTAGAATCGGCCGAAACAAAATCCCAGATGCCTATTTTTCCGACACGTTCACGAAGTCCGAAGGAGAGACGAAGGGGGCACCGAGGCGCCCTCCCCATACTCGGCGCGGGTGGGCCCCTGGCCGCTCCACCCTATGTGGAGCGAGCCTCGGGCCTCCGCCGACATCGCCCCTTTGCCTATTTATTTCCCCTGAGGCGTAAACCCTAAAATGATCGATCATATTCCAGAAGAACTCCCGGAGCGCCGCCGCCATGAAACCTAGTTTCGGGGGTCAGAAGGTCCTGTTCCGGCACCCTGCCGGGACGGGGATTGACCCCCGAAGCCTTCTCCATCGACGCCACCGCCTCCATCATGCTCCGTGAGTAGTTCCCCCATGGACTACGGGTTCTAGCAGTAGCTAGTTGGTACTCTCTCTCCCATGTACTTCAATACAATGATCTCATGAGCTGCCTTACATGATTGAGATCCATCTGATGTAATTGGTGTTGTGTTTATTGGGATCCGATGAATTGTTACATTATGATCAGTCTATCTATTAAAGTTTGTGAAGTTATTGTTGCTGCAATCTTGTTGTGTTTAATGCTTGTCACTAGTGCAGAGTGGCATGATCTTAGATTTAAGCTCTATAATTATTGCTTAGATTGTATCTACAAGTTGTTTGCACATGTCTATGTCCGGAACCCGAGGCCCCAGAGTGACAGCAACTGGGATAACTGGAGGGGATGGTTTAGATATGAGGATCACATGTTTTCACTAAGTGCTAATGCTTTGCTCCGGTGCTCTATTAAAAGGAGTACCTTACTTACGAGTAGATTCCCTTGAGGCCCCGCTGCAAACGGGCTGGTAGGACAAAAGATGTTGTACAAGTTTCTCATTGCGAGCACGTATGACTATATATGGAAAACATGTCTACGTATAATTAATAGACTAGATGTTCTGTCTTAATGCTATTTCAATTCTATCAATTGCCCAACTGTAATTTGTTCACCCAACACTTGTTATTGGAGAATTACCACTAGTGTAGATAGCTGGGAACCCCGGTCCATCTTTCATCATCAAATACTCACTCGGTCCTATATGCCATTAGAAGTAGTATCAGCTATTTTCTGGTGCCATTGCCTCTGTGTTACTGCTACTGCTGTCGTGTTACTGTTACTATTGCTCTCATATTACTGCTGCTTTCACATCACCCTGTTACTAGTGCTTTTCCAGGTGCAGCTGAATTGACAACTCCGCTGTTAAGGCTTATAAGTATTCTTTGTCTCCCCTTGTGTCGAATCAATAAATTTGGGTTTTACTTCCCTCGAAGATTGTTGCGATCCCCTATACTTGTGGGTCATCAACGTTCCGGGTACGGTGTTCGGAGGAGGAGGTGGCCTTAAGCTAGGTAGAGGGTAATCGTACATCGGGACCTAAACAAGAAGGGGAGGGAATCCCGGAGGCGGACCAAGCGGCGGCCCAGTAGCGGCTGCATGCGCCACCAACGCCGCCGTCTGGGCTTGCCGGGCCGGATCCCCGAGCCACCACATCTGCGCCACTGCCATCACCGCTGGGCTCGGCCGATGCGTAATCGGCGAAGGCCGATTGAGATAGGGGAGGTGATACGTCTCAAACGTATCTATAATTTTTTATGTTCCATGTTGATATTATGCCAATTGTTACATGTTTTGCATACACTTCATATCATTTTTATACATTTTTATACACGTACACGAAGTCCAAAGGGGAGACGCGGAGGAGCCACGGAGCCTCCACCCGCCCCCTAGGCGCGACAGGAGGGGGAACCGCGCCCTAGGGTTGTGCGGGCCCCTCGGGCGCCTCCAGCCGCCGCCCTTTCGCCTATTTATTCTTCTTCACGGGAAAACCCTAGACACCCGAGCAAATATCCACGAAAAGTTCGAGAGCCGTCGCTGTCATCAACCCTAGCTCGGGAGGGTTCAGAACCTCTTCCTGGCACCCTGCCAGAGAGGGGAATCATCACAGGAGGGCTCTACATCGCCTTGCCTGCCTCCGGAATGATGCGTGAGTAGTTCATCCTTGGACTACGGGTCCATAGCAGTAGCTAGATGGTCGTCTCTCCACTTTGTGCTATCATCTTTAGATCTTGTGAGCTGCCTATCATGATCAAGATCATCTTATTGTAATGCTATATGTTGTATTTGCTGGGATCCGATAAATATTGAATATTATGATCAAGTTGATTATCAATCTATCTTATATGTTATTTATGATCGTGCATACTTTCCGTTACTAGTAGATGCTTTGGCCAAGTAGATGGTTGTAACTCTAAGAGGCAGTATTTATGCTAGATAGTGGGTTCATGCCTCCATTAATCTCGGCGAGTGACAACAAGGTCTAAGGTTGTGGATGTGCTGTTGCCTCTAGGGATAACATAACAATGCTATGTCCACGGTCATATGTGTTGTTTACATTATGCACTTTACTTAATGCCAACGAGGGACACGGATGTTAACCTGAAGGTGGATTATTAGTCATAGATGCACTTGAATAACGGTCTATGTATTTTGTCATGTATGTGCATTGTCATGCACTTAATATTTGTCAATTGCCCAGCTGTAAATTGTTTACCCAACATATCATTTATCTTTATGGAGAGACATCACTAGTTGAACTGTGGACCTCGGTCCATTCTTTTACATCTGATAAAACAACCTACTGCAATCATTGTTCTCTTTTAATCTCAGCAATTTAATATTGTTTTCCACACCATACGTTTAATCCTTTGTTTTCAGCAAGCCGATGAGATTGAAAACCTCACTGTTTCGTGGTGGCAAAGTAGTTTGATTGTGTTGTGTGCAGGTTCCACGTCAACAGTCCAGAACTCCCAGCAACAACACTTTTCTGGCACCATTGACAATCTTCTGAAGAGCTACTACTCCTCCTGGATTCGATAACCTTGGTTTCATACTGAGGGAAAACTTGATGCTGCACTTCTTCAAACCTTCCTCTTGGGGTCTCCCAACGAACGTGTGTTTCACATCGTCAACCACTTTCTCTAGCGTCGTTGCTGGGAGCTAGCAGTCTTCTGCAAGGGGAGTCTCACGCTTCCAATCTCTTTACTTTGTTTTTTTGTCTTGCTTAGTTTATTTTTCTTTTATCTTGTTTGCTTTTAATTATCAAAAAATACAAAAAAATTAGTTACTTGCATCTACTTTATTTTCAAATAGTTATTTTTCTATCTTGTTTTAATCTTGCTAAAATGAGTACTCCTGAGAACACTAGGTTGTGTGACTTCACTAGCACAAACAACAATGATTTCATAAGCACACCTATTGCTCCACCTGCTTCTAAAGCAGAATTTTATGAAATTAAACCTGCTCTATTGAACCATGTTATGAAAGAACAATTTTCTGGTGTTAGTACTAATGATGCTGCTACTCATCTTAATAACTTTGTTGAACTTTGTGAAATGTAAATGTATAAGGAAGTAGAGAGTGATATAATTAAACTGAAACTTTTTTCTTTCTCTTCGAGAGGAAGAGCTAAAGAATGGTTGCTATCTTTGCCTAGAAATAGTGTTGATTCATGGAATAAATGCAAGGACGCTTTCATTAGTAAATATTATCCTCCTGCTAAGATTATATCTTTGAGAACTAGCATAATGAATTTTAAACAATATGATAATGAGCATGTTGATCAAGCATGGAAGACAATGAAATCATTGGTTAAGAATTGTCCCACTCATGGATTGACTACTTGGATGATTATCCAAACCTTTTATGCAGGACTAAATTTTTCTTCAAAGAATTTGTTGGATTCGGCCTCTGGGGGTACCTTCATGTCCATCACTTTGGGTGCTGCAACAAAGCTCTTAGATGATATGATGATAAATTATTCTGAATGGCACACCGAAAGGGCTCCAACAGGCAAAAAGGTGGATTCTATTGAAGAAACCTCTTCCTTGAGTGATAAGATTGATACTATTATATCTATGCTTTCAAATGGAAAAAATGCATGTTGATCCAAACAATGTTCCTTTAGCTTCTTTGGTTTCTCAAGAAGAGCATGTTGATGTGAACTTCATTAAAAACAATAATTTCAACAACAATGTTTATAGGAATAATTTTGGTAATGATAATTATAAGCCTTATCCTTCTAGTGGTAATGGGTATGGAAATTCTTATGGTAATTGTTACAACAATAATAAGAGTGTATCCTCTGATCTTGAAGTTATGCTTAAGGATTTTATTAGTAAACAAACTGCTTTCAATAAAACTGTTGAGGAAAAGTTTGGGAAAATTGATGTTCTTACCTCTAAAGTTGATAGTCTTGCTCTTGATGTTGATTTGTTAAAAATTAAAAGTAAGCCTCATGATGTTAAGGAGAGAAAAACTCTTAATTCTATCCAAGTTAAAATTGATATTGTGATGATGCTAGCTGAATTGCATGCTAGGTGGGCAAGAGAGGACGCAATTGCTGAAAAGAATAATGTTGCTAGAGTTTATACTATTTCTACCACTGAAAATGCTTTACCCTCAAGTATTAACAAACCTCCTACTATCAATGGTAAAGTAATTGGTGTTGGCAATGTTTCTACTTCTATTGGAAAACGCTTTAAATTGCCTGATAATTCTGAAACATCTCTTGAGAAAAATGCTGAAATTTCTAGCATGATGAGGATAATAGCTCTATTACTTTTGATGATAATGATTTTGATGGTATTAATAATTCTGAAATAATTACGTTCTTGCAAAAGCTAGCTAGAAGTCCTAGAAGATCTGTGCACGGTGACCGCCATCTTTTGCAAGTCTTTGCCGATGCAGGGCGAGTTCGAATTGGAACGCGGTGTCTCGATTAGCGTGGCGTAATTCCCGCGCTGATCGTCAATGTATATTCGCTTACTTATGGATTTATACGCCGAGTTGGTCTGTTGGAACACTCGCGGCCTGAATGATCCAATCAAAAGGAAGGCGATCAGGGAGTTCTTGTCATCCTTTAGGGCAAATGTGGTGTGTCTCCTAGAGACCAAAATGGATGTGATCGAGTACTTCTTAGTAATGCAGTGTCTAGGCCCGTCCTTTGACGGGTTCGTCTATCTCCCTGCGATTGGGACTCGCGGAGGGATTTTGGTAGCCTGGGACTCATCGATGCTGGCAATGCACAATGTCAGCTTCGATTCCCATTCCATAACAGGCGAAGTCAGAATGGCATACCACAACAGCTGGTGGCTCGCAGTGGTATATGGGCCGCAACGCGCGGCAGAGAAAGCCCTTTTCCTGGCTGAGCTAGCTGAGCGCAGGCTCCTTTGTCCTGGACCTTGGCTGTTAATTGGCGATTGGAATATGATACTCCGGGCGTCAGAGAAGAACAACACTAATCTTAACAGGAATTGCGTGGCTAACTTCAGAGATTTCGTGGCTACAAATGAATTGAAGGACATACACACGCACGGGAGGCGTTTCACTTGGAGCAATGGTATGAATCCACCGACTATGACACGCACTGATCGTGCCCTTGCTTTAGTGGACTGGGACATGCAGCAGCCTGACTGTATTCTTCAGGCCCTGTCATCTAACATATCAGATCACACTCCGCTCCATCTGGCGGTGAACGCTTGCGCCAAACCGAAGCATCAGTTCAAGTTTGAAAGTTTCTGACCAAAGATCGACGGTTTCTTGGAGGCGGTTAGGGAGGGTTGGGTGTGCGATGAGGCAATTTCAGACCCCTTTCAGAGGTTGGACATGCTGTTTCGCAGTACAGCAAGCCATCTTCAAGCTTGGGGGCACAGAAGTATGGGGAATGTTAAGCTGAAATTGGCGATCGCGAACATGATGATTCACAGACTTGAGGCGGCGCAAGACATCTGTGCACTGTTCCCTGCTGAGTGCTGGCTGCTGCGCACGCTGAAGCAAGTTGTACTTGCGCTAGCTTCCTTCAAGAGAACTATGGCGTGTCTACGATCGCGCATGAGAAGACTGCAAGATGGGGACGGAAACACTAAGCTCTTTCACTCAGTTGATAATGGGAGGAGGATCAAAAACTTCATCCCCTCAATTAGGTAAGGTAATTACGGAGCAAAGTAGGAAGGAGCTCGCGTTCCATGACGCCTATGTGGACCTGATTGGGTTGATGCACACCCGTGAATCTTCCCTAGACCTGGACGCATTGGGCCTGCAAACCTTCGACCTGAGCGAGCTGGACCTAATTCTCTTGGAGCAGGAGGTATGGGCCACAATCAAGGACATGCCGAGAGAGCGAGCCCCTGGGCCGGACGGCTTCACTGGGGCCTTCTATGTGCATGCGTGGCCCATCATCAAGAGAGACATCATGGCGGCATTGCTGAAGCTGTTCGTCGGAGATGGTCATGGTTTCCCTAGGCTAAACAACGTTGTGATTACTCTGATTCCGAAGAAAGCAGAAGTGCTGGAGGTAGGAGATTACCGCCCCATCAGCTTGGTCCATAGTTTCTCGAAGCTGTTCTCCAAGCTTCTCGCCAATCGCCTCTGGCCACACCTTGGTGCGATAGTAAGTCCAAATCAGTCTGCATTTGTTCGAGGGAGAAGCTTACATGACAATTTTGTGCTAGTGCGGCAAGTGGCACGCAAGATTAACAACCGGAGAAAAAAAGGTGTGCTCATCAAATTGGATATTTCTCGAGCTTTCGACACCCTTTCTTGGGCTTTCCTTTCTAAGGTTTTGCGCAAATTTGGGTTCAATCAGATTTGGTGCCTCTGGATTTCCTTCCTTTTCAAGACAGCCTCTACTCGTATTCTGATCAATGGCATCCCTGGACGGCCAATTTCACATGCCAGAGGTTTGCGTCAGGGGGATCCGATTTCTCCGATGATGTTTGACATTGCTTTGGAACCCCTGACAACTTTGATTTCTACTGCGATCAGGCATAACTTGTTCTCCCCCATCCACGGTGTCTCCCCCCTCCAGAGACTATCGCTCTATGCAGATGATGTAGTTCTCCTTGTCAATCCCCTTGCCGAAGATCTGCTGGCGGTGCGACACGTGCTAGCTGCTTTTGGGGAGGCATCGGGGCTCCGGATAAATTACAGAAAATCTTCCGCTATGATAATCAGAGGAGTTGAGGCAGATGAGTACTGCTTCGTGATGTGCTGCGTTGCTAGGTGAGCCAATTCCGATCAAATATCTCAGGTTGCAGCTTGCCCTCAGACCCCTCACGAAGCACAAATGGCAGCCGGCCCTGGACAGGATCATCAAGTTCATGTCGGTTTGGTAGAGATGCCTTATCGATCGTGCGGCACGATTAGTAGTGTTCAAGTGCGTGATTGCAGCGAGGCCAATTCACAACCTGCTCGTGGCAGAGGCGCCGACGTGGATGTTGGAGGCAATCTACAGTTGGATGCGCGCCTTTTTTTGGGCAGGAAAAGATGAGGTAAACGGCGGCCAATGCCTTGTCTTGTGGCCGGCGGTGTGCAAACCGTTCTGCCATGGCGGCTTGGGAATCAAAGATCTCAAACTGCATGGTTTCGCGGAGAATTCGCTAGGAATGGCTCAGACGAACTGGCGACAACATACCATGATCCTGATGACAGCAGACCGATGGATTCACTGTAGATCAGTGCGGGATATTGCGCCAGAGGCTGCTGATCTGGTATGTAATAAGATCGCGAACAAGCGGACGGTGAAGGAGGCGGTACAAGGTCCCAGGTGGCTGACCAACATGAGCGGGTTGCTGTCGCGTGGCGGCGCCCTGCAATGTGCCCAACTCTGGTTCGCGATCAGCAAACTGGACAAATATATGGACGCGATGGGTCGGTTCACTTGGCCATGGTCGTTGACAGGCAACTACACTGCCAAGTCCACATACAAGATGCTAACACAAGGGACAATCAGAGTTGGGTACGAGACCTGTGTGTGGAAGTCGTGGGCAACGCCAAGCCGTAAGATATTCATGTGGCTGGCACTGAAGTATAGAATCCGGACCTCAGATAGGAGGGTTCGACATGGTTTACAGGAGGAAGTGGGAAACTGTCAGCTCTGTGACCAGGAGAGCGAGACAACGGATCACCTGCTGGTGCAATGTGTGTACTCACACCAGGTATGGTTCAGGTGTTACCAGGCTGCCGGCTTCACTGGACTTGAGCCTCAAAATGCAAATCTCCTGGAGCGGCTTTCGGCGAGACAACAAATCAACAAGCGAGAGTGTCATCGTTTTGACACATTGGTGGCAACTTGCAGTTGGGGTTTGTGGAAGCAACGAATTGCGCGAGTTTTTGGGAACGTGAGCCAGCAGTGCAATGAAGATGTGCTTGCGGCAAGGGTGGCTGAGGACATGAAACTATGGAGCTTGGCCAAGAGAAAGTGAGGGAGAGATGTAGGTGTAGGTGTTGTCATAGTAGCCGGAGAGTAGGCTTTTGTAGTGTGAGTGGTGTGCTGTCAGACATGTTTTAACAGGATCTTGACATTCTTGTAAACTCTTTCTGCCTTCTATAAATCAGAGGCACACAATTTGCGTGTTTTATATGAAAAAAGAAGTCCTAAAGCAAGTGAGATAAACATTGCTTTTACTAAACATATTACTAATGCTCTCATACAAGTTAGGGAAGAAAAATTGAAACGTGAAGTATCTATCCCTAGGAAGTTGGAAGATGGTTGGGAGCCCATCATAAAAATGAAGATATATAATTTTGATTGCAATGCTTTGTGTGACCTTGGTGCTAGTATTTCTGTTATGCCTAAAAGACTTTATGATATGCCTGATCTAGCACCTTTGGAAAACTGTTATTTGGATGTTCATCTTGCTGATGCTTCTATTAAGAAGCCTTTGGGTAGAATTGATGATGTTCTTAACATGGTTAACAACAACTTTGCCCCTGTTGATTTTGTTATTTTTGATATTGAATGCAATCCATCTTGTCTTATTGTGTTTGGGAGACCTTTTCTTAAAGGTATAGAACACTTCCCTAGGAAGAAGATTAAGCCACCTTTTGACTCTATTATTCGAACAAAATATGATGTTGATGCTTCTATACTTGGTAATACTTGATGCATGCTTTATGCCTATCTAAACGACATTAAAGAAAAGCGCTTATGGGAGGCAACCCATTATTTTATTTCTATATTTTTTCTTTATTTGAGTCAAAGTGTTGTTTACTTATGTAGCAATGCCTTTGGATCATTACTTTCTCGCATTGTTGTGCCAAGAATAGTCTATAGTGATAAGATGATGCTAAAATTTTGATTACTGCGTAGGAACAGATTTCTGCTATTCACCGTATTGATTCTGTAAAATCAGAAAAAATATTTTAATCTGCAAATTTTTGTATGTATGCATCTTTCATTAGTTTTGTGTTATTCGATTTGAGCAACGTAAGTGTGATGTCTACGCACGCTTATGTTCTTGTAAACAGTGTTGGTCCTCCAAGTGCAGAGATTTGTAGGACAATATCAAGTTTCCCTTAAGTGAATAAACCAAGCTTTATCGAACTTAGGGACGTAGAGGTCAAAGATATCCCTCTCAAGCAATTCTGCAATTAAGATACAAGAAGTCTCTTGTGCCCCCAACACACCTAAGACACTTGTTAGATGTATAGGTGCACTAGTTCGGCGAAGAGATATTAAAATACAAGTGATATGGATGTTTATAAGTAGTAATTGCAATCTTAAAATCCTGGGGTGTTATAGTTGGTATCAGAGCCCGGCTTTAGATATCTGGTGTTGTCCTCTTCTTAATTAGTATGCTAATAACTTAAAACTTGACACACTGGTGCACAGTAGGATGGGTTTTGGGTCGTTCCTGATTTCAGATAAACATTGCTTTTCATGAGTGCTTCTATAGCTGTTCCCTAGTAAATTGGATGTCCTTATATTCTACAAGTTATAATGAATGAAGAACTCGAGGGCGAGTTCCTTTTAAGGTTGGTAGACTGTAATACCCCGTAATTTATTGGATATTCTCATCGAGATTCTTGTCATCACTGCTGAAGACTATTTTATCCGTCATTCTTCAATTTCAAATCAGAGACAATAGTCGATCGTGGAGTACTTTTTTTTTTATAAGATAGTATCGTGAAATTATCTCTTCCTTGGCCATTTTCTGGGGACCTTTCAAAACAAGCCTCTTCTCAAGGATCCGAGTCCATGGTTGAATCGGGCTCGTCGAGACAATCAAAATGGACTACTCGTTTGCCCAAATCGGAGTTCGGATGCATCCTACACAGTTTGTTTGATTCAATGGCCAGGATTATTTTTGCTATTTCGAAATTATGTTAACTAAAAAAAAAAGGGGGATGGATATCCCTCCATGCCTATCCCTTCCTCCACCACGGTATCTTCATTCCCATCTTCCTCTTCACACCGTGCTCCTCTCATGGCAGCAGCCCCTTCCTTTCCTTGTCTTCCACATAGCAGCCCTCCTTGTATCCCTCTCTTGAGCACCCCCTCCAGGGCCTCACTTCCTCCCTTACCCTTCTCTGCGATACCCCCAGCTCGCCCCCTCATCTCCTAGGGCAGCATGGGCCTGTTCTTGGGTGAGAAGAAGAGGAGACAAGAAGAGAAGGAGAAGAAGAGGTTGCAAGAGAAGCACAAGGGGGGAAGGAAAAGCAAGGGAAGAGGAGGCCACCCCAACACCCTCTTCATCAATCTCCTCCAATCCCTCCACCAAGGTGAGGTCCTCCCTCTTCTTACCTGTACCAAATCTCTGTTTTGGTGAAGGATTCATGGTGGCTAGGAAAGGGGAGTAGCAGATCCATAATGGATTGGAACAAGTTTCGTTGGTGGTGCTGTTCCTGTGCATACAGCAGTGTAGATCATCAATTTCGAGTCCCTATATGGCAAAATCAGAGGGGCATCCTTTGGAATGTTTTGTAACCCTCGTTCCAACGATCGTTTTGAGCCGTCAATCACTCAATTTGGTTCAGTCGTTTGGCCACAGCGACAAAAACGAGTTGCTGTACTGTTTTTCCAAAACAGTATGTTCATACCTTTTGTTCATAGCTTTTCATGATCTTTGAGAGTTGATAAAATGGTGTTCTACAGGAGTATAGCTACCTGGTACCTTGCAGTTCATAGATCAACTGTATATGCTTAATTTCCTTGAGTATTCACCTTGTTATGAAATTCCAAAGGTGGCTACTTGTTATTTCAGAATTCTGGAAACAGCAAAGAATAGAGTTTTCCCATGGGCTTGAGGAGCTTTACCCATTCAATAAAATTCATGTTTGTCCCCTGCTATGTTGTATGTGATGCATAGCTGCTAATACAAAAGGTTTCAATTAATTATCATGATTAGTCGTCTTGCTTTGACTTTCCAAAGAGAGCTAATCGTTATGCTGGAATCTGGAAACAGCAGAGTGGTATTTGCTAGTTATGAATTAGATAGCTCCATATTTCGAGTTCGAATAGTAGGAGTTGTTTGTAGTTAAGTTCCATATGAATGCATAGGCATAACATTTGCTTGTTTCCGAGCTTTCTAGCTCGAGTTATGAATTCTTTCGTGAAGGGACAGCAGAGGGGTTGCCCCCTCGGAAATGTGATTAGCCACCTTTGGTGTATGTGCTCTGCATAGTTGGCTTACTCACAGGTGTGGGATTATTCCCAATCAACGTCTTCGCTATCGGTAAAGGGCTAAAGGCAAGTGCATGACGATCCCTATTCTCTATGTTTGTCGATTGTGTGACTGTTCGATTGGTCGCTCTCATTGATTGAGATTTACTAGTCCAATTGATTGATTCCGGACTTATTCAGTTCTTTCGATTCGGTTTCTTCATCCATGTTCCGAAATAGTTCACTTTCTTAATTTCCTAGCTAACTCGGTGAGAAACTGTTCACAAGTGGCTACTCCGATAGAGTTCGGTGAGAACTGTCAGCTTGTGAGCTAGTCCGATGGCTATTCTTTCATGTCAGACCGGTGAGAGACTGTCCCGAGTGGCTACTCCGATAGAGTTCGGTGAGAACTGTCAGCTCGTGGGCTAGTCCGGGCGACATATTCCCCCTTTCTGTCAGACCGGTGAGAGACTGTCCCGAGTGGCTACTCCGATAGAGTTCGGTGAGAACTGTCAGCTCGTGGGCTAGTCCGGGCGACATATTCAGATGTTCAGTTTCAGTTACATATTCAGATATTCAGTTTCAGTTCCATATTCAGATTTTCAGTTTAAGTTACATATTCAGATATTCGGTTTCAGTCTTCTAGTTCATAAAGAGATTATAAGGTATTTTCAGGTGGTCCTGGTTTGGTTCAGTGGTGTAGGATGTTGAAAATTGGTAACCCTTAGCTATGTACTTGACACAATGGGATTATTATTCTGATGGTTCCGTATTTTACTTGCTGAGTATTTTTATACTCATTCTTGTGTTTCATTCGGTTTTCAGGTACTAATAAGCGACGAGTATGGGATATGGGCGTAGCACCTCTACTTCATTGAGCACGTCACATAACTTCAAATAATAATCAGTGGACGCTATTTCTTTGTAGTGGCTTTCTACAGTTCTTGGTGTTTCTTTGAAGTCATTATACCGCTTTCTATCCTCTTATTATGAATTGTCTGTCGTGGATTGTCCTTAAAAACAAAGGAGGTGCTGTCCAAGTTTAAAGCTTTCATTAATATGGTTGTGAGTAGAGTTGTGTGGTAGCACTCCCAGGTGCTCTCCAATCCTGGGGTGTTATAGTTGGTATCAGAGCCCGGCTTTAGATATCTGGTGTTGTCCTCTTCTTAATTAGTATGCTAATAACTTAAAACTTGACACACTGGTGCACAGTAGGATGGGTTTTGGGTCGTTCCTGATTTCAGATAAACATTGCTTTTCATGAGTGCTTCTATAGCTGTTCCCTAGTAAATTGGATGTCCTTATATTCTACAAGTTATAATGAATGAAGAACTCGAGGGCGAGTTCCTTTTAAGGTTGGTAGACTGTAATACCCCGTAATTTATTGGATATTCTCATCGAGATTCTTGTCATCACTGCTGAAGACTATTTTATCCGTCATTCTTCAATTTCAAATCAGAGACGATAGTCGATCGTGGAGTACTTTTTTTTTTATAAGATAGTATCGTGAAATTATCTCTTCCTTGGCCATTTTCTGGGGACCTTTCAAAACAAGCCTCTTCTCAAGGATCCGAGTCCATGGTTGAATCGGGCTCGTCGAGACAATCAAAATGGACTACTCGTTTGCCCAAATCGGAGTTCGGATGCATCCTACACAGTTTGTTTGATTCAATGGCCAGGATTATTTTTGCTATTTCGAAATTATGTTAACTAAAAAAAAAGGGGGATGGATATCCCTCCATGCCTATCCCTTCCTCCACCACGGTATCTTCATTCCCATCTTCCTCTTCACACCGTGCTCCTCTCATGGCAGCAGCCCCTTCCTTTCCTTGTCTTCCACATAGCAGCCCTCCTTGTATCCCTCTCTTGAGCACCCCCTCCAGGGCCTCACTTCCTCCCTTACCCTTCTCTGCGATACCCCCAGCTCGCCCCCTCATCTCCTAGGGCAGCATGGGCCTGTTCTTGGGTGAGAAGAAGAGGAGACAAGAAGAGAAGGAGAAGAAGAGGTTGCAAGAGAAGCACAAGGGGGGAAGGAAAAGCAAGGGAAGAGGAGGCCACCCCAACACCCTCTTCATCAATCTCCTCCAATCCCTCCACCAAGGTGAGGTCCTCCCTCTTCTTACCTGTACCAAATCTCTGTTTTGGTGAAGGATTCATGGTGGTTAGGAAAGGGGAGTAGCAGATCCATAATGGATTGGAACAAGTTTCGTTGGTGGTGCTGTTCCTGTGCATACAGCAGTGTAGATCATCAATTTCGAGTCCCTATATGGCAAAATCAGAGGGGCATCCTTTGGAATGTTTTGTAACCCTCGTTCCAACGATCGTTTTGAGCCGTCAATCACTCAATTTGGTTCAGTCGTTTGGCCACAGCGACAAAAACGAGTTGCTGTACTGTTTTTCCAAAACAGTATGTTCATACCTTTTGTTCATAGCTTTTCATGATCTTTGAGAGTTGATAAAATGGTGTTCTACAGGAGTATAGCTACCTGGTACCTTGCAGTTCATAGATCAACTGTATATGCTTAATTTCCTTGAGTATTCACCTTGTTATGAAATTCCAAAGGTGGCTACTTGTTATTTCAGAATTCTGGAAACAGCAAAGAATAGAGTTTTCCCATGGGCTTGAGGAGCTTTACCCATTCAATAAAATTCATGTTTGTCCCCTGCTATGTTGTATGTGATGCATAGCTGCTAATACAAAAGGTTTCAATTAATTATCATGATTAGTCGTCTTGCTTTGACTTTCCAAAGAGAGCTAATCGTTATGCTGGAATCTGGAAACAGCAGAGTGGTATTTGCTAGTTATGAATTAGATAGCTCCATATTTCGAGTTCGAATAGTAGGAGTTGTTTGTAGTTAAGTTCCATATGAATGCATAGGCATAACATTTGCTTGTTTCCGAGCTTTCTAGCTCGAGTTATGAATTCTTTCGTGAAGGGACAGCAGAGGGGTTGCCCCCTCGGAAATGTGATTAGCCACCTTTGGTGTATGTGCTCTGCATAGTTGGCTTACTCACAGGTGTGGGATTATTCCCAATCAACGTCTTCGCTATCGGTAAAGGGCTAAAGGCAAGTGCATGACGATCCCTATTCTCTATGTTTGTCGATTGTGTGACTGTTCGATTGGTCACTCTCATTGATTGAGATTTACTAGTCCAATTGATTGATTTCGACTTATTCAGTTCTTTCGATTCGGTTTCTTCATCCATGTTCCGAAATAGTTCACTTTCTTAATTTCCTAGCTAACTCGGTGAGAAACTGTTCACAAGTGGCTACTCCGATAGAGTTCGGTGAGAACTGTCAGCTTGTGAGCTAGTCCGATGGCTATTCTTTCATGTCAGACCGGTGAGAGACTGTCCCGAGTGGCTACTCCGATAGAGTTCGGTGAGAACTGTCAGCTCGTGGGCTAGTCCGGGCGACATATTCCCCCTTTCTGTCAGACCGGTGAGAGACTGTCCCGAGTGGCTACTCCGATAGAGTTCGGTGAGAACTGTCAGCTCGTGGGCTAGTCCGGGCGACATATTCAGATGTTCAGTTTCAGTTACATATTCAGATATTCAGTTTCAGTTCCATATTCAGATTTTCAGTTTAAGTTACATATTCAGATATTCGGTTTCAGTCTTCTAGTTCATAAAGAGATTATAAGGTATTTTCAGGTGGTCCTGGTTGGGTTCAGTGGTGTAGGATGTTGAAAATTGGTAACCCTTAGCTATGTACTTGACACAATGGGATTATTATTCTGATGGTTCCGTATTTTACTTGCTGAGTATTTTTATACTCATTCTTGTGTTTCATTCGGTTTTCAGGTACTAATAAGCGACGAGTATGGGATATGGGCGTAGCACCTCTACTTCATTGAGCACGTCACATAACTTCAAATAATAATCAGTGGACGCCATTTCTTTTTAGTGGCTTTCTACAGTTCTTGGTGTTTCTTTGAAGTCATTATACCGCTTTCTATCCTCTTATTATGAATTGTCTGTCGTGGATTGTCCTTAAAAACAAAGGAGGTGCTGTCCAAGTTTAAAGCTTTCATTAATATGGTTGTGAGTAGAGTTGTGTGGTAGCACTCCCAGGTGCTCTCCAATCCTGGGGTGTTATAGTTGGTATCAGAGCCCGGCTTTAGATATCTGGTGTTGTCCTCTTCTTAATTAGTATGCTAATAACTTAAAACTTGACACACTGGTGCACAGTAGGATGGGTTTTGGGTCGTTCCTGATTTCAGATAAACATTGCTTTTCATGAGTGCTTCTATAGCTGTTCCCTAGTAAATTGGATGTCCTTATATTCTACAAGTTATAATGAATGAAGAACTCGAGGGCGAGTTCCTTTTAAGGTTGGTAGACTGTAATACCCCGTAATTTATTGGATATTCTCATCGAGATTCTTGTCATCACTGCTGAAGACTATTTTATCCGTCATTCTTCAATTTCAAATCAGAGACGATAGTCGATCGTGGAGTACTTTTTTTTTATAAGATAGTATCGTGAAATTATCTCTTCCTTGGCCATTTTCTGGGGACCTTTCAAAACAAGCCTCTTCTCAAGGATCCGAGTCCATGGTTGAATCGGGCTCGTCGAGACAATCAAAATGGACTACTCGTTTGCCCAAATCGGAGTTCGGATGCATCCTACACAGTTTGTTTGATTCAATGGCCAGGATTATTTTTGCTATTTCGAAATTATGTTAACTAAAAAAAAAAGGGGGATGGATATCCCTCCATGCCTATCCCTTCCTCCACCACGGTATCTTCATTCCCATCTTCCTCTTCACACCGTGCTCCTCTCATGGCAGCAGCCCCTTCCTTTCCTTGTCTTCCACATAGCAGCCCTCCTTGTATCCCTCTCTTGAGCACCCCCTCCAGGGCCTCACTTCCTCCCTTACCCTTCTCTGCGATACCCCCAGCTCGCCCCCTCATCTCCTAGGGCAGCATGGGCCTGTTCTTGGGTGAGAAGAAGAGGAGACAAGAAGAGAAGGAGAAGAAGAGGTTGCAAGAGAAGCACAAGGGGGGAAGGAAAAGCAAGGGAAGAGGAGGCCACCCCAACACCCTCTTCATCAATCTCCTCCAATCCCTCCACCAAGGTGAGGTCCTCCCTCTTCTTACCTGTACCAAATCTCTGTTTTGGTGAAGGATTCATGGTGGCTAGGAAAGGGGAGTAGCAGATCCATAATGGATTGGAACAAGTTTCGTTGGTGGTGCTGTTCCTGTGCATACAGCAGTGTAGATCATCAATTTCGAGTCCCTATATGGCAAAATCAGAGGGGCATCCTTTGGAATGTTTTGTAACCCTCGTTCCAACGATCGTTTTGAGCCGTCAATCACTCAATTTGGTTCAGTCGTTTGGCCACAGCGACAAAAACGAGTTGCTGTACTGTTTTTCCAAAACAGTATGTTCATACCTTTTGTTCATAGCTTTTCATGATCTTTGAGAGTTGATAAAATGGTGTTCTACAGGAGTATAGCTACCTGGTACCTTGCAGTTCATAGATCAACTGTATATGCTTAATTTCCTTGAGTATTCACCTTGTTATGAAATTCCAAAGGTGGCTACTTGTTATTTCAGAATTCTGGAAACAGCAAAGAATAGAGTTTTCCCATGGGCTTGAGGAGCTTTACCCATTCAATAAAATTCATGTTTGTCCCCTGCTATGTTGTATGTGATGCATAGCTGCTAATACAAAAGGTTTCAATTAATTATCATGATTAGTCGTCTTGCTTTGACTTTCCAAAGAGAGCTAATCGTTATGCTGGAATCTGGAAACAGCAGAGTGGTATTTGCTAGTTATGAATTAGATAGCTCCATATTTCGAGTTCGAATAGTAGGAGTTGTTTGTAGTTAAGTTCCATATGAATGCATAGGCATAACATTTGCTTGTTTCCGAGCTTTCTAGCTCGAGTTATGAATTCTTTCGTGAAGGGACAGCAGAGGGGTTGCCCCCTCGGAAATGTGATTAGCCACCTTTGGTGTATGTGCTCTGCATAGTTGGCTTACTCACAGGTGTGGGATTATTCCCAATCAACGTCTTCGCTATCGGTAAAGGGCTAAAGGCAAGTGCATGACGATCCCTATTCTCTATGTTTGTCGATTGTGTGACTGTTCGATTGGTCGCTCTCATTGATTGAGATTTACTAGTCCAATTGATTGATTCCGGACTTATTCAGTTCTTTCGATTCGGTTTCTTCATCCATGTTCCGAAATAGTTCACTTTCTTAATTTCCTAGCTAACTCGGTGAGAAACTGTTCACAAGTGGCTACTCCGATAGAGTTCGGTGAGAACTGTCAGCTTGTGAGCTAGTCCGATGGCTATTCTTTCATGTCAGACCGGTGAGAGACTGTCCCGAGTGGCTACTCCGATAGAGTTCGGTGAGAACTGTCAGCTCGTGGGCTAGTCCGGGCGACATATTCCCCTTTCTGTCAGACCGGTGAGAGACTGTCCCGAGTGGCTACTCCGATAGAGTTCGGTGAGAACTGTCAGCTCGTGGGCTAGTCCGGGCGACATATTCAGATGTTCAGTTTCAGTTACATATTCAGATATTCAGTTTCAGTTCCATATTCAGATTTTTAGTTTAAGTTACATATTCAGATATTCGGTTTCAGTCTTCTAGTTCATAAAGAGATTATAAGGTATTTTCAGGTGGTCCTGGTTTGGTTCAGTGGTGTAGGATGTTGAAAATTGGTAACCCTTAGCTATGTACTTGACACAATGGGATTATTATTCTGATGGTTCCGTATTTTACTTGCTGAGTATTTTTATACTCATTCTTGTGTTTCATTCGGTTTTCAGGTACTAATAAGCGACGAGTATGGGATATGGGCGTAGCACCTCTACTTCATTGAGCACGTCACATAACTTCAAATAATAATCAGTGGACGCTATTTCTTTTTAGTGGCTTTCTACAGTTCTTGGTGTTTCTTTGAAGTCATTATACCGCTTTCTATCCTCTTATTATGAATTGTCTGTCGTGGATTGTCCTTAAAAACAAAGGAGGTGCTGTCCAAGTTTAAAGCTTTCATTAATATGGTTGTGAGTAGAGTTGTGTGGTAGCACTCCCAGGTGCTCTCCAATCCTGGGGTGTTATACCGTCAACCGGTACACCAAGACTTATATGACAAACATATTGCAAATACTATAAGACTCCACATTGTATTCCTTGTTAACCAAACCCTTTTACTAGAAAATATCTAGATCTTATAATTACCTCCCATGCAAACCACATTTCACAAGCTTTACAGTATTTCTCCACTAATGGGTTTAACTTAAATGATGCAACAATTGAAACATGACCTACTTCTTAACTCAAAACAATTGACAAGCATCAAATTATTCAAGTTGTGATCTACAAGAGTATGTAAGTCTTTTCCATTATGCCATTTACCACATACAACATTTTCCGTTCCAACGAAACACCAATCAATTTATCTCAATATACTCTCCAAACAAGTATAAGTGAAGCATAAGAGAGTACTTTAAAAAAGAACTAATAGCTCTGATAAGAGATACATGAACAAACTGATACACTCACCCCTATTCAAACTTGGTGAGGTTACCCAGCACATGACAACATGAAAGCATCGATAAACAAGCTAATTAACATGAACTAATACCATCTTACGGCCGGAGAACACACCCACTGACACAGAAGAGCATAGTTTTAACTTACATCCCACATCAGTGACCTAGTACGGTTAAAAGTCTTAGACTACTGCAATTAGTGCACCTGATTACTACTTACACTAGGGGAACACACCCCTGGCATCAAAATAAGAAGGGCACATAAAAGAACTGCCCTTCAAGATACTATGGTAACCAGTTCTTACTCACTTGCCATGATCTGGACAGACGAAGACCTCATGTGTGGAGTTGATGTGCTTGACCTTGAAGCCATCGCCGTCAGCCCGTCAAACTTGAATACCAGCACGTCACCGGTGTCGAGCTTGATCTGCTTGACGAAGTCTTCCCATACTTTGATCATGACAAGGTGATCCTCAAACCACCTGAGCTGGACGAAGAACTCACAACACTTGGTGGTGCGTAGAGGAATGCACACCTTCGGCTCCTTGGCATCCTTGTCGCTCTTCTTGCTCTTCGGCTTCTTCAGCTTGAACTTGTCCACCATCTGGCCCATGATCTCCACCGGGATCACAATCCCATGGAGATCCTCCACCTTGACTTGCACGAAGAAACGTCGTGGCATGACATCAAGGACAACCTTCCCCAGGTGTGGTTTACGAGCCAGTTCAGGTTCCCCTTTCAACTGTTCTCGGTCAGCTCCTTCAATGCCGCGGCCAGAGCTGGCACACTTGGCCTTCTCAGCACCTGGTTGTGGATGATGCAGTCGGCTAGAGGAGGTGGAGGCTCAAATGTGTTCCTGCATTGGCCGTGCCAATCCTGCAAGTGAGCATTGGATGAAAGGTGTCGGTGTGCATTGCAAGAGGTGTGTGAATGTGCAATTGCAAGAGGTGTGTCAATGTGCAATTGCTCGTAGACAGTCTGCATCACAATATTATCCGTGGAAGCACACTGGTATTACATAAACCTACATATCTAAACTGGTACTGATATACACTAAGCTTAATCTAAAGCTTAAACAAATCTGAAACATGAACATGAACCCTAATATGAAGCTTCAAAAGATCTAAATAAACTTGAACATGGATTATATGTGCATTAGCAATGGAGAAGAATGGGTACCACTTTAACTGATGTTGTCCTCGAGGGTCCGGGTATGGTGCTCGGCGGAGGCGGAGGAGGAGGTGGCCTTGACGTTCCGGGTACGGTGTTCGGAGGAGGAGGTGGCCTTAAGCTAGGTAGAGGGTAATCGTACATCGGGGCCTAAACAAGAAGGGGAGGGAATCCCGGAGGCGGACCAAGCGGCGGCCCAGTAGCGGCTGCATGCGCCACCAACACCGCCGTCTGGGCTTGCCGGGCCGGATCCCCGAGCCACCACATCTGCGCCACCGCCATCACCGTTGGGCTCGGCCGATGCGTAATCGACGAAGGCCGATTGAGATAGGGGAGGTGATACGTCTCAAACGTATCTATAATTTTTGATGTTCCATGTTGATATTATGCCAATTGTTACATGTTTTGCATACACTTCATATCATTTTTATACATTTTCGAGGACTAACCTATTAACAAGATGCCACAGTGCCAGTTCCTGTTTTCTGCTGTTTTATATTTCAGAAAAGTTGTTCTGGAAATATTCTCGAAATTGGACGAAAATCAACGTGCCCAAATATTTTACCGACACGTACACGAAGTCCAAAGGGGAGACGCAGAGGAGCCACGGAGCCTCCACACGCCCCCTAGGCGCCGCAGGAGGGGGAGCCGCGCCCTAGGGTTGTGTGAGCCCCTCGGGCGCCTCCGGCCGCCGCCCTTTCGTCTATTTATTCTTCTTCACGGGAAAACCCTAGACACCCGAGCAAATATCCACGAAAAGTTCGAGAGCTGTCGCCGTCATCAACCCTAGCTCGGGAGGGTTCAGAACCTCTTCCTGGCACCCTGCCGGAGAGGGGAATCATCACCGGAGGGCTCTACATCGCCTTGCCTGCCTCCGGAATGATGCGTGAGTAGTTCATCCTTGGACTACGGGTCCATAGCAGTAGCTAGATGGTCGTCTCTCCACTTTGTGCTATCATGTTTAGATCTTGTGAGCGCCTATCATGATCAAGATCATCTTATTGTAATGCTATATGTTGTGTTTGCTAGGATCCGATAAATATTGAATATTATGATCAAGTTGATTATCAATCAATCTTATATGTTATTTATGATCGTGCATGCTTTCCGTTACTAGTAGATGCTTTGGCCAAGTAGATGCTTGTAACTCTAAGAGGGGAGTATTTATGCTAGATAGTGGGTTCATGCCTCTAGTAATCTAGGCGAGTAACAGCAACATCGTTCAACGGAATAGGATGATGGATGTTTGAAGTTTGATGTATGTTTTTTGCTTAATGCATGTGCTGGCTGTTTTGTAACACTCATTCATATGTATTTGACATTACTATCCTATCCAATTCTTGGTATCATTTGCATAATCGTCACTTTGCCAACTAGGAATATTTTGTAATTCTGTGATTCACAGCTGCTGTACCATTAAACTAACTTCCTGTTTCTTTCCAGCGAATCGATTCTCACAAAGATAAAGATCTAACTCCATTGGATTTATTCAAGGAGACAGACAAGAGCCGAAAGCATGGATACCCCCCAACGTAATAGCAGCAATTGTAAGTCAGCTTTCCAAGCGTCCTGCTTCATCTCATAACCATGTTAATTTACTTTGAAACAAGGCTTTTATCTTTCCTTATCTAACACCCATGTCTCTTCATTGGAAAAAAATAAAAATAGACTAAGATGGAAGATAAAATGGAGGAACTATCAGTAAATGGAGAACCGAAGAGTCAGGTCCAGGTTATTACTGAGGTGTTCAAGGAGAACGAGATAGTGAAAGCTAATAAGTTTCTGCAGAATGTCGAGGTTGATCCCAAGGTCTCTAGATCCAGTGTAAAGAAGCTTACTACAGAACTAGAGAATGAGAAGAGGGAAAATAAATCACATATACAAGATCTTTTGAAAAAACAGACAGATGAAATGGCTGTGTTGAGAGGCTTATTTGAAGAAACCAAGAAGCAACACTCTCAACTTGAAAGCCAACTTTCCTTGAACGAGAGATCTATCAGGTAGTAGTATTTTGGTCTTGCTTAAATGCGGCACTGGTGCACGGTAGTAAAATTGTTATTTTGCGAACCTGGTTGTGTGATGGTGTAATTTGATCTTTCTTTAGGGCACCTCAAACAGGCTGGCGCATACGGACCAGCCCAGTCCAATTTTGTCCTAACGGAAAAAAGAGGAGCTCCAACGGGCTGGCGCATCCGGACTGGTGTCCGCCCGGACACCAGATTTTGACCCAAACGCGTCCCAACTTTGGGGCGGCTTTGGGGCTGGACGGACAGCCTCTCGGTTCGCCTCTTTGTCCTCCCTATCCGCGTCGGGCCCAAGGGCCAGCCACACAGTCCCTCCCCTCCCACCTCCCCATCTCCTTTGGCCCCGCGACCGCCGCTGCCGCCCTGGACCTGCCCTTCAGCGACCGAGCTATCCTCGGCCGCGACATCGTCTAGCCTTCCCCGTGGTCGGATCTTGTCGCCGGCCCGACAATCTTCCGCGACCGGCCGTGTCTGGACTAGCCGCGACGTCGTTCTTCTAGCGCCGGCCGCCTCCTTCTCGATCCCCGGCCGCATTCGCCCTCTTTTTCCACCCCGGCCGCCCTCGAGCCGTGATGCAGCCCCGGCCATCCTCGCCCTCGTCTCCAACACCGGCCGCCCTCGTCCTCTTCCCTGGACTCGACCGCGAACTCCACCGCCCCGAAGGTGTTCGACGGATTGTCCGACCAAAAGTATGAACAGTTCATGTCCTTTCTTTGTATTTGGAGGAATGCAAATGATGTAGCATGTCCTTACAATATTGTTCATGTAGATGGATAGCGATGATGAGTTCTTCTACCACACCTTCATCGATACATCGATGAATCATCGGACGATGACAACGATATCATGCTGGTCGCGGCCACTCTCATCCACAACTTCAACGAGAATTCAATGCCTCGACATGTTGGGTCAGTCGTTGGGCGAGCACCCGCGTTGGACCGTGAACGAGAGAATGGTCACCTCTAGCTTTGGAAGGACTACTTCAACCCGGTGAAGACAACATATCCGACCTCGGTCTTTCGTCGTCGTTTTCGTATGGGCCGGCCCTTGTTCATGCGTCTGCTGGAAGGGGTGAGGGCATATGATGATTACTTTGAGGCCAAGCCAGATGCCACAGGTCAGTATGGCTTCTCCTCATATCAGAAGTGCACTGCAGCTATCCGGATGCTTGCGTATGGAGTGGCTGGCGATCTTGTTGATGAGTATCTGCGCATGAGCGAGAGCACCTGCCTGGAAGCGATGTATAAATTCTGTGAAGTTGTGGTTCAGGTGTTTGGCGAGGAGTACTTGAGGGAACCCAACCTTCAAGACACTGCCCATCTTCTGAAGATGAATGAGAGTAGGGGATTTCCTGGGATGCTTGGATGCATAGATTGTATGCATTGGGAGTGGAAGAATTGTCCCTTTGCTTGGCAGGGACAATACCAGGGTCATGTCGGCGAGTGCACGGTCATACTTGAGGCAGTGGCATCCCAGGATCTTTGGATTTGGCACTCATTCTTTGGTATGGCCGGCTCAAACAATGATATCAATGTGCTACATCGGTCTACGGTATTCGACAGGGTTGTCGAGGGAGAGGCTCCAATTGTCAACTATGCGGTGAATGGGCAAGAATACAACAAGCCCTATTACCTAGCTGATGGTATCTATCCTTCATGGCCAGTTTTTGTGAAGACCATCCGGAGGCCTGACTCAGAGAAGACCAAGAAGTTTGCTCAACACCGAGAAGCCTGCCGGAAAGATGTGGAGCGAGCATTTGGTGTGCTCCAATCTCGTTTTGCCATTGTTCGACATCCTGCTAGAACATGGAGCAAGGAGCTGATGTGGGAGGTCATGACAGCTTGTGTAATCATGCACAACATGATAGTGGAGGATGAGCGGGGTGACGCGAAGCTATTCGATCAAGGATGGGAATTTCAGGGTGAGTTGATTGAGCCGATCCCAGGGTAACGTCGTTCCAGCAGTGCATTCATGTGCTCGACGAGATGCAGGACAAGCTCACACACATCCAGCTCCAGAATGATTTGGTGGAGCATGTGTGGGCTCACTTCGAAAACCATCCAGCTCCAGCTCCAGAATAATTTCAGTCCATGAACTTTTTATTTCAGTCCATGAACTTTTTATTGTAATAAATTTGTGATACTATTTGCTATTGAACATTGTTATTTGTTTGTGTGCTATTGATTAATTTGTGAACTACACATGTAAATCTACTCGGGGGGGGGGGGGGGGGGGGGGGGGGAATTTGCGCCATGCCGTTGGGGGCACCTCCACCCCAAACGGACAAATGCCCAAAATGTGTCCATGGTCCACCCCCAAAGGGACAAAACCGGACCAATTTCGGTGTCCGTTTGCTCCACCCCGTTGGAGGTGCCCTTATGGTGCCATTGTGCAATTGTATATCACCTGGTACACAGTTCTAACTGTCCCTGTAGTAATCAATGTATTACATGCATGTATTTAGTTATTCTGGAGTGCTGGCTTTGTAATGAAAATATTCTTATGTGTCGTTTATTGGGCCCTGACTGCTACTGGGCCTTGCGTAATTGGCCGATTTACTAGGCCTTGCGTAATTGGCTGATTTACTGGGCCTCAATGATCGGTCGTGTTATTGTTGGGCCTATTGGGCTGGTCGTAACCAGCAGATTTCTAGGGCCGCCTCGTTTGACCATCGGGTCCAAATATCGTTGGGTTTATTTGGCTCATGGGCCCCTAAAAAAAACAAAATATTGGGCTTCATGGGCCCATACATAATGTGACGTGTAATGTACACGTGGCAATTTTTTACGAGCCAAGCGACAGAATATTAATGGTCCACGAGGCGCCACGTGTCGACTTGAGCGTCCTCCCGTGTCGACATGCGAGTGGCACACGTGTCCGCACATTGAGCATGTGCCGACAGAGAATTCGTTCGCGTGTCGGAAGGAGTTTGATCCACGTGGCATGAAGAAAGGTCTACGTGGCTCCCTGAGAGTGTCCCATGTGGCGTCATCGTAGTGCTACACGCTTCAGGTTCATAACTGTCCACGTGTACGCTGTGGTGCGCGCCGTTTGTCCTTGTTAGATCCACCCACGTGGTACAACCGTAGAGCTCCACGTGTCGTTGGAAAAGCACATGTGGCCCTCTCTGGTAGGACCACGTGTCAAATTATGAAGAAACCACGTGGGAAGACGCTATTCGCCCACGTACATGATGACGTCACACTAGAGGACAAATGATTACGTCAGCCGACAGGCACTAACACTGGCAGAACCTTCTGACATTGTTGTCCCATGTTCCCCGACCAGGGAATCTCAATCCATGACATTATTTATGTCACAAAAAATAGGGCCGGATGGTCTTTGGGCCCGAACCCGGCAGACCACATTGTCATGGATCGAACACGGAATGGCAAAACTGTCATGCAGTCCATCTTTGACGCACTTTCGACCACTGATAGCAAATCCGTCATAGATGAGCATCTACGACGGATTTTTAACTTTCCACCACGAACTCATTCCGTGGTAGAAGACCGGGATTCTTGTAGTGAAACAAGGCCTGAAGGTAGGGACATTACCAGGCGAGGAATCCTCTCGTGGAATTGGAATGTATCGGCTCAAATCAGGATCTTCCGCCTAGCGTCGAGTGCGCAACCCACAACAGCATGGCGTTGCTCCTCTTCCGCCGCTCCTCCAGCGCGCAACGCCCTGGCGTCGCTCCTCTTCCACCTCTCCTTGAGCACGCGACCCACAATAGCGGCGAGAGCCGCACGGCTGCCGGTAGACTTGGTTGCTATCTACGCATGCGTCGGTGCCAAATGCGGGATGCATGCATGCCCTCTCCGCCTCTCATCGTGCCGTACATGCACACGTCGCGGGGAATCGGTAGGTGACATGGAGGGGGAGCCGTGCCGGCGATTGATTTTGTGGGGAGGCGTAGAGCTTACCTGAATCAGGTCGTCGCTCCTCTTTCGCCTTTCATCGAGCGTGCGACCCACAACAACATCGAGAGCAGCACGGCTGCCGGTAGATCTGGTCGCTCTCCAAGCGTGCGCCGGTGCCAAATGCTGGATGCATGCCCTCCCCGCCTCCTCTCCCTCCTCGTCGTGTTCTAGATGCTGGCGTTGGGTTGAATCGGTAGGTAACTTTGAGGCCTTGAGGGGGAGCCGTGCCGGTGATTTATTTTGTAGGGAGGCATGGATCTTGCCGAAATCGACCGGCGATGGTGACAACAGAAATGGGTTCGAGATGAGTTGAAACTTCCGTTGGCGGTTGGATGCGAGCATGTGCGGAAACTCTTTTGGACATGGCCGGAGTGCCCCAAATATACATCACCAAGGGTCAATTTTTTGCGCTGGCCAAAGGTTTTTCGGCACGGGATATGGATTCGGCAGCTGGTGGAGCCCGTGTTTTTGGGTACCACCCAATTTATTGGGCTGCTATTGGAGATGCTCTGAGCATCTCTAGGGGCACCCTCCAAATTTGTGTCTGGCAGCCCCAATTGAGGCCCAATTGGGGGGTGACGGACATGTGTATGGCACATTGGGGAGGGGGGGTGCCCGCAGCGGCGCACCCCAAACAAACACCCCGAATGAGTTTTGATCATTTTTTTAATAGCTTCAACTTCTTACGAAGTTTTAAATTAGAATCCAAATACAGATAATGTATAATAAGTTATTACAACAATTCAAATTTAAATCATTCAAGAGTTCGAAAAGGAGACATGAACGTCTCAAGTATGCGCCACCTCTACGTTGTTTGCTTTGATCGCCCAAAAGTGCGCCACGAGGTCATTGTCTAGCTGCAGCCTGCAGGTGCCTTATTTCATCACGAATTTCCCGATGGGTGGCAAGAAATTCTGAAAACGTCTTCGGCACGCCCTACTGTGGGTGGGCTATAGGCTCCTGGAAATCAAACAACTCATTGACTAATTGCCTCCTCGTATCCCGCTCACTCTCAATGATCATGTTGTGCATAATAACGTAGGCATTCATGATCTCGCACATTTGATCTATCGACCAGGAAAGATAAGGGTAGCAGACAACGACAAACCTGGTCTGGAGCACACCAAATGCCCGCTCCACACCTTGGCGGATGACCTCTTGACTCTATGCAAACTGGCAATTTGCCTCACCGATAGGGTAACAATAGTCTTCACAAACGTTGACCAATTAGGATAGATGCCGTCGGCGAGGTAGTACCCGTTGTCGTACTCATGGTTATTGCTCAAATAGTTACATGGTGGAGTTAGGTCTTTACAAAGTTTTAGAAACACCGGGGAGCTCGTTGGAACACATTGATGTCATTGTGAGCACCGGTCGTGCCAAAAATATGCATGCCAAATCCAAGGATCATAATCTGCCACGGCCTCAAGTATGACACTGCACTCCCCTGCCAAGCGAACGGGCAGTTCTTTCAGTTCCAGTGCATGCAATCGATACTTCCAAGCATCCCGCGAAATCCTCTTGCTTCACCTTGTGCCAATAGACCACTGTGTCCGCCTCATTTGGTGATCTCAGATATTCCCCTTCGAACACTTTCACCACCGCCCTGCAAAAGCGGTAAGTGACATATGGAGGTAATCATCCAATGAATTGGCAGGAACTCCATAAGCAATGCACCATATGGCAGCCGTGCATTTTTTAAGAGACGAAAATCCAAGAAGGCCGTTGCAATCTCTCTTCATCTCAAAGTAGACATGTATTTTGAACGCCATGCACAAGTCTCCTAAACAGCTCCATGTTCATCCTAAAGCGCCGGGAAATTCGTGAGGACGGTTCGCCAGGTTCTGGGCAAAGTAGTCGTTGTATAAGAGCATGTGACCAGCCCTATGAGGATCCTTGTTGGCCATCCTCCCTTCCGCTGATCCTCCATGCTTCGACACGACTTCTACCTCGACTTGCACATCTAGAAGAGCGACCATCTCATTGTTGGCCTCGTCGGTCGCAAGGGCAGCAGCCTCCCCCATCATTTGAAAAAAAGAACTTGTGGTCGCTATCTATAGCCTACTGGAAAAATGAAGCAATGAAACTAGACCGCAAATGAACAATCAATCAAACAAGCATATTGACCAAACTAGACCACAAATGAACAATCAATAACAATCAATCAAACAAGCATATTGACCGAACTAGACCATAAATGAACAATCAATCAAACGAGCATATTGGCCAATCGTCGAACACCTTTCATGCAGGCAAAAGGGAGGAAGAGGCCAAGCCGGCTGATTTTAGTTGCGCCGGCGGCAAGCAGACCTGCTTGGTCACGGCTTGACGACAAGTGTGAATCAAATGGGCAACAACGAGGGTGGCGGCGCTGGTGCGATTCGCCAGCAAGAGGAAACAAAAGGACGGGTTGAGGGCAAATGAATTAGGTTACACCGGCGTTGTGCGAATGACGACCAGGCCATCCCTATCTAACGAGTTGAGGGCAAATGAATCAGGTTCCAAACTTTCGAGTTGAGGGCAAATGAATCAGGTCTCCAAACTTTGGGGCCTTTTGAGAGTGCTGAACACAATTTGGCTTTTTTTTTTGAGAGGAAACACAATTTGGCTAGGCCGGGACTTTGACCTTTTTTGGGTCCCGATACCATTGGGCCTTTAGGGGTCATTTGGAGGGTGCTGGTGGTGGAGATGTTCTAAGCACTTTTATATTTACATACGGAGTAGTAGAGATAGATAGATGCACATGTGCATGGATTAGAACTTTAATTAAAATAATTAATTGGAAACATGGATGTATCACGGCTTCCGGAGGGCTGATGCAGCTCCCATTATTACAGCCATTACAATCCCCAGGCCTGCACCAAGTGATGCACCTACAGCAGCAGCTGTCACGGACCCATCTCTTTTTCGTGGCCTCTGCTTCGGTTGACAAGACACCGCCTTCTCGCTTGCAAGCTCCAACGACAATCTCTCACGAGCAAGCTCCTGTCAAGCATGTAATATTCAGAGTTACAGCAGCACGAAATACCATAATTAATGCACTCTAAAGTATGACGGTGATCCTTTTTTACTTGGCTGCCCTCGTACTGAATTTTCATCCTAGGACGTGGTAGAATGTTTCATGAAGTAAAATCAGCCAACGTGCAACTGGATTATAGATGAGAACATACTGCCAAATAAAAAGGGGGCGATCCTTGAGGCAAATTAGATGCATTCTGTGTAGCAATAACCACACAATCAAGACTGATTAGTAGTACACCGAATGATGCACTCCTCTCCTAATTTCGCCTAAGCATAATGAACATTTTTTTTTGAATTTTAATGAACATTTTTTAGAGAAAGAAACATAATGAACATGCAAGAAAAGAGACGTACCTCAAAAGCTGGTTCTTCATTACTCGAAATTACTTGATGTACATGTTGTCGAAGAGCAGTAACACCCTCCGGATGCATAACAATGTCCTTCTTCTGAAATGGTGACAGCACAAAGTTCACTGGATGAAAATCACTTGTGCCCGAAGGATCCTTATGCGCTAAATCACCACTGCTTGAACTGATGGGTTGCAAACTACTTGTAGACCTTGGCATTAGATATGGGGATGAGTTGACAACCTTGGAGTTATCAGGAGAAGCTTTATATGCTTCCATAGCTGAGCTGATTAATGTGTTATGTTCATGCGCGCTGACAGAAAATCTGTTGGTTATTGCAAGAATCCAAGGAACACCAAGAGCCTTGGCTTCATCCAAGAGAAGTGAAAGAGCTGGCTCCTGTTTACAAGTGCTGGACTGGTAATACTGCGGAATACGATGTGCTAGGTTATGCACAACAATAATTAGGTCAATCTTTCTTCTGAGATCATCTACTCCTAACTGCAATTCTTCTTTGAAGCGCCTAACTTCTAGAGGTAGTTCCTGTTAGAACAAAAGTTCATAATGATTAATTTTGTACTCTCTAGATTCAATAATCAAGACACAAATGACATAATGAAACTACTGTGGTACCTACTACCAATCTCCCATATGATAAAGAGTTCAGTGGCTAAGTGCTAGGAGCTAATTACTTGAAATTAACTTAGTGGTTGCTCTTACAAAAAAAACAAGGTAGCCGGCCACTAAGTGACAGAAATTACTAGCGGATGGAACACTTGCAACATCTATTAAACGACAAAGTTTCAAAAGATAACGGTATTACAGTTGTCAAAGTAAAGTTTGATGGTCAAATTTTACTTTTGGAGACCGTGAAAGATCAACAGTGCCAAGTACACAAAGCTGTAACAGATGTAGTTAGTTATAATCAGAATATCAGATATATGCCTTTCACAATACTGTAGCGTCTGAAAATGTTGAGCAAAGAACAAAAAACAGCTGCTTACCTGCAAGTTTACCGTTGCGCAATCTAAGTAGCACAATCCATTTGATACTCCCTTGCCATGCAAGTCGACATGTATGCACTCAAGAACTGCAGTGTTTCTTTCTTTAACTTGCCCTAACATTGCTTTTATTAAAGAAGTTTTGCCTGCCCCTAAGATCCATAAATACGCTCCAGTTCAGTACTTCCGTGGAACATAAGAAATTATAGCACACCTAAAGATATGGAGTTACCTCTAGTCCAAGCAATCGCACTCTCCGGGTCCTAACATAGACCTCTTTACATACTGTTACAAAATCACTTCTGCCATATATAAGAAATTCATTCAAACCCTTGCAACAACCTTTATCATCAAAGAAGGACTCAAATCCATAATCCAGATTCAAATTAACACCTGTGACCACAGGAACCATGAAGTCCTCACTAGTGTAATTTGGTGGTTGCTTTAGCGGATGCCCAACTATAATTCGCATTTTTTGCAGTGTAGGTTGATCTGATGAATACGAAGTGGCAGATGGTAGGGTTTCAATGACCGTTGAATACCTGTATATGAATATTTTCTATTAAAAAGGGAAATAGATGCAAGATATAATACCGAGGAATTTGCAAGTAGAAACATAACAGAAAACTTATTTCATAGTGTAAATCATTGATAAAGCACAGCATGCAGACATAGGAAATTCTTCTCCAACAAAAGCATTATTTATGCAACAATAATTATATGACTTGCAGCTAATGATTATAGGGTTCATAATTCACACAAGAAAACAGTTATTCTCAAATATCTCCACATAGAAAATGTATACGATGAAGCAAGTCTTCTTATGCTGCAAGAGATGAAAATATCCATTGTGATATTACAATAAAATTTGCATCTTTTAGTTGGGAGACTAATTTTGGATGCTAATGTTACACGAAATGTTAAAAATATATAAAAAATCCATATATGCATTTAATGTTGCGCTCATGACTGAATTGGTCCCTCAGGTTTGGATAAGTCACTTTTGCTCTTGAAGTTTGATTTGAAGAAGGCCATTTTGGTCCCTGAGGTTTACAGCGTGGACCAGAGACACCACTCGGATGGCATGTCCATGATAGTGACACGGGAACATGCTATTTTCTCCTGTCTCCAGAGCCCAGATTGCAAGATTCTTGAAACTCATCATACTATCAGGAAATTTGAACTTTCTATGTACGTGACAAGGATGGAGCAAGAAACAGCTCAATAAAACATCAAAGAAAATGCAAATGAAACAATAGATCAACAACTCTTAAAAAAGGGGTGCTCAGCCTTGCAACACCATCCCAGGTATGGCACACGACGCTCTACTGGCTACACATGACCTGCCGCCCACCGGAGCCGCTTGAGAAGCTTGACGACTGGTGGCGCCATGCGCTGCAACACCCAAACCTCAACGCAAGGGCTTGGCTTCCATCACCCTACTGATCCCCCGGATGACCTGGAAAAAGAGGAACGAGTGTGTCTTCGACAATGCCACGCCTTCTGTCACTCGCATCATCGCTCACATCAAGGAGGAAGCAGCGCTATGGTCCAGAGCAGGGGCACTTGGCCTTAGGGCAATCTTGCCGACGACATGGGATGTGCACTGAATTCCAATTGTATTTTTTTGTTCTTCCCTCTTAGGAGGCTGATGTACCAAACTCTCTCACTTTTTAATGAAATGAAACGCAAAGGCTTTCTGCGTTTTCTCGAAAAAAAGGCATGGCCTGAACACAACAAGCAACATTTCATTACATGTAAGGCCTTGATAAGTTTGTAAGCATCAACTACCAACATCAACATGGCAGTTTTAAAACTTTCAGGGATGAAACCGGTCTAATTACTAAACACGAAGGATGTCTTGGGCCATGATCACTAGTCTTCCTGACAGGTTTACACTCGCAGCTCTCAAGCCCCCGCCTCCTTCAAATGGATTTGGTACTCCAAATGGATCCCTAAGCTCAAGGGGTTAGCTCTTGGCTCCATTCCCGCGACAGACTCAACACAAATGATATGCTTCAAAGAAGGAACATTCAAGTTACGACAATCAAAACCATGTCCTCTGTCCCGGCGACGTTCTCGAGTCCAGAGACCGCCTATTCTGGATTGCCCTTCAGTCTCGACTGTTAGCACAAGATAGGCAGACATTTTAATAACGGCACTGATACTAATTATTCTTTCCTCCACGAAAAGACTTTGGCAAGCCGTTCTTAATGGAAACAAAACAGTGTGAAGATCTTTAACAAGATTAGATTCAGCCTTAGCTCTTGGCTATAATTTTTTTTTTAAGAGCTCATTCTTCTTTTCTTTAGCTAAATTTGTTCGCCCTGACTCTGGCCATATTTTTTTATAAAGTTGTTATCTAGGCCTGTGCGGCCTCTCTCCTCTCCGCCTTGTGTATATTCCCACCCCTTTTGTACATCCTTCTTTGCAATCAATAATATTTTACTGGCGGGCTGCCCCTACAGCTTCCCGGTAGTAAAACACATTTGGTGATTACCACTTCAATGGTTGACGGAATTCTTCTTTCATTCTTTTCTTATACAAGTCATACTGAATTTGTCCCATTTGGGTAGTGATTTAGTTATTTAATTGTTAGTTTATAGCAACATGAATTATAGTACTATGACATTGACATTCTTGGTGAGCTACAGTATGGTGTATCCTTGAATGCAAGGCAAAACAGTTCTACAGGAACAGGTGAAAAAAGTTCATAGGAAAAATTAAACTGCAAGTCTAAGGCCTTCTTTGGATCATAGGATTCTGAAACCAAAGGAATAGAAAAAATAGAGGGTTCGGGTGGTAGACATGTCCAATCCTCCGGAATGCCAAAGTACATGAACGGCAACAGTGAAGCCTTTGGCTGCAGCATCGAATAGTAGAGGAATTCTGTACCATAAAATACTATTATTTTTTAGTATGGGTTGTGCTTTGGAAGCCTGGAGTGAGAGTAATGAACCAGGAAACGAATCAGCAGCGTCAGTTTTGGCGTGAGCACCAGCTCAAGCACTCACTTTTCCCGCCATGAAACTTTCCTAGAGGTCAGACCTAATGTGTAAATTCCTCTGGAATCAGCCCCATAGGAACCCAATCCTCAGGAATTTCAAGGACACAATCCTTTGATCCAAATGCATTCCTAAGGAAACAATCCTTAGGATTGAAATCCTGTGAAAAACCTCTAAAATTCCTCCAATCCAAAGGAGGCCTAATGCTTTATCAAGTAGAGTCGATTTTGCTGAGCATATAAACTTGTACAAATCTGACCCAGACCAAAACATACCAGCTTCCATTTATCTGAGCCTGGAAAAGTGTGCACATATGCAGACCGTGTCCAATTATATCAACTTTCAGCGGTTGAGCACTTTTGCCACCAGGAAAGCCAATCCATCCAAGAGGAAGAATAGAGGTGGCAGTTCTAATAGCAGGAGGCTCCACGATGTGACCAAGTTCAACAGAATCAGTGGCTGTCAGACCAAGTAGCTGTTGCAGATGTGAAAATTGTTGCAACTGCTCGATGCCCGTAAAAAGGGGGGCATTTGCACACATGCAGGCATCATAAATTCTGCATAAAGATGATAAATTTTAGTATTGAGTAATTTTTTGACAAATGTTTGCAACAAAAAGAAATATGAAAGGACACATATTTTCTTTGTTTTCTTCCAAATATTAACCAGGTTACGGACAAGACATGTACCGTGTTTCCTTATTGAGAAAATGGCTTCGAGTTGGCTAATGATTGACGGAAGTTTTCGGTGAGAATTTGCTTTAATATTCTTATTGAACACAATCAGAAGATCTTACCTTTGGAAGCGGGCTCTGTAGGACTTCATCGAGTGTGATTGAAGGCGCTCTCTTAACTCCGTTATGACAGACTGCACCTGCAAACGCCTTTGCCAGAACATAGCAAAAGAAATGAGCAGATCCAATATGACAAAATGTCATAACAAAGAGAAATAATACACAATTCCTAACTATTTTTTAGTTAAGAATGGAATAAGGCCAAAATAGAACGTTCATACCGACGTCATCTTGGAGTATTCTGAATCTGAAAGTGTATTGACTGATGAATCACCCAACAAGTAAAGCTGGAAACATAAAAATAATCAATACCATTAACAGAAATGAAAGCTCTATTCTTTTCAGATAATATGATATGATTTCTTTTGTCAAATATTGCAGACCCTGAATCTCGGTAGTATGGACAAAATATGAATAGAAATAAACATTTATATTGCATGATTACATCAAGATGTTATGAAATATAAAAAATGGACCAATAACCAAACAGAAGGCAATAATAACATGAGTATGGAACAGTAAAGACTATTGCTGAAGTCATATGATAAAGCTCTGATGCAAAAGAAGCAAGCATGGTCAGTGTCCCTCTTTTGAACTTCCTATGCACAGTATGAATGTGATAGGGAAGCAGCTGCTGCCTTACAAAATTCAGTAATATTTAGGAAAAGGAGTATTTTTTTCAGTGAGCAAGGCACATAGTCACAAAAGTCATTCTGAGATGACATTTCTAATTTTCCTCTGTCCCATATTAACTGTCGCTAAAACGGATATATCTAGGTTTTAGCGACAATTAATATGGGACGAAGGCTCAATCACAAAAAATATAAAAACTGCCAAGCCACAAACAGATTGCCATTATATACTAAAGTTCCAGTGATCAAGTAATTATCTGCTTGTAGAACCATGTGCATGCAAGCCTAATAATCTGAGGTGCCGCTAGTGAACAAACAAGAGAGTTCCAATCCAAACATGCACCATTATTCTATTTCAAGCATGAACAAGTCTGGGACTAAAAATGTCATGTGCAGCAAAATAAGGCCATATCTGAACCTTCAACCTTCATTGTTACGTTTCTTTATTTCCAAGTAATAGTTGTTGTTTAGAATCAGGAGTCCTAGTTGGATAAGGTTTCTATCTCTAGTCGGTTGGCTCTTATATAAAGCCAGGTAGTACTCGTGTAATAGGTATCAAAGAAATAAAACAGAGAAAAGGGGAGGTTTTCCTCCAGATACGATCTAGCCCTAGGGCATCATGGCTCCCAAGGCTAAACCACCTCGCCCTCGCCCCCTTACCACCCACGACTATCCCCTCCGCAATCTAGCTCGTGACAACTTGGTATCAGATTCACCGATCCTTGGATCTTCCCCACCACCACCAACCATGGCTTCCCTCGCTGAAATCTCGAAGCTGCTCGACCAGAAGCTCGCTGCTGCACGGAAGGAGATCGTGGAGGACCTGCAGAACACCTTCCTCCACAAGATTGAGGCCGACATTGCAGATCTCAAGGAGCAATCAGCAGCCAACCAAGTTGCCATTGCAGACCTCAAGGAGCAGGCTGCAGCCACCAGGGTGCCATCGCGATCCTGGAGAAGGGCAGCTCCAGTCAAGTCGGCAGCAAGGAGGATCCCGCTCAGGCAAAGCAGAGCCCCCACCGCAGTTTCCCGTCTGGCCCAGAGGACGGCACAGGCGAGTGGAAACCCAAATTTCACAAACTGGAATTCCCCATCTTTGATGGATCAGAAGATGCGCTGCCATGGCTCACTCGTGTGGAGCAATTCTTTGATGGGCAGGGCACACCGGAAACCGGAAAGCGGCAAGGTGTGGCTCGCATCCTATCATCTGTCCGGGAGAGCCTCACTATGGTACAGGCGTCTCAAGCTGGTGCACGGTGCACCGCCTTGGCAAGAGTTCAGTTCTTTGCTGAACCGACGCTTCGGGCCTAAAATCCGGAACACTGAACTGTCGGCGATCAAGAACCTGCGTCAAATAGGTTCTGTTGACGATTACGAGGAGAAGTTCTTAACCCTTGTCTGCAGATGTGAAGGACTTACAGAGGCGCACCAAGTGGAGCTGTTTGTGGCTGGTCTTCATAAGTCAATTCGCACAGATGTCAAGCTCATGTACCCGACGACGCTGGAGGATGCCATGGATCATGCACGGGCGTACGAGGAGCGTGACGCACCAGAAGACAGGGATTCCACTCTCGTTCTCAAGGGAAACTCTTTTGGAGGCGCTAGGCCATCTACTCCAGAGCTTGTGGCTCCGCCCAAGGCTGCAATGGCTTGCCAAATAGGTGGCCACTTATGCGGCTATCTCCAGTTGAGATGGACGAGCGGCGTGCCAAGGGCCTTTGCTACAACTGTGACGACAAGTTCAGCCCGGGCCATCGTTGCAAGCGCCTTTATGCTTGTTGGGTGGATGCTTCCGAAGAAGAGACGCCTGATCTGCAGGAAACAAGCACTGGTTCCTGAGTGGCTGTGTCTTCTAGGGCAGACTATCTCTTTTTTTTCAAGCTCGAGGACGAGCTGCTTGTCGAAGGGGGGGAGTGATGTCATGCGCAGAAAAATAAGGCCATATCTGAACCTTCATTGTTACGTTTCTTTATTTCCAAGTAATAGTTGTTGTTTAGAATCAGGAGTCCTAGTTGGATAAGGTTTCTATCTCTAGTCGGTTGGCTCTTATATAAAGCCAGGTAGTACTCGTGTAATAGGTATCAAAGAAATAAAACAGAGAAAAGGGGAGGCTTTCCTCCAGATACGATCTAGCCCTAGGGCATCACGGCTCCCAAGGCTAAACCACCTCGCCCTCGCCCCCTTACCACCCACGACTATCCCCTCCGCAATCTAGCTCGTGACAAAAAACATCTTGCAGAAGTAAATAATAACGAATAGCAAATGCAGCCATTTCATCGTAAAAGGAAAAGAAAATAGTAATTTGAGAATATGTAATGTAGCAAAGTTTAAAATCAGAGACAGCGCAAATATACACAACTAAACAAGCAGGAAATATTTTTTGAAACAAACTGCAGCTGTTCAGTGGTGGCCTGACAAAGTGGTAGTTTTTTTTAGAAAAACGTTGAGACAATGATGTGAGTAAAGATTTTCGGTGTAACAGAAGTTGTGTTTACAGTTACATGTGACAATTAAATAGTGTACCAGTATCAATAACTGTGACATAAAGGGACACTGGATATGATGCCAATGGGAGCTACAAATAAGAGCCATCCACTGTAGTAAATAAATCAAAACGATATACAATACTTACCTCGCCAAATGGTACATATGAAGGCAAAGAAGGTACTCTACCCATCGCTTGGAACCTCCGACTTGAGATGCATTACTTTTTTCAGACCTACTGTTTTCTTCAGCGGACCATTCACGATCAGATAAAGGGGTAAGAGCAATTCCTTCTGAACCTTCTTGAATTTCAAGAGACCGTGGCTCTTCTTCTGATTCATCAACCTTTGATTGCAAATAACGATTCAACTGTGTTGATGCCTTTCCAAAAATATTTTCTTCTTTTTTAAATATGTTTAAACTCTTCCGCACTCCTTCCACGGGAACGAGCTTTGAAAGTCTCCAGAGTGACTTTTGAACAGGGCCAACACCAAGAACAAGTTGCTCCCCATTGTTCTCCTCAGCCCTTTCAGTACTTGTCCCCTTATCTTTTTCAGATTTTACATCGGTTGTATTTTCAGAAGATGCTTCAGATGTTTGGGCATTGTAGTGATGAAAGTATGCAGGTGACAGAATACGGGGCACCACATCCTCTGGAATACAGTAGGATTTGAAGTAATCTTGCCATCCTTTTCAATGAACATAGCTAATGCATGAAAAGAGGAACAACTAAGAAGTGGTTCCCATTCATTAAAATACAATAATATGTAAATCTAATATATTGCATTATTACTGCACCCTGTCAAGTGCCACATTCTAGCTATTCTAACCAAACTTACTCTCTTAATGCAGCATTCCCAACAGCTGGCTGAGAAAATGTGATGCACTTCACCTGAAGCCTCTTAGCCTCTTTAGTTGTAGACGCCGACGATAGCACTCTTAATATTGCAAGAGTAGCCAAAGCAGCTACCTAATACAATTTGAGACAAATGTTAATAACTAGGGTAAGATGCATGCAAGCAGTCAAAAAACATGGGAAAGATGCTACAAGTTAGGCATGACCTACCGCTCCACCAAGCGAATGTCCACAAAGAACAAGTTTCCTGTTCTTTTTCTGTGCAAGCTTGTATAGTTCCAGTGCGGGAATTCCCTTGGCACGAGCTAAAAAACCCTACATGATTTATCATGTTAGGGTAGGAAGTTATGACCATGTTGAATCAGTTTACGAAACAACGAGTACATTTTTAACCATAATTACAGCTAATGCATACTCGGTGTGCAGCAGGTTTTGATTTTAGTAACTGTTTTGGTCTTTCTCGAAAAGATACCCCGACGTTTTCTTCGCCATTTTGTTCGCTGTTCTGCTCAGAGTCAATAGCATCAGCCAAATCCTGAGCAGTATCCTCATGAAATATGGTTCCTTGGAGTATATTCACATCAGCAATAATATCTCTAGAAAGAAAAACATGGGAGAACTTGATGAAATTGTAAGCATGATAAGCATTTCGCACTTTGAAGTTCCCCACAAAACTCTTACTTGTATTGATTTGTGCCAATAAATGTAGCGAATAGAGTGTCACCAGCCTCCGCTAACAGATATCTACATGATTTCACCAATAAACAAATTAAAAAACAGCGATAACATAAGAATTTTTTCATCATTTGAGCTACAGGAAACATCACATCTAAATAAAGTTAGATTGTGTCAAGATTTAACAAAGTAAATGATTGTAGAAGTTCAAATGAGATCAAAGTTAACAACCAATTAAATCACTGTATCAAACTAATAATGAGGATAGTCAAAATGTGGATGCAGATAAATTAGGAGGAGTCCGTGAATGCATGACATCTTAACAGCGCCCTGATTCCCCACATCCCTTGTATAGATTCTGGGTCTTCAAATGCTTCTATCTATGCAATACATCACTTTCTAGATTCACAAACGCAGTCCAAACAAGCCAATTCTTGCTATAGATTCATTTACACTCTAGGCCCAACTCGATAGGCCCACAGCACATGCCCTGTGCATCCCGCCATTTAACCTGAAAGTTAGGCTTTTACCTATCTTACTATTAAAGGTTTCGCTCAGTGTCAACCAAAAATATTTAATGCGTTTGTTTCTGGGTTTTTTTTCTGAGATAATTTGTTTCTGGTTTTGGTTCTGAGAGAATTTGTTTCTGGTTTTGGTTCTGAGAGAATTTGTTTCTGGTTTTGGTTTCGGTTTACAATAATTCAACATTGTATGGGTTCTCCCCACAATGTGTGACATTGCTCAGGGCTTAATAGGATTGATATGATACTCATTATCAACAAGTTGCAACTTTTTTCAGGAAGCTCGTCTGAAAAGTCCGAGGTTAAGCATGCTTGGCCAGGAACGATTTGAGGATGGGTGAGCGACCGGGAACTTGTTCCCGGGTGCGCATGAGTGAGGACAAAGTGTGCATAAAAGACTAGTGTTGGTCTGTGGGGCCAGTCTAGAGATCCTAGAGAGCTGCTTGGGGTGACAGGCCCGACCCGGGGTGAACCTTGGTGTTACATTTGTTATCAGAGCTGACCTTCGTGGTAACTCGGGCGTGTGCGGGTCAGGCGCGCAGACATGTGGGACATGTGCCGACACTAAACGCATAGACAGGTGCCAAGAGGGAATGGGGGTTGACCGACGAGGGCGTAGGCCTTCAATGGGGGGAAAGATGAGACATCCTGGCTTAGGCTTAATAGGATTGATAGGATACTCATATCAACAAGTTGCAACTTCTTTTCTGGAAGCTCATCTACAAAGAACTCCGAGGTTAAGCCTGCCTGGCCCGGAGTCTTTTGAGGATGCGTGACCAACCGTGAACTTGTTCCCGGGTGCTCACGAGTGAGGACAAAGTGCGCAGACAAGACTAGTGTTGGTCTATGGGGCCAGTCTAGAGATCCTAGAGTGCTGCTAGGGGTGACAGGACCGCCAGGGTGTTACACCATGTGACCATAGCAGTGTGTAGGGTTTCCCTGCAAATACTTCCAATCCAGGCAGGGAAGTCGTTAAGATCAGAATTTGGTGCTGTGTGCTAATCAAGAACGTACTCTGGCCTGGTAAAGTTGGAATTAACTATGCCACTCCACTCACATGGCTAGTACAATCCAAATCCAAAGCAAAGGGGAGACTGGCACTAAAACCTTAATTTTGTTCAATGAGAAACACTTAGTATATAATTTTCAAGACTACACCACAATCCACATCATCACCACGGAAGGCTCAATTGACTCACTCTCTGTGAAATATGAATTGCATGAAAAGAGCTTACATCTAGCAAGGACAGAACATGGTTACTTGATTTACTAGAGACTTATTCAAGCATAAGCTGTATTGCACTTTATTTTGGTGATTGATTACGAAGGTCTATCAAGAAGGAAACCCCATAATATTGAGGAAAAAGTGCATAGTGCAGCTTAAGGCATACCGATGTGGTACATGGTCCAAGGATGGTTGAACACGCTCAAGAGAAATAATGTTTCCGCCAAAATCAGATTTGAATTTGTTGATATATCTCATCATCTCAGAAACAGGCCTCTGCCATGCACAAAAAGGGTGACTGAGTGACATGTAGTGAGAAAATGATTTGAACTTTATCAAAAGAAGAAAAAAAATGAGCTGTTGTTGATTTTATTATTGTGCTGAGCGACATCAACGCAATTACTTACGCCTATCTACCCGCCGGAATCAGATGACAGAAAAACAAGGTGAGTAGAGGGTGCGGGACCTTGTAGACGCACTCGGCCAGGACCATGGCGCAAAGCAACTCCTGGAGCTCAACGACTGTGTCGACGCGGACGGCGCGGCAGAGCTCGCGGAGCTGGATGCGGCGGCGCTCGAACTCCTCGCGGAACATGCGCTCCCGCTGGCGCCGGCGGTCGCCCGGCCACGCGGGCGCCCGCGGCGGGGGCCAGGGCCACCGCGGCACGGGAAGCGGCGGCGCCCAGGGGGGCAGCCGCGCGGCCTGGTCCCGCACCCACGACTCCACGCGGCTCACCAGGGCCGTCGCCATTGGCGGGGCGCGGAAGAGGAGATGGGAGGGGTAAGGGCGATCCGTCGAGCCAGAGGAAGGGGGAAGTGTGCAAGATTAGTATACGCCGCTCTATGGGCAGATCCCTTGGGGTCGGACCTTTTCGGTCGGCATCAACAGTGACCGGAAGAAAAAGACGCGTGTTGCCCCGTCTATCAATAACAAATGAACAAACAAAAATGTAAGAAATACATACATAAAAATTGGTATCAATAATAGATAAAATAATATCATTGGCTGATTATTTTAGAACAGGATTAATCAGACATCTTCACATAAATATAGAGGAGTAGAGAAAGGACAGAGTTATTTAGTTGTAGTACGGTTAGGAGTACACCACTCAATAAAAAGAGCATGAACCCCCTAAAAAAGTTTACACTCGGTTAGTATACAACGACAATTACGAAATGTCATGAAAGTTAAGGTGTGCAGATGGTTCCATAATGGTTCGAACAAAAAATTGATCAAAGTTCCAACAATTTTATATACTATACGATATGATGAAAATAACAAACTCGGAGAGATAAATCAGCCAAGATTTGATTAGCCATCGAGGTACTACAGTGAAGGTTATTGATTTCAATATAATGAAATCCAGTAGATTTTTCTGACATAAATTATCCCAAAATCAATAACAGTAGTTGGCTAATTGTTTTACATAGTTAAATAAATTGTATCAAATATGATCGATACTATATAAAAACAGAAAAACATTCCACCAAGAAATACTAAATAATTCACTAAAATAAATGGAAACTGAGATCTTACACTGTTTACATGCTATATTAATTTGTGCATTGGATTAAGATTGCATAAAATAAAATATAAACAAAAGTAAACTGCATGAATACCACCAAAATTATATATCTGATTGGAATGCCCTTCTCTTAACCTATAGTTTCTAATGTTCGCCACACGGTTCAACACCACAAGTTATTTTATTATTGTACCCTCATGGTCATGACTCTTCTACACTCTAATGATTGCAACTGAAGCTAGGCAATCATAGGTCCTTCTTAAGGTATGTATTCAACCATCTACAAAATACACACATGCATTTTATTACATAATATGACTCGTTCTCTGAATGTGAGATATAAGAAAATATATGTAGAAAAAGTTCACAGATAAATACCCACATCATCTTTCATCAGTAATAGGTGGCATCTAATAAAAAGGCATATAACTCATCGTTCCAACCCCATTCACCATCGATTTGTTGTTCACGGTTTTAACTGCAGTTGCCGCCACTACCGAATCAAACACTACTAACAACAACGGTGACAACGGCGGTCAATGCGAGAGGCGACATGGGTGTTCATGTGCAACTACTACAAGGGTTGTAGGAAGTCTTTCAGCTCAGTGACGTTGGATGGCCACCAGAGGGGAGCGCATGTGGCGTGCAAGTTAACGATGGACTTGAGTCGCGACATCAGGGATGGAGGTGTGCTCTGTAGTCCCAAGTGTTTGACGGAGCCAAGGATGTGTGCGGAGTGACAGGCAAACTTTGCGTAGGGACGGTTGTTTTCGGTAGAATACGGCTTGAGTGAGGCAAAGGGAGAGAAATGGTGTTGTGTGGCACAGGCTGCGCGACGCTACGGTGCGGCGACATAGATAAGAGAGATTTGTCGGGTAGCGCCGGTAGCTCCGGACCCACCGCATGAAAAAATCGAAAAGACATGTTTAGGTTTCAATTTGTTGAAATAAAATATACAACTAGTGTACGTATACGCACTCTAGAAGATATTTTTTGTATTTTGGTCTACCAAAAGGAGTAATTTTGAGGAAAAAATGGAGCTATTTTTTCATTTTACATCCACAATTTTCGTTTTTTTATAGATGAAAATCCCTTTTTATTTCACCAAAAATTTAGCAGATAAGTACAAACATACATATATATATCCAATAGAATTTTTTCACCTGAATTTAAAACTATGAACTATAAATCAATAAATAATGTGAGCTAAGTAGGGTCTACCATGATGTTGACATGTGATTTAAAAGATAAGTACAAACATGTATACATCCAATATAATTTTTTCAATTGAATTTAAAACTATAATATAAGCTAAGTGGGGTCTACCAGGATGTTGACATGTGAAAGAAGGAGATGGCTCCAATTCTAGTGGGATTGTATAATGTAGAGATTTTCGTGTACCCATTTTTGCTCGCGCGAGGTGCTATCGGTTCTACTGATAGTCTGACGGAAAAAGGTCCATTTCTAGACCTGAATTCGGCGAAATGAACCCCGCACTTGTACCCTGAACCTATTAATCCTGGTCTAACTCAAACGTTGGACCAGTTTTTCATTAGAAAGATAACTTAGCAATCCCGGTCTAAATCAAACCTTGGACCAGTTTTCCACTAGAGAGATAAATAAATAGAGGAGTTGTACGCTATGTTGTTGTAATAGAAATACTCGTCGGAGCTATCTACGATGGGAGCTGGTGAGGAATTCGTACCTCTGACCGACGGCCGAAAACCTTGCGGGAGTGGACGAGCTTGGTAGCCTCCGAGAACTTCCCGCCGTCGAAACATGGCCTATTCGATGGAGGCATTGTTGCGAAGAAATCTAGCGAGGTTGCGGCAACATGATTCCAGCGAGAGTGGGTGAAGGGAACATGCACAAGGCGGCGGCGGCAGATGCAGGGAGAGGAGGTAAGAGAGAGGAACTAGGGCGCGAGAGAGGAACTAGGACGGGGGCGGGGGAAATGGCTTTCGTGTGGCTGGCTGGCGGAACATGGGGAGGACTTCGTTGGGGTCCGCTTGTGTCCGCACCGACGCGAAGCCGGCCCAAATTTATGCCAGAGTTAGGTCCAAGCGGACAAAAAAACGGATCTCGGGCCAAATACGCCGGCGTTGCGCCGTGGTTTTTGTCCACGTGGACAGTTTTTAGACAGAAACAAACTAAATGGGTCGCTGCATTGGAGTTGCCCTAAGAGCATCTCCAAGCCAAACCCTCCCTATACGTCCGGACGGACACTTGGACAGGTTTTGGGTCGAAAATCATCATCCAGTCGCACCCCCTAAATTAGCGCAAATGACCAAGTTGTCCGTCAAACCTTAAAGTCAGCCCATATGTGGGGCGGGTTTGGGATGGTCCAAGCATGACTGGACACGCCGGCACCTACTCGCTGACACCTTGGGTGCAAAAGCAAATGCCTTTTCCTAATAAGAAACACAAATCTAAGGAAGAAGAACAATATAATAAGTTTTATTATTGGATGAAACCTTTGTTTTTGCATATTCCTCTGACTGATGCTATTAAGTTGCCTCCTTGTTCGAAATATATGAAAGATATTGTCTCTAACAAAAGAAAGATTCCTAATGAAAAAAATTCTACTGTGATTGCTAATTATTCTTTTAATGGTAATGTTCCAAAGAAGTTTGGAGATCCGGGTATACCAACTATTTCTAATGTTAAAACTGCTCTATGTGATTTAGGGGCACGAGTTAGTGTCATGTTTTTTTCTCTTTATAAGATGATTTATTTGGATAAATTGATACCAACTGTTATATGTTTGCAAATGGCCGAGATATCTACTGTTGTTTCTGTTGGTATATGTGAAGATGTTCCTGTTCAAGTGGCTAATAATTGCTTAATTTTAACTGGTTTTGTTGTACTGAAAATGCCTGAAGAAAGTGGAAAGTATTGATTGCGCTATATATGACCCTCATGAAGGATTTCAAAATATCTATCTATCTATTATATTATTAAGAGAACAAACAATTGACGGTAAAGATTGATTTGTTCAAAGTTAAGATTTTTTAACGGTTAAGATGATTCGATGGAGCCCGGGGGCACGCAGACTAATCGTACGATACCAGGATTCTCCGTCTCATGAACGAAAGGAACCGAACACCGGCCACACCGGCCGCCAAGTAAAAAAACGATCTCCGGTAGCAATCGATCGGACTGTATAGGCATCTGCCGTCCCTCGGCCAAGGACGTGGCCATTGCGCCGGCACGTGAGCTGGAAGTCGATGCATCTCCTAGGGCAGCAGCTGTCCCCTATGATTTTTTGCCATAGTTGCTCCAGATCTATTCTCCAAATTGTTTTTCCCGGCCATCGGCTCTGTCCACGAATAGTTGTTTCACGGTCATGTTATGTTGCCCAGTTCGTCGCAAGAGCTGGAAAATAATAAATCTATGCATTATTTTCTAGGATGACACTTCCAAGCAGATAGGAATCCTCGCAGTAATCCTCGGAGCCAAGTATTGTAGCAAGGAGGAGACTATCTGAGTAATGTCCAGCAGTTGGCGACAGCAGCATCACCTGGTGTTGAGCAGCAGCCATCTACGCATACATGGTCGATATCTCCATTTTGTTTCGTCAGGTATTCTTCCTTTGATTTTTTTTACCCTACTAATCGCCAACTCTGCACTGAAAACTGGACAAATTTAACTCGGTTGCTGTCAGCTACTTGCTTTGCTTTGAGCTGAGTAGACATGTACTTGCACAAATTGATGGGAATGCAGTCTAAACGTAAGAGGGATGCAAATTTCTATACGGGAACTGAAATAATAGTGAGATTTATATTAGTGAAAGTTCTATGAATTATGCTATGTTGCAGGATACTCTAAATTACTTTCTTGGTCGGGGATCCTTGATCAACAGTGTATTGTACAATGTAACATTTATCATTATGCACCTATTATTTATTTCCATCAGTTTTCTAGGTTTTTTTTTTCTATGCACGAAATAAAACTAAGGTTACGTCCACCGTTCATGTTAAACACTCCATCCTTTTTTATATAGTTCATTTATTTTTCACTTTTGCAGTTTAGAGATCATTTTACATAATTGTTTGTGGAATACATGAAAATAGAATTTTACTAAAATCTGTTGGGCAGATGGCAGGTGGCGCCTGATTCTTGCCGTTTTTCCCTTTGCTCAAAACAACAAATTTTAGTTAAACAATAATTATTGGTACTGGGATCTACCGTAATATGGGAAAGGATGTGGGATATTGAGACTTTATGATACAATAATCGTGAGATGTACTTCATTCCCCAAAAATACCCAGTAATGATTATTATTTTTAAAAAATATGTGCTGCACGATAGAGCAGGTACAATATTTGTTATAGTATACATACTCATTTTAAAATATTGTATTATTAACCTTCACGGCTGCACACATTTTACACGATTAATCAAATAGAAGTGCTAATGCTTTTCGTAAATTTGTGCTAGGAAAAAAGACACATTGGACAAACTTTCAAACTGATTTACATTGAAACATAGGCTAAGATATATAGTTTGTTTAGTTTGGTAGAATATGATTAGGTAAGCATAATAAACGCCTACCTCATACATCGCGGTGGCACAAAAAGATAAATTGATTTGTCAATTTATTTATCCATGTGGATTGTTCTCTCCATATTCTTAAATAACTTACCTTGGTTTTTGTCTTTTCTTTCATTAAGAATACATAATATCAAATTCTATCGGAGATATTATAATTGACATGGTTGATTAGTTGGGATAATCGCCAATTGATGGTCCCGAAGAGCAAGGCCTTGATACCTGCAAAAGTAAACGGGATTAGGTTGAGACTCCAAGTGCAGAGTGTATAGTAAGTGGAAGACAGTTTTCCCCACGAGGGGTGACTCGAGGGTTTAATATCGAACTCTCGGGGAATCTGAAGTGGTAGATTTATCTTCTTATCCTTCTTTTGGTTACCTACAAAACAAGGTTAGATGTTTTGGTCCTCAACCTCACCTGTGGTTGTCAAGCACAAGGTGTAAGAATGATATCAGGATAGTTATGCAATGCAAACAAGAAATAAATATGCAATGATGGTGGATGCAATGATAAATGATATTTTTGGGTTTTTGAATGATGTATGCAAGATGAAAAGTATTTTTGTATTTTCGGATTTAATGATGGCTGAAAATAGAAAAGTGGTATATGGTGTTGGAAAGGTGTTTCTTATGATTAAAAATGGACTGGGGTTCATGGTTTCACAAATGCACTCTCTCTTTATAAAGTGGTAGACAATGGAACACACAAAGTTAACATATGAGATTGCAACACAGGGTTTGATAACAAGTTACTTAGATATATGGGCATCACGTCCTAACATAGAGATCTTTTGGTTATTAACCTCTCTTATACTCCACCAAGATGCGAACTAAATCATAACACCTCAGTAATTAAGATAACTCAGAGTATAGCATTAAGTATCATGACATGAAGTGAAAATAAGAACATGCTAGATCTAGTCATGGAGTAGTGGCAATGGTCACGCCCACATCCCCGGTAGCATGGTATTTTAGTTTATCCCTAGTGAGGTAACAAAGTAAGGTAAAGATACCAAAGTGGATCGCAGAACTTTCTCTCACGTTCACTGCACTAGCCACCCCCCGTTACTCCAACTAATGCACACGTTCCCCCACACACGCTCTCATAAACATGCTTGATCAAAACAAGTAGACAAGAACGGGGTACATAATATGCATCTATACTCATAACTGAAACAAACATTGCAATCTCAAACATATATTAACTCATAAAGATCCACCACAAAGGTATTACAACGGTGACCGTAATCATGTTCAGCAGCTCATACGGTGCTAATTAGTGAAGCTCAAGAGAGGAGAGATACATAAGTTACTTCCACAAACCCATAGTCCAGAGGTGGACTACTCCCTCTTCATCATGGAGACGGTGGAGAAGTCGATGGAGAAGATGGAGACCACGCCGGCAGCGCCCCGCCGGAGTTTTCCCCCTCCAATCTGCAGCTCCTGATCTCCGTTTCGGTGTTTCTGTGTTTGTGCGGCGCTCCTTCCAGAGAACGTCGGGGGACCTTTTTTATAGGCGTTTTTAGGTCAAGACGATGTCGGTGGAGAAGATCGACGGCAACGGAGCCACGAGGCCCAAACGGGTGGGTCCCACGCGGCACAGTACCTGGCCGCGTGGGCCCCCCTCGTTTGGCCCTCGGCCTCCGTTTGTTCGCTTCCTTCGCCCACAGGTCTTCTTCCTTCCAAATATTGACGCCCGTAAATTTCCAGGTGATTTCGTTGACGTTTGGGTCCCTGAAACATTAAAATAAGAAAACGGGGTTTTCTGCCTGTGCAGGGTTAATTCCATAAAAATAGGAAATAAATGAATATTCCCAAAATCATTATAAAACATTGATATAACCCTTATATGATGCAAATATGATTGGAATATAAGCAATTAAAGTGCAAAGTTCATGTATGCATTTTACATGCATCAACATCCCCAAGCTTAATCCATGCTCGTCCTCGAGTATGAAGATGATAAAACTAACATGGACTTTGCAATTTAATACTTAACAATGATATCAAAGATGATTACTATTGCTACATATAGTCAAATGATTCATTCTTCAAAGGAGTAGCAATATGCAAATAGTTTATGAAGTGATATCAAGTATTCAAGACAAGGATGTTCATTGATAGTTCACAAAGTGTAACATGGTAGCAAGTAATATGGAACACATGTATGCATAATGATAAGTAGAACATCCTACAATGGTCATAGAGTGTAGATGAAAATCTGAATATGATAGGTGTACACTTTGGAAAGATGTATATGTGAGTAGAGGTAAAGCATGCATAAGTTTCATCCAACTTCCAAACTCTTCTACTTAAGTTAATGATTGCAATAAGGTATTCATTGGTGTCAAGCTCTCATTGCCCCTATCATAGCATCTTGAATGATTAAGGTTAAAGTGAAAGCAAATATGAGTAGTGTGCTTGATAAAGAATGGGTTGAATGTCTCATGCCCCTTGAATACAAGTACTTACACCATGTGTTACTCAACTTGGGAAACAAAGCAAGTTCAATTAAATATCATTGTAAGCATAATAGTATCATCAAGAGCGTCAACTGGGGTACCTCTTGTCCCAAGATATGGAACAAGCCCATATCAAAATGACAAGACAAACAAACAAAATGAACAATCTCAACACCCTTTTTATTTACCATTTGGAATAGTTTTTTATTGCAAGGTGTATCACAGAAGGTTCACCATAGTATGTAAGTAAATTTCCACCATGAATGATGCATGGCTTAGATTAGCGGCCCAGGCGTCTCTCTAACCATTTACACAAACTCATTTAAACTCACTCTATTTCCACATTTATTTCAACATGATAAGCATCCATAGACAAAAGCACATGATATCAACTAAATGAGATGAAGAGCGTGTTGAAAGCTTGCCATGTGACAGCACATATGGGCTAACTTCCAACCCAAAACATTCATCAAGCCACAAACATCATAATCTTAATCACAATGGGTCAAGTTTTATTATGCAAATAAAAGAACATTGTGCATCAAGTTCGTGAGAGCTATATAACCAATTTTTTCCATTGCAATCAATAACATAAACATTTTCATTCAGAGGTAAGATAACACAAACAACATGTTAAACATACTCGGAATAGCATAAAGCCAATAGGTAGATATGGTGGACTCACTGGAATAACTTTGGTTGAAGGTGTTGGAAACAAGTTTTTGCTTGTTGGAGTTTTTGGGCTAGCAAAAGGGAGAAAGTTGACCATCTAGATGCATGCATGAGTGTCCATAGAACTAACTAATCCATGTTAAACCAAGTAAATAACAATCAGCACCAAAACATGAATAAGTGATAGCTCTACAAAAAGAATTTGCAAACTATTACTCATAAACAAGCTCATGAATCATGCAACTATATGTATCATTAAAAATCAAGTCAAACATCCCTTTTCCCAATCTTATAAAAGCATCCAACATATTTCAACCCATATTTCCAGTAGCTCTCTCATATATAATTGATAGTGTGGTGGTCTCTCAAGACTCAAACAAAAACAAAAACGACGCTCCAAGTTTATGCGATAAAGTGTTTCGATCGAAAAACAGAAGTTGGACGTGTGCAAACCGAGAGTGTGTAGGTCCAGCGGGGTTGTCTTCACATCCCCAAGCTTATGGTCTTCACCATCCTTGGATAGCTCTTGGTGCATCTCCTCCAATCCCTGTGAAAAAACTTCAAAACACCGTTTCTCCCATCTCTTTTCTGTGGGGTGCATTAATAGTGATAAACAAATAGGTTCCTTGCTGCATATAATCCTTGAACAAAAATTCATATGAATGTCCAGAAAGTATAATGTTGTATGCCTACTCATAAACTCAATTGGATCAAAAAGATTCAACTTAAAAGCTCAAAGCATGCATCAAACAAAATGGGACAGAATCTGTCCAGAAAAACAGCAGCAGCAAAACGTATTTTTCTACCCTACCAAACTTTCTCGAAAAATTCCGAAAAATTCATGCATACAGAGGATGAAAAGTTGCAACTACAGTTCAAATATGAGCTCATTCGGAGTTACAGAATAAGAATTAAAAATCATACCGTGCACTGACTTGCAGGAATAAAATCTCCGAACGCTATAAGCAACTTTTTCAAACCAAAAAGGGTAAAACTTGGCACTTTATTAAAAACTCCAGAACCTAACTAGACACAAAATCTCTTGTTACAGCAAGAGGACACAAAGAAAAATCACACACAAAAATAACCGGGTTGCCTCCCGCAAAGCGCTTTCTTTATAGCCATATAGCTAGGCTTCTTACTTGTTGTTTTATTGTGGACGAAGCTCATGAGGGAGCTTGAACTTTGGTGGTTCCCTCTTCCTTGGAAAGTGTTCCATGCACTTCTTGTGTGGAAACTGAAACTTTACATTCCCTTCCTTTGAATCAATGATAGCACCTGTGGTACGAAGAAAAGGTCTTCCAAGAATAATAGGACTAGAGGTTTTATTCCCCATATCCATGATTAGAAAATCCACAGGCACAAAAGTCATATGTAACTCTACCATAACATCACTTACTTTTCCCAAAGCATGTTTAATAGAGTCATCAGCAAGTGCTAGTTCAATAGAGCATTTTTCAAGATTTTTCAATTCAAGCACTTCATATAGTTCTTTAGATAAAACAGAGACACTAGATCCTAGATCAAGTATGGCATGGTGTGTCTCTTTTCCAATAGTTACTAGTACCTTAGGTATCCACATATCCCCAAGCTTAGGTGGTATCATAGCCTCTTGGTTGTACCTAGCAATCTTTTCTTTCAAGACATGATTAGCAATATAAGAACCAAAACCTGCTTGGTTAGTGTTGATGGAAGGATCACTTGCAAATTTTTGTAAGATAGATATTAATTCATGCAAGCTACAATTTTCTAAGTCAAGCAAAGGATCCTTGACTTCATTAAGCATTTTAACTTCCTCAACTTTCTTTTCCAACTCAATCAGCATAAGAGATTCATCATGTTCAGTTTCTTTAGCTTCTTCTTTTAAACTACCAAGTTGAGACATGAGTGGCAACAAATATTCAGGGTAGTTCAATAATTCATCAAGAGTTTCCTCCAAAGTAAGAGGAACATTTTCAGCAATGTTAACAGAATTCATTCCAACCACAGGTGATGCTTGTGGTTTCCCTGCAGACATACTCAATAAAGTGGCTTGATTATCAGCTAGTTTAGACAAAGCTTTGTCTAGTCCTGCAGCTTGGAGTTGTAAGCCTTTAATATCAGAACTAATAGAAGCAACAGACTTATTCAACTCTTGTATCATGGTATTATGACTAGCAACTTGTTCCATGAGAATTTTGTTAGCCTCAGAATTATCATTGCGTGATAACATAGGCTTCCAATTATTATCATTAGCATTAGGATATGGAACAAAAGGACGATTGTTGGGAACATATGGGGGTTTATTATAAGAGTTATAATTGTTGTTACCATACCCATTATTACCATAGTTCCTAATGAAGTTGACATCAATATTTTCAGAATTGTTTCCAACTAGTTCTTGCAAAGGAACATTTTCAACACTAGGTTTATTAAGCAAAGCAAGAATAGTATCCATTTTAGATGACAAATCATTAGTTTCTTCAATAGAGTTCACTTTCTTAGAAGGATTAGGTGCCCTATCAGTATGCCATTGACTATAGTTTTGTAAAATGCTTTCCAATATATTTTTAGCTTCTACTATAGTCTTACTCATAAAAGCACCTCCAGCAGCAGAATCAAGTATGTTTCTAGACATGTAGTTTAAACCATTGTAGAAAGAGTGTAATATGGTCCATTCATTAACTCCATGTGAGGGACAAGTTCTAAGCATAAGTTTTATCCTATCCCAAGCCATAGCAACATGTTCATTTTCATTTTGCCTAAAAGAAAGGATGTTGTTTCTATTTTGCAAAATTTTAACAGGGGGATAATATTTCTTAATGAAAGCTTCTTTTAGATCATCCCAAGAATTAATACTACCAGATGGCAAGGAATGCAACCACTCTTTAGCTTTTCCTCTAAGTGAAAAAGGAAATAACTTCAGTTTTAGGATATCACTTTCCACATTTTTAAACTTTTGCATGTCACATATTTCAACAAAGTCATGAAGATGCATAGAGGCATCCTCCATAGCACTACCACCAAATTGTTCCCTAGTTATCAAGTTCAACAAACTAGGACTTACTTCATAACTCTCAGCATTTATCTTAGGTGTGGCAATAGCTCTCGTGATAAATTGATCATTAGGAGTGTTTGTGTAGTCACACAACTTAGTTCTTTCTCCCATTTTAGCAAGTTTTTTTTGGTATTTTTAATTTTTTATGCAAAACTGAAATAAATATGATATGATATGCAATGACACTAACAAAACAAATAAATTGCTTTGTAAGTAAAGATGGATGGTGCTCACGTAGGTGCAACCTCCCCAAGCTTAGGTGTTAGCACAAGTTGGTGACGTTGACTTTGTTGTGAGATGAATGCGATGATGCACACCCTTGGATAAATCTCTCAGCTACGATTCCCCGGCAACGGCGCCAGAAAACGTCTTGATGTCCCGAAGAGCAAGGCTTGATACCTGCAAAATAAACGGGATTAGGTTGAGACTCCAAGTGCAGAGTGTATAGTAAGTGGAAGACAGTTTTCCCCACGAGGGGTGACTCGAGGGTTTAATATCGAACTCTCGGGGAATCTGAAGTGGTAGATTTATCTTCTTATCCTTCTTTTGGTTACCTACAAAACAAGGTTAGATGTTTTGGTCCTCAACCTCACCTGTGGTTGTCAAGCACAAGGTGTAAGAATGATATCAGGATAGTTATGCAATGCAAACAAGAAATAAATATGCAATGATGGTGGATGCAATGATAAATGATATTTTTGGGTTTTTGAATGATGTATGCAAGATGAAAAGTATTTTTGTATTTTCGGATTTAATGATGGCTGAAAATAGAAAAGTGGTATATGGTGTTGGAAAGGTGTTTCTTATGATTAAAAATGGACTGGGGTTCATGGTTTCACAAATGCACTCTCTCTTTATAAAGTGGTAGACAATGGAACACACAAGTTAACATATGAGATTGCAACACAGGGTTTGATAACAAGTTACTTAGATATATGGGCATCACGTCCTAACATAGAGATCTTTTGGTTATTAACCTCTCTTATACTCCACCAAGATGCGAACTAAATCATAACACCTCAGTAATTAAGATAACTCAGAGTATAGCATTAAGTATCATGACATGAAGTGAAAATAAGAACATGCTAGATCTAGTCATGGAGTAGTGGCAATGGTCACGCCCACATCCCCGGTAGCATGGTATTTTAGTTTATCCCTAGTGAGGTAACAAAGTAAGGTAAAGATACCAAAGTGGATCGCAGAACTTTCTCTCACGTTCACTGCACTAGCCACCCCCCGTTACTCCAACTAATGCACACGTTCCCCCACACACGCTCTCATAAACATGCTTGATCAAAACAAGTAGACAAGAACGGGGTACATAATATGCATCTATACTCATAACTGAAACAAACATTGCAATCTCAAACATATATTAACTCATAAAGATCCACCACAAAGGTATTACAACGGTGACCGTAATCATGTTCAGCAGCTCATACGGTGCTAATTAGTGAAGCTCAAGAGAGGAGAGATACATAAGTTACTTCCACAAACCCATAGTCCAGAGGTGGACTACTCCCTCTTCATCATGGAGACGGTGGAGAAGTCGATGGAGAAGATGGAGACCACGCCGGCAGCGCCCCGCCGGAGTTTTCCCCCTCCAATCTGCAGCTCCTGATCTCCGTTTCGGTGTTTCTGTGTTTGTGCGGCGCTCCTTCCAGAGAACGTCGGGGGACCTTTTTTATAGGCGTTTTTAGGTCAAGACGATGTCGGTGGAGAAGATCGAAGGCAACGGAGCCACGAGGCCCAAATGGGTGGGTCCCACGCGGCTACAGTACCTGGCCGCGTGGGCCCCCCTCGTTTGGCCTCGAGCCTCCGTTTGTTCGCTTCCTTCGCCCACAGGTCTTCTTCCTTCCAAATATTGACGCCCGTAAATTTCCAGGTGATTTCGTTGACGTTTGGGTCCCTGAAACATTAAAATAAGAAAACGGGGTTTTCTGCCTGTGCAGGGTTAATTCCATAAAAATAGGAAATAAATGAATATTCCCAAAAATCATTATAAAACATTGATATAACCCTTATATGATGCAAATATGATTGGAATATAAGCAATTAAAGTGCAAAGTTCATGTATGCATTTTACATGCATCACCAATGAATCTAGATTGTATATCACCTATCTTTGTTAATATTTATAGACATGGAGAAATTACACGATGAGAGATGACATGGTTGATTGCTGGAGTTTGAGGAAAGATCCAAGTTAAATGTTAGAATCGTACGAAGGAATAAACAACTAAGTTACTTAGGTTTTTTTATTCATAACATTGACAATTTTATCACCGGGATGGAAAGATGTTAGAAGTAACGAAGCTCTACAAAGGTTTAGTATTTCTCTCTATTTGTTTTTCAAAAGAAGGCGTCAAGAAGATAGATAATCATTAGATATCAAAAGGCAAACAATAACATTGCTAGCCGCGCAATTGCGCGAGCCACCCAGCCAGTTATGATTGCATCTATAGCTATACAATTTAAGGTAAAATGATTGTTTCATGTAGCTTAATTCTTTTATGTCATATAAAATATATTTGGTGGCAAGACTTGATCAACCTTGTTAACATAATTTGGTTTTTACCTAGTATCCATTATGATTGGAGCATTTTGTTGCTACTGAACCAGATCAATATGCAAAGCTGACTATGTCAGTGGTGCAGAATTTTAGATTCAGTTGGTCTTTTCCCAACCCAATGGTTAATTATAACATCGACAATAAAGCTGTCGATTTGCCTCTTCACGATTTTTGCGCAGCTATTAAGGTACCATATTGGGTATCTCATGAGAGGATTAGTGATCAACCTAAACCTCTATTGGACCTTTATTCGGAAATCTGCCAAGGAAGGAGTTGGATAGCTGAGGGTGGTAAAATTCGAAACATCCAACTTCCATCTATTCGATATTTTTCCTATTACATTGGTAAGTGTATTCTAGCAAGGAAAATGCAAATAAATTATTTGTTTATGACTTTTTATTCCTCTCTGCTGCCCTGAAGTATGATAGAACTTATAACTTGGGCGCTATGATAGCATTTCGTCTTTCTGCTAACCGTGAAAAAGGGGGATATGTGGTGCCCTCATTGCTTCCAGTTTGTTAGCCATGCATGGTGTATGAATTCATCCTCTTGATATTTAGCTTTCTAAGGAGAGACTTGATATTAACTCTATGATAGGTCATCAATTTGTTTCTCGCTGGTCCACCATTGATAATTTGTCATATGAATTAGTTTTTGTCAAAAAGTCTCGATGGAGAGCTAAAAACTCTGGTTGTATGGTTTGTTTGCATGCACCTCTTTTTTTAACCTTGATGCCAGGGAAGGGTGGTCGTTTTCAGATGATGATCTTGATGCTTATCTAGAGGAGCACGACCCTCGCGCGGAAGATGAAAGAGGGCAAACTGAGGAAGATTTTGTCGTGTCACGAAGGACGGACACCGGGATGACGGGCACCCCCTTTGTAGATTCGGTAGGGGCACGAAGGAGGCTGGAAGACGTCTCCCGGACAAGGGTCGCCGCCAAGCTCTCTATCTCTCTCGATCTCGACGTGTAAGGCAAACAAGCACAGAACACAGCGATCTACCCAGGTTCAGGCCGCCCGAAGGTTAACAACCCTACTCATGCATGTCATGATAGATGGAGGAATCATGGTGTGGCTACAAGGAGGTCTCTGGCGAGGTACCCGGCGGGGGTTTTGGCTAGAGGAAGAGGAAGGACAGATCCTTGCCCGAAGGAGATCACCTTCCTTGTCTTCCCTGCCCTAGCCTAGCTCTGTGGTGCTCTATGCTTGCTTGGTCTTGCGTCTTGCTTGTGTGTGTGTGTTCTTGTTTTTCGTCCCCCCTCCTCCATGCCTTGGTCCTCCTTTTATAGAACAAGGGGATGACACAGAGGTCATGCAAGGAGCGTGAGGGGGTCTTGGCAGGAAGAAACCCCTCTCCATGGTTGAGGAGGAGACGTGGCCTCTCCTCCTCCAAGTATCCTTCGCCGGTTTGGTGAGATCTCCACCCTTTGGGGAAAGCGAGGTGGGCAAAGGCTGGCACACCGCAGGCGGTGTCCCCTGCCCGCGCCTTTCTTCCCAAGTCTTTTGGTTCTTCTACCATCTTCTGGAGTGTGGTGGAAACCTTATCTTCAGCTCGTACGGACTGGTACCCGAGAGGGAGCCTAGCCCTGCCGGGGCCTCGCGCTCTCGGGGTCTTCTTCTGCTTCCTGGGTGCGTGTCTTGGTCATGTCCATCTTCACGTTGGGCCCACATGCGGTGGACCCACTTTGGCAGCACTAGGGGAACCCCGTGTTCCACTGCTGCGACAGTAGCCCCGGGCATGGTCTCGGCGGCTTTTGCTTATGATGTCGGGGGTATGACCAAAAAGAGGTCAAAGTGGGTCCCGGTGCCTGGTCTTCTTGTACTGCTCGGTGGGGCCCGCCAGGCTGGAGTAGAGACGAGCCCCCGAGCTCCTTTGACTGAGCCGCACCGAACGTTGCGACTCGTGCGGGCCTTGGACTCAGCCGAGCATCCAACGGTTGGGACGCGCCGAAGTCGGCACGTCACCTCGATCCCCGCGCCCGTCGGAGTAATGGGGCCGCGACGTGACGCGTGGGGTATTCCGCTAGCCTTGATTTGACGGTTCTGCCGCCATTGCCTCTTGGACTTCGTCAATCTTTCCCCAAATCGCCGCTTCCAACTTCCGTCTTCTTCCTTCGATTCTGTCGCCCATTCTCCTCGCTTCATCTGCCGCTGCTCTAGATTCATCCTGGTACAATCTGATGGCTCCCAAGTAGGGCTGGACATAAAGCTCGATACTCGACAAGCTAAACAAGCACTCGTTTGCTTGACTCGTTTAGCTCGACTCGTTATGCTAACGAACAGAGCCAAACAATGGTTTTGGCTCGTTATTGCTAATGAGCTAAACGAGCGAGCTAACGAGCCTCGCGAGCAGCTCGTTAAGCTCGTTAATTTGGATCCCTGATGCATGTAAAATGCATACATGAACTTTGCAATTTAATTGCTTATATTCCAATCATATTTGCATCATATAAGGGTTATATCAATGTTTTATCATGATTTTGGAAATATCTCAATGATTTCCTATTTTTATGGAATTAACCCTGCACAGGCAGAAAACCCCGTTTTCTTATTTTAATGTTTCAGGGACCCAAACGTCAACGAAATCACCTGGAAATTTACGGGCGTCAATATTTGGAAGGAAGAAGACCTGTGGGCGAAGGAAGCGAACAAGCGGAGGCCCGAGGCCCAAACGGGGGTGGCCCACGCGGCCAGGTACTGTGGCCGCGTGGGGCCCACCCGTTTGGCCGTCGTGGCTCCGCAGCCGTCGATCCTTTCTCCACCGCCTTCGTCTTGACCTAAAAACACCTATAAAAAAGGTCCCATGACGTTTCGCGAAACGAGGCGGCGGAGAAACACAAAACCACGAAACAGAGAGACAGAAGGCTGCCGCCGGAGAAGATCAGAGGGGGGGAACGCCGCCGGAATCGCCTCCGGAGGGCTCCACCCCCCTCCGGCGTGTTCATCATCAACATCTACAACAATAACTTCTTCACCGTCATCACCATGATGAAGGGGGAGTAGTCCACCCCCTGGACTAGGGTTTGTGGTGGTAACTTTTGTATCTCTCCTCTCTCTTGAGCTTCACTAATTAGTACCGTATGAGCTGCTGAACATGATTACGGTCATCTATGTAATACCTTTGTGGTGAATATTGTGGTGTGAGATGATTTGTTATGCATTTACCGTTGTGTTGGAGCTTTTGTGATTTGTCATACTTTGAAGTATGATGTATGTGGGTACGGGATGGCCGATGTGACACGGCATAGGTATTGAGTGACACAGTACCGCCCAACATCCTTTATCTGGGGGTAAAAAGAAAGAGTATGATGTGGGAGTGAGAGAAACCACGCTAGCCTTACGAGGGGTGACCTAGCAACACAAATGAGTATTTCTTTCAACTATGTGTTTTAGGACATATAGCCGTCATAAAAAGCTACCATTAAAACATGACAATTGTGTGTACTTTATCTATAACATGATGATCACCGTAGATGAGAGAGAAAAGGATTAAGTGAACCCATGAACCATGTCCATTGTTCCTATAAGAAACACACACTTGAGCTTGTCCTCTTGCTGCATAGAGGATTGGGCTTTCTCTCTTTGAGAGCTTTCACTTGCTACTACCTTTGTCTTGTCCTCTTGCAAAGAAGAGGATTGGGACACTTTTACATCCATCAAACCAACCATCTTGTTCTCTAAACTTGTTTAGTGCATAATCAACTAAAACTTGTGACACTTTAGTTGTAGGGAATAGATAACTTTTCCTTCTTGCTCCTGCGGATCGATACCTTACTTCCACATTGAGAGGTGCTACAGTGATCCCTTGCTCTTAGGGGTTATCAAGTACTTTTCTGGCGCCGTTGCCGGGGAGCGTAGCGCTTAAGTTTCTATTCTTGTGTGCACTAGACTAAGCTTGGGGAGGTTTCTTTATATCTTGCAATCATCTAAGCTTGGGGAGGTTCTTTGACTTGTTTGATGATACTATGTCTCCCATTTATGATGATGAATATGATATTTTCAGTCCACCCACTATTGAGTATAAAGTTTATTGTGATTATGATATGCCTCCTATATATGATGATTACAATGATTATTATGAATGTTTTACTCCCACTATTCCTAATGAAACTATTTATGCTTATGTGGAGAGTAATGATACTTTTATGCATATGGATCATGATAAGAATGTTTCATGTGATAGCTATATTGTTGAGTTTATCAATGATGCTACTGAAAGTTTTTATGAGAGAGGGAGACATGATTTCATTTACCACAATAATATTAAGTCTCCTCTCTTTTTGTTGAAAATTTTGAAGTTGCACTTGCTTTGCCTTCCTATGCTAGCCACTTTGTTCTTTATTGATATATTTTCTTACAAGATCCCAATGCATAGGAAGTGGGTTAGACTTAAATGTGTTTCATATTTTTCTCTTGATGCTCTCTTTTGCATTTCAATTCTTATTCCTATGTGAGCATCATTAAAACTATCAAGCCTAGCTATATGGCTATAAAGAAAGCGCTTTGGGGGCAACCCGGTTATTTTTTGTGTGATTTTCTTTGTGTCCTCTTGCTGTACCAAGAGACTTTGTGTCTAGTTTAGGTTCTGGAATTTTCAATAAAGTGCCAAGTTTTACCCTTTTTGGTTTGAAAAGTTGCTTATAGCGTTCGGAGATTTTATTCCTGCACGAATCAGTGCACGGTATGATTTTTAATTATTATTCTGTAACTCCGAATGAGCTCATATTTGAACTGTAGTTGCAACTTTTCATCCTCTGTATTAATGAATTTTTTCGGAATTTTTCGATAAAGTTTGGTAGGGTAGAAAAATACGTTTTGCTGCTGCTGTTTTTCTGGACAGATTCTGTCCCATTTTGTTTGATGCATGCTTTGAACTTTTAAGGTGAATCTTTTTGATCCAATTGAGTTTATGAGTAGGCATACAACATTATACACTCTCTAGACATCTGATATGAATTTTTGTTCAAGGATTATACGCAGCAAGAAACCTATTTGTTTATCACTATTAATGCACCCCACAGAAAAGAGATGGGAGAAACGGTGTTTTGAAGTTTTTTCACAGGGATTGGAGGAGATGCACCAAGAGCTATCCAAGGATGGTGAAGACCATAAGCTTGGGGATGTGAAGAAAACCCCGCTGGACCTACACACTCTCGGTTTGCACACGTCCAACTTCTATTTTTCGATCGAAACACTTTATCGCATAAACTTGGAGCGTCGTTTTTTTTTTGTTTGAGTCTTGAGAGACCACCACACTATCAATTATATATGAGAGAGCTACTGGAAATATGGGTTGAAATATTTTGGATGCTTTTATAAGATTGGGAAAAGGGATGTTTGACTTGATTTTTAATGATACATATAGTTGCATGATTCATGAGCTTGTTTATGAGTAATAGTTTGCAAATTCTTTTTATAGAGCTATCACTTATTCATGTTTTGGTGCTGATTGTTATTTTACTTGGTTTGACATGGATTAGTTAGTTCTATGGACACTCATGCATGCATCTAGATGGTCAACTTTCTCCCTTTTGCTAGCCCAAAAATTCCAACAAGCAAAAACTTGTTTCCAACACCTTCAACCAAAGTTATTCCAGTGAGTCCACCATATCTACCTATTGGATTTATGCTATTCCGAGTATGTTTAACATGTTGTTTGTGTTATCTTACCTCTGAATGAAAATGTTTATGTTATTGATTGCAATGGAAAAAAAAGTTGGTTATATAGCTCTCACGAACTTGATGCACAATGTTCTTTTATTTGCATAATAAAACTTGACCCATTGTGATTAAGATTATGATGTTTGTGGCTTGATGAATGTTTTGGGTTGGAAGTTAGTCCATATGTGCTATCACATGGCAAGCTTTCAACACGCTCTTCATCTCATTTAGTTGATATCATGTGCTTTTGTCTATGGATGCTTATCATGTTGAAATAAATGTGGAAATAGAGTGAGTTTAAATGAGTTTGTGTAAATGGTTAGAGAGACTCCTGGGCCGCTAATCTAAGCCATGCATTATTCATGGTGGAAATTTACTTACATACTATGGTGAACCTTCTGTGATACACCTTGCAATAAAAAACTATTCCAAATGGTAAATAAAAAGGGTGTTGAGATTGTTCATTTTGTTTGTTTGTCTTGTCATTTTGATATGGGCTTGTTCCATATCTTGGGACAAGAGGTACCCCAGTTGACGCTCTTGATGATACTATTATGCTTACAATTATATTTAATTGAACTTGCTTTGTTTCCCAAGTTGAGTAACACATGGTGTAAGTACTTGTATTCAACGGGCATGAGACATTCAACCCATTCTTTATCAAGCACACTACTAATATTTGCTTTCACTTTAACCTTAATCATTCAAGATGCTATGATAGTGGCAATGAGAGCTTGACACCAATGAATACCTTATTGCAATCATTAACTTAAGTAGAAGAGTTTGGAAGTTGGATGAAACTTATGCATGTTTTACCTCGACTCACATATACATCTTTCCAAAGTGTACACCTATCATATTCAGATTTTCATCTACACTCTATGACCATTGTAGGATGTTCTACTTATCATTATGCATACATGTGTTCCAAATTACTTGCTACTATGTTACACTTTGTGAACTATCAATGAACATCCTTGTCTTGAATACTTGATATCACTTCATAAACTATTTGCATATTGCTACTCCTTTGAAGAATGAATCATTTGACTATATGTAGCAATAGTAATCATCTTTGATATCCATTGTTAAGTATTAAATTGCAAAGTCCATGTTAGTTTTATCATCTTCATACTCTAGGACGAGCATGGATTAAGCTTGGGGATGTTGATGCATGTAAAATGCATACATGAACTTTGCACTTTAATTGCTTATATTCCAATCATATTTGCATCATATAAGGTTATATCAATGTTTTATCATGATTTTGGAAATATCTCAATGATTTCCTATTTTTATGGAATTAACCCTGCACAGGCAGAAAACCCCGTTTTCTTATTTTAATGTTTCAGGGACCCAAACGTCAACGAAATCACCTGGAAATTTGCTGGCGTCAATATTTGGTAGGAAGAAGACCTGTGGGCGAAGGAAGCGAACAAGCGGAGGCCCGAGGCCCAAACGGGGGTGGCCCACGTGGCCAGGTACTGTGGCCGCGTGGGGCCCACCGGTTTGGCCCTGGTGGCTCCGCAGCCGTCGATCCTTTCTCCACCGCAGAGGCCCTTGATACCAGGGAGGCGAGGCAAGCCGTGGAGGACGAACTGGTCGACGCCCGGGAGCAGCGAGTCTCCAGGCGCGAGAAAGAGCTGGAAGCACAGCTGACCGCGTTGGAGAAAGCAGAGGCCAAGTGTTGGAAAAACAACGAGTTGCTTCGGCTAGAAGCAAGTCAAAGCGAGGCCCTCTTGGAGCAAGGCATAGCGAATGTGGACAACTGGGCTCGGAGGGAGGTCAGAGTCAAGAGTGATCTGGCCTCTTCGCTAAGCGAGCAGGTCACCCGGCTGAGAAGAAACCTCACGGAAGAGAAGCAGAGTCGGGAGCAAACCCACAACGACTTCGCGAAGGCCCGGGATGAGCGGGACAAGCATGCCACTCGCGTAGAAAGCCTGTGGCGCGAAGTTGCCAGGCTGAAGGAGATCGCGGCCGATTGCGAAGGACAGACCGAGTGTGGCAGAGTTCTCAGGGCAAGGGAGAAGGAAGAGCTCGACGAGAAGAACGCCGAGCTCACGGCGACGAAAGAAGCCGCTGAGATCTCCAAGTCCACAACGCAGCTTGCATGGACTCGCAACGAGGAGCTGACTGAGCAGCTGAGGGTGGCATAAGAGGAGCGGGACAAGGCGATGGCCTTCAAGCGCGACCTAATGCATCTCCTCCCTGCCATGAGAGAGTCGGTAGAAAAGATAGTCCGGGAGCTGAGGGAGCTGGGAATGACCCACCTCCCCGTCGTCTCGAGCGGTCACTCCAGCACTTTCAAGGGCTACCCGGCGTTCCTGAAGCGTGTTACTGAGCTCCTTGGTGGCATCCGGTCGCAAGCGAGCCAGGCCACTCGCCTGGCTGGAGAGAGAGCCGTGAAGCAGGCGGTGACTCAGTTCGTAGCTGCCCTTCAGCGGCGTCATCCGCACCTTTCCTTGCTAGAGGAGATGGACAACGCCACCCCGGGAGCAGCGTCTCTTCCGGAGGTCATCGACAAGGTGGAGAAAATCATGGAGCGCTTCTTCCGTGGGGACGATCCGTGAGCTGCCGGGTTTCCTGAAACATACAGAACGGCAATGCCGGGGGCCGTGAACTGTCTTTTGTACCGCCAATGGGCTGAGAAAAACGAATGCTTTGACTGTAAATATCCTTTCCTTAAACTGCGTTGTTTTCATTACACCCGTGGAGGCTTGACGCTATCGGGAAGGATCTTTTGGCCAGAGTGATAACCAGCCGTGTGCCTCCAGATATTCTGGAGCGCGGACATAGGGCGCGACCCCCCAAAAGACGCATCGCACCTGACCGCACAGACCTCAGCCCACAACCCCACCTCCCGAGGGAAACCAACAGTGGTGGTCGCGAAGGCGCTGCCCCAGGTTTGCGCCCGCATTCGTTTTAGCCAAGGCATAAAGGAACAACACAACTAAGGTAAAGGCACTTAGCTCGATTCGTAGAATCCTTCGACTATCTCGGTATTTGGTTGCGCTGCCGCTGTGGCGGGTCTTCTACGCTGTGTTTCAGGCGCAAATCTATTTTGCGTGCTTACATTCGCAGAACAAGAGTCTTGAACCGAGATAGCCCGCCGCGGGTCTGACCCGGAGTGCCCTCCTTGGGCACGTCTGGCTGGCCGGAGCCGGTCCGGAGACCCTTGTTTCATTCCCTTGGAACCCGGAGGCCACCATTAAGGTGATCCGGTTGACTGGCTGGCGTAATGGAAACGCCGGTCCGGAGACCTTCATACCGCTCTTTTGAAACTCGGAGGCCACCATGGAGGTGATCCGGCGACTGACTGGCATAATGGAGACGTCGATCCGCAGAACCATTAGACCGCTCCTTCCAAAACTCGGAGGCCACCATGAAGGTGATCCGGCGACTGACTGGCGTAATGGAGACGCCGGTCCGGAGACCATTAGATTGCTTCTCCAGGGAGCTGGATAGTGGAGAGAAATGCACGAGATTGTCCATAGGCTTGCTGGCGTAATGAAGACGCCGTCCAGGGACCCCATTATATTTCCATTGGCTTGGATTAGAGATAGAAATCCATTTCGTAATTTCAATTTCCTATTGATGCAGCGGAGATGCCGGTCCAGTAACTCCAGCATTGCTTGATTTATATTCCTCAGAAGCTATCCATCTAGCGATCCAGTACTTTTGAGGAGGTGCACTTGGCCCCGCATGAAAGGTCACTACGTGACCCGGGAGCTCCCATTGTCCGTCGAGAGTATCTCCCGGGGCAAAGGTCTGATCCCAGATAGAAACTGTACTTTGCGTGGGCTGCCGGGGGACTGATGGGTGGACCTCGAGAGAGTTGTATGTCTGCGTGGAAGCGCTTGAGAAGGTCTGAAAAGATCTTCCCCTTTGGGGCACCCGAGTGCCAGAGTTAGCTTTCTTTGACGATGGCTTGAAAGGACAATCCCGACTGATGTGCCCAGGTTCCCTGCATGCATAGCAGTCCCTTCTCTTCTGTCTCAGCTGGATGTTATTGTTGAATTGTCGGCAATCCTCCAAGCTGTGCCTATCCGATCTATGGTACACACACCAGACTCCTGGTTTGCCGTCCTTCCCTAGGGGGACACAAATCTGCTGCGGCGTGTACGCTCCAAGGTCTTTCGCCGGAAGTTCCCTTTCCTTGCCCTGGTCGAGGTTATCTACCCCTGAAAGCGGCACCGTGGGTTGTATGTCCGAATGAGGTCCCTCCTCATCATCATGCGTCCATGGAGGAGGAGTGATCTCGGTGTTCGTGGCACTTCCCTCGGGTCTTCCCTCGATGACCAAAGGACTGACGTATGCGGCTGGTCAAACGAACTGTATTCCAAATGTTTGGCCTTCTGCTGGGGGAGGTGGAGTTCGAGAACAAATCCGAGACCAGGATATTGCAGGAATTCCATCGCGACATTCCCTTTCCTCTTCCGTGTCATGCTGAGTGCCCAGTAACCTCAGCCGCACCTCGTCGAGGAAACGGGGGGGCTTCTTCTACCTGTGTTGATGGGTTGCCTCTGCTAAAGGTGGCAGACTTGAAGCAGATCTTTTCGTGGGCAATGAGCTCGAAGTAGCTCCTGCGCCAGCTGACGAACTCGATGTAGATAGCGTTTCCGATGAAGGAGAGCTCGACGTAGATCTTGAAGAAGATAAAGAACTTGCCGCGGCGTGAGATGTAGACGAATCCAGCGCTTGCGCCCCCTACCTGGCGCGCCAGATGTTGTGTCACGAAGGACGGACACCGGGATGACGGGCACCCCCTTTATAGATTCGGTAGGGGCGCGAAGGAGGCTGCAAGACGTCTTCCGGAGAAGGGTCACCGGCAAGCTCTCTATCTCTCTCGATCTCGACGTGTAAGGCAAACAAGCACAGGACACAGCGAACTACCCAGGTGCAGGCCGCCCGAAGGCTAACAGCCCTACTCCTGCGTGTCAGGATAGATGGAGGAATCATGGTGTGGCTACAAGGAGGTCTCCGGCAAGGTACCCGGTAGGGGTTTTGGCTAGAGGAAGAGGAAGGACATATCCTTGCCCGGAGGAGATCAGCTTCCTTCTCTTCCCTGCCCTAGCCTAGCTCTGTGGTGCTCTATGCTTGCTTGGTCTTGCGTCTTGCTTGTGTGTGTGTTCTTGTTTTTCGTCCCCCCTCCTCCATGCCTTGGTCCTCCTTTTATATAGAACAAGGGGATGCCACAGAGGTCATGCGAGGAGCGTGAGGGGGTCTTGGCGGGAAGAAACCCCTCTCCATGGTGGAGGAGGAGACATGGCCTCTACTCCTCCAAGTATCCTTTGCCGGCTTGGTGAGATCTCCACCCTTTGGGGGAAAGCGAGGTGGGCAAAGGCTGGCACACCGCAGGCGGTGTCCCCTGCCCGTGCCTTGATCCTCAAGTCTTAAGGGTTCTTCTACCATCTTCCGGAGTGTGGTGGAAACCTTATCTTCAGCTCGTACGGACTGGTACCTGAGAGGGAGCCCGGCCCTGCCGGGGCCTCGCGCTCTCGGGGTCTTCTTCTGCTTCCGGGGAGCGGGAGTCCCGGGGGTCCCTCGCACCCGGTGGCCTTGGCTGGCGCGGGGCGTCCACCAGTCTTGCGCCGTGTCTTGGTCATGTCCATCTTCACGTTGGGCCCACATGCGGTGGAACCACTTTGGCAGCACTAGGGGAACCCCCGTGTTCCACTACTGCGACAGATTTCACCCAGACCTTCGACACAACGAGCTCCTCATATCAGTATTTTGATTATGGAGTTTCAACTCCTTCTTTGTGGGATCCTGATTATGATCATGCTAGAGATGATCCGCCAGGATGGAGTTCCTACACACTGATACGTGCATTTTATATCATCATTTATGCAACCTTTAGTAGCATATTAGAATGTTATTTGCACTGTTATATCATTATTTTTACATGTTTTAGATGATTTAGGGGACTTTCATACAAAGTCCTATTTTTGGTATTTAATTTCTGGGAGGCAGAAAACCCCTTTTTCTTGTTTTATTGTTTCAGGAGTTTCAGGAACCCAAATAATAAAAGGAAAAATACCACGGAGTTTTTCATCGGAGAAAGGCAAGGGAAGAAGACCGAAGAGAGGAGAGCCACGAGGGCCAAAAGGGGGGGCCCACGCGGCCATGTACCTGGCCGCGTGGGGCCCACCAAAATGGCCTCGGGCACCTCCTCGCCTGGGGCTTTTTAGCAGCTTCGTCTCGCCCGAAAAGTACGCCCTAATTTTCCAAGTCCATCCGAGGTCGCGGCGGCGGCGAAACTCCTGATTCCCTCCGAGGGGGATCAGATCCTGCTGCTCCGAGCTCCGGAGAAGGGGGAAATCATCGTCATCGTCATCACCTCTCCTCCTTGGCGTGGGAGGAGGCCTCTACATCATCACCCCCATCAAGACCAGCACCATCTCCATCATCATCACCGTGATCCACTCCGTTCCCCTCGTAGTTTGAGAGTTGCTATACCCTAGATACTTGTCTTGTGCTACTATTCATGTTTGTGATTGAGTACTTGTCATTATTTGGTGGTGAAGTTATATTTCAGATTGTGTTGTACCACTTATGCCACTGAATATCATCATGTTTGCACGTTGTGAGTAGTTCCCGTATGTTCCTGAGGGCATAGGATGAATTGGCAATGATTTATATATACATGTGTTGGTATTTTGTCAAGAGTTTATCTTTTATGTGATTCTATGATGGTGTTGTGCGAACGTCGACTGCACAACACTTCACCTATATGGGCTCATAGGAGAACACCGTAGTATAATGAATTGAGGAGACTTGGGAGGACACGTAAACCTGAGACCGAGTCATGAAGTTATATTATGAGGGTATTAGTATCGGGGACCTTAGAGTGTAATGCTATGGTGGGACTTTATGTCTTAATAATTCTTGTGCAGTCATTTACTTGGCCACATGATCCATCATAAGGGGTTGTAGTTTATTTATTTAGCTATACCTAATTATGGCTCCGTCCAAAGAAGATTAAAACTTGACAAGATATTCAACGTGTTGTTTAATAAATCTCTATGCCTAGCATATCCATGCCGCCCTCGGGAACGTTTTCCACATATAAGTTACACATCACTTGAGCTTGTCCTCTTGCCACATAAGAGGATTGGGCTTTCTCTCTTTGAGAGCTTTCACTTGCTTATTGTTACTGCTATTGCAATTATACAACCAAAATACCAAAAACACTTGCATCTTTTATTGTTTTATTTATCAATCTTACTAACCAATACCTTCAGCTCCTCGTGGGTTCGACAACCTTTTCTAATTGAAAGGTACTACAATTGATCTCCTGCACTTGGGAGTCATCAAGATACTTTTCTGGCGCCGTTGCCGGGGAGCGTAGCGCTATTGGTAAGAAGTTTGGTAAGGAAACTTGAAAGCTGTTTTATCTGTTTATCTCATTGTTACTATGGCATTTATGAATCGTGCCTCGCTGCATCTTGCTCTATATGAAAGTGCTTATGCCACTACTGCAAAGTGGTTGAAACTACTGTGCTGAGATACCTAAAGTGGGATATAAAATTCCCATGGGTCATGTTAAAAGAGTTATGAAAAATCCATTTACAGGGATGGAACTAAGTCTGCACGTGAACATGGAAAAATTGAAGACATATGTGGCTTATTTAGACTACCTGGTATTTCTGAGGATCAGGTAAAAAGGAAGTATTATATTTGTCTTTATCTGGTAATGCTCGTGATTGGTACAGGTCTTTGGATGAAGAGGTCCAGAATGAATGGAGTATCTTGAGGAAGGTTTTCTTTCTTAAATATTTTACTCCTAAAGAAGCTTATGATAACCGCTGCTATATATTTAATTTCTGGCCACATCTGGGAGAGAGTATTACTCAAGCTTGGGGGAGGTTAAAGGAACTCCTTCGCAAGAATCCTTGTCATGATCTTACAAGGAAACTTATATTGATAAACTTTTATGTGAGGCTACCTATGAAGCACAAGGAATTCTGGATAATTCATCTGGTGGAAGTTTTACTAATAATACTGAAGAAGAAGCATGGAATTTATTGGAGACTATTTCTGAAAATACTAGTCATTGGGATCTTGATAAAGGTAATGAGCCTATTTTGATTATGATATTCATGTGTAGAGAATTTCTCTACTTCTATTTGTTTAAAAATCTGAGTGATACTTTTTCTTGATCCTTATGTTATAATTGAGATAGCTAAAGGTTTTGCTGATCATATCTGTGTTCCAAAAGTGGTTTGAAGTTTATGTTGAACCTGTTAAACAATCTATTGTTGTTCCTAAAGTTATTAAACAGGTTGAACCGTGTCATCTGTGACAATTGAGGAGTATGTTGAACCACCTCCATATCCAAACCAAGTTAAGGAGAATTTACTTATTGCTGTTACTAACAAGAGTAACAAAGATGTTCTCAGCCTTATGAACAGGTGGAAGTCAACACTCAAATTTCTGTTATCAAGCAACTAAATGAAGAAGACCCTGTGATGTTTATCTATGTGAAGATGCTACTAAAGTCATCAAAGGTAATTCGGCCAAAGTTGGGAAACCTGTTATATCATGCTCTATTGGGACTTCAAGTTATCATGGTCTATGTGATATTGGAGCAAGTATTAGTGTCATTCCATATTCTCTTTATCTTGAAATCAAGCCTGATATTGATCCTATTGTTATGGAAGAGACAGGTATGACAATTCAACTTGCTAATAAAGATTATATTAGTCCATTTGGAATTGTTAGAGATGTTGAAGTATTGGTTGGCAAAATAAAATATCCTGCTGATTTTATTGTGCTTGGTTGTCCTCAAGATTCATTTTGTCCTATCATTTTTGGTAGACCTTTCTTACATACTGTTGGTGCTGAAATTAATTTGCCTAAAGAGAAAGTGTTTATTAAATGTGCTGGTGAGAAACTTGAATTCAACTTTTCCAAATTTGCTGATAAACATGTTGAAAGAGCCAATTGAAGATTTAATTGAAACTCTTGCTCATATAGCTGTAGCTTCAACAGATGTTGTAGAACGTTATATGCTTAATCAAGATGAACCATTTAATGATGAGGAAAAAGAGGCTTTGAACAAATATTATGGCAACAACCACCACAATTACAATTGCATATCCCACCTGATAATTTAGGAGTGCTACCACCACCTAAAGGGGATCCTAGTTTTGAATTAAACCTTTGCCTGCAAATCTGAAATATGCATATTTGGATGAGAAGAGCATATATCCTGTCATTATTAGTGCTAACCTTTCAGCTGAAGAAGAAGAGAAATTACTTGATGTGCTAAAAGCTCACCGACCAGCCATTGGATACTCTCTTGATGATCTTAAAGGTATAAGCCCAGCTCTATGTATGCATAAAATTAATTGGAGGAAGATGCAAAACCTGTTGTTGATTATCAACGCCGTCTCCATCCAAAAATGAAAGAAGTGGTAAGGAAAGAGGTAATAAGACTTATTGAAGCTGGTATCATTTATCCTATAGCTGATAGTAAGTGGGTTAGTCCTGTTCATTGTGTTCCTAAAAAGGGTGGAATGACTGTTGTTCCAAATGATGAGGATGAACTTGTGGCTCAACGTACTGTTGTTGGTTATAGGATGTGTATTGATTTCAGAAAATTAAAAAAGCAACTCGAAAAGATCATTATCCATTGCCATTTATTGATCAAATGTTAGAAAGGTTATCTAAACACTCTCACTTTTGCTATCTAGATGGTTATTCAGGTTTCTCACAAATTCCTGTCCATAAGGATGATCAAGAAAAGACCACTTTTACTTGCCCATATGGTACATTTGCTTATAGGAGAATGCCATTCGGTTTGTAATGCTCCTGCTACTTTTCAAAGATGCATGAATGCTATATTTGCTGATTATATTGAAAAGATAATGGAAGTTTTTATGGATGATTTTTCTGTGTATGGTACTTCCTTCGATAATTGCTTGTTCAACCTTAACAAAGTTTTGCAGCGTTGTGAAGACCAACACTTAGTTCTTAATTGGGAGAAGTGTCACTTCATGGTTACTGAAGGTATTTCTTGGGCATAAGATTTCTGGAAAGGAATAGAAGTTGATCCAGCAAAGATAGAAGCTATTGAAAAGCTACCATATCCAAGGGACATCAAAGGTATAAGAAGTTTTCTTGGGCATGCAGGTTTTTACCGTAGGTTTATTAAAGATTTCTCCAAAATATCAAAACCTCTAACCAATCTTTGCAAAAGGATGTTCCTTTCTCTTTTAATGATGATTGCATTGAGTCCTTTAATATTTTGAAGAATGCTTTAATAAGTGCTCCTATTATTCAACCTCCTGATTGGAAATTGCCTTTTGAAATTATGTGTGATGCTAGTGATTATGCAGTTGGGGCTGTTTTGGGCCAACGTGTTGATAAGAAACTGAATGTTATTTATGCTAGTAGAACACTTGATGCTGCTCAAAGAATTATGCTACAACTGAGAAAGAATTTTTAGCAGTACTATTTGCTTGTGACAAGTTTAGACCTTATATTACTGATTCAAAAGTCACATACATACTGATCATTCTGCTATTAAATACTTGATGAATAAGAAAGATGCTAAGCCTAGATAATAAGATGGGTACTTTATTGCAAGAATTTGATTTACACATTGTTGATAGGAAAGGGGAAGATAATCAAGTAGCTGATCATCTCTCTAGATGGAAAATATACCTGATGATCCTATTCCTATTAATGATAGCTTTGTTAATGAACAACTTGCAATTGTTAATGTTTCTAGTGCTAAAGTTGCATCTCCTTGGTTTGCCAACTATGCAAATTTTATTGTTGGTAAAGTTTTGCCTCCACACTTCACTTTCAACAAAGAAAGAAATTCTTTTATGATCTTAGACATTATTTTTGGGATGATCCTTTCCTTATAAGAAAAGTGTGGATGGTATTATTAGACGTTGTGTACCTGAGCATGAACAACAGGCTATTATAAGAGATTGTCATGACAGTCCCTATGGAGGGCATCATGCAGGAGATCGCACAGGAGCAAAGGTATTACAATCTGGTTTTATTGGCCTACTTTATTTAAGGATTGTGCTGAATATGTTAAATCTTGTGATAAATGTCAAAGAGTAGGAAATATTGGTAGGAGAAATGAAATGCCTATGAATTATTCTTGCCACTTGAACCATTTGATGTGTGGGGTTTTGACTTTATGGGTCCTTTCCCAGAATCAAAGACAAAGCATACTCACATTTTGGTTGCAGTTGACTATGTTACAAAGTGGGTGGAAGCAATTCCAACCAAAAGTGCAGATCATGCCACAGCAATGAAGATGCTCAAGGACATCATTTTCCCCAGGTTTGGTGTTCCTAGGTTTTAATTACTGATGGTGGTTCTCATTTCTTGCATGGTGTTCTTAGAAAAACTTTGGCAAAATATGATGTTAACCATAGAATTGCATCTCCTTATCATCCTCAAACAAGTGGACAAGTTGAATTAAGTAATAGGGAAATTAAACTCATTTTGGAAAAGACAGTGAATAAGTCTAGATCTGATTGGCCAATAAATTAATGATGCATTTGGGCTTATAGAACTGCTTTTAAAAATCCTATGGGAATGTCTCCTTATAAAATGGTTTATGGAAAAGCTTGTCATTTACCTGTTGAACTAGAACATAAAGCTAGATGGGCTATTAAACAATGAACTTTGATTTTAAAACTGCGGAGAAAAGAGAATTCTTGATAAACCTACTAGATGAATGGAGAAATGAAGCTTATGAAAGTGCCAAATGTTTAAAGAAAAAGTTAAATTTGGCATGACAAGAAAATTAAGAAAAGGAATTCAAAGTAGGTGATCAAGTTTTTATACAACTCTCGTTTCAAGTTTTCTGCAGGGAAGTTGCTTCAAAGTGGCAGGGACCATTAGTGATACAGGAGGTGTACCGTTCAGGAGCTATCCGTCTTCACGGTGACATGAAAGGTAAACCTCATGTAGTCAATGGACAACGCCTTAAACCTTATATTGCAGGAAAGAGCTTCATCGGAATGGTGGAGAGTTGAATTTACAAACACCGGAGAGGTAATTGAGAGAAACCGTGCAGTTTCAGAAACCCTAAATCAATAGAAGGTAACTTACTGTTGGAAAGTTTCTCGGAATTGCATAATATTTTACGGAAGTCATTTTTTATGGAAATTAACGTATGGGACAAGAAAACTGGACGAAGCGGAGACCCGAGGAAGGAAAGAGGGGGTCCCACGCGGCCAGTACCTGGCCGCGTGGGCCCACTCCTTTTCCCCTCGGAGTCCTTTTCGTCTCGTTTTCGATCCCGACGCTTCGTCTTGACCTAAAAACCCTCAATATATACCCCTCTCTGCCGATCTAATCTCGCACCGAGCGTTCTCGAGCGATCTTTGTTTCTGCTGTTTCTGTCTGTCAGGTTTTAGCCATGTCTTGCTCCGGATCCAACCAAGAGGGGAGAGCTCTCCCAAGGAAGGTGTTGTGAACCGCTACCTCAACTCCGTGATGGCACCACCGAAGACCGTGTGCTTCAAGGAGGGTGATGCTCGTGGAGGAGGTGAAGGCTCCCAAGGCCACCGGCACGGTGGAGGAAAGGCTGGATGAGTTGGAGGACAAGACCTTCAGGTATGGCACTGTGGTTTACCGCAGCCTTGATGCTCACACTTCATGAACCTGGAGCTGGAGAAGAAGGTTGAAGAGTACAAGAAAGGCTTGAAGATCTGGAAGATAGATACAAGGACGTCATCGACAAGTGGGAGAAGTTCCAATGCTTCATGTGGGATGTAGAGAACCAGAACTGCGAATATGAAGAACGCTTCAAGAAGATTGCAGCAGCCGCCACCCTCAGGTATAATGATCCACCTACATCTTTCCGTGATGGAAGGCCTTTCCCATGGAAGATGGCTGAATGGGAGGAAGAATATGAGAAGGAGGAGGCTGCAGCAAAGAGATCTGGAGAACGTCAAGCTTGGGGGAGTTCCATCCTAGTCTTTATCTCTTATCTATCATATCTATCTAGTCATGGTGTGTTTTGCTTTTATCGTTTAGTTATCAATATCTCTTAGGCGTGTGTGAGCTCATGGAGCATTATCATGTATCCTATCTTATGGTTTATCAATGAATATTAAAGTATGGTGTCATCCATGATTCTCTTGTTTGGAGATTTATGGGTAACACTCATGCAAATGAGCGTGGCATATTTAGAATTTCAATCACATCTTGCCTTGAAATTAATTAACTTGAGTATGTTGGACAATTGTAGAATTATCTCATTAAAAAAAGTAAAAGTCAATATGACTTGAATTAATAGTTTGAGGTTGAGATATTCTTGTAGGATAAAAAGTTGAGAAGATTAATGAAAAGGATATAAAACACTCTTGTTAAACCTAGTATCTTTTGAGCAAATTAATGATCATGGATATTTCAATACTTATGCTCTTGAATGTGAATGAAAGGAAGGCACCTGAAATTTCAGTAGCCATGGAAAGTGTAAGAAAAGGTGTATGGAGCATAGGAACTTGATTGAGATATCCATGACTAAAGTTTGCACTAGTTACTAGAGAAGCAAGGTGATAACAATTTTTATATCTATCTATCTTTTCATTTGTCTTCTTTGAACTTGTTATCCAATGAGAGTTTATCTTGTCTTTAATTTCAGCAAAGTATAAAAGATTATAATGCTTGCCATAAGAGCAAAAGCATGTGAAAAACATATGATTCGATTGTCCAACATACAATGGTTATTGCTTTCAAAAGTAAGGGGTGATTGCTAGAGCTTCTACTTATGTTGCCCTCATGTATGAGTTTTGTTCATTGATCTTATCTTGCAATTGAATATGATGATGATACAATGCTCGTATTTATTTATCAACCATTAAGTCCATTGATGCATGTAATGATCTATGTCCTTACTTACTCGCTAATTTTTTTAATAATACATTTTTTAAATTAATTTCGATTAATATTATGCAAATTCAATAAATTACACAAATAATGCGGCCTCGGCCCAGCCTAAGCCGAAAGGGTCTTATCGGCCCAGCCTAAGCCGAAATGGGCCTGTCGGCCTAGGCGAGGCCGATAGGTGCCTGTGGGCCTGCGCGCCAGGCACCGACAGCCCAGTCGCCCAGCCTAGGCCGATAAGTGTGCCCTTGCGTGCGTGCTGTTTTTTTTTTGCTCTTTTTTTAACCTACTCGGTCAACTCAACGCAGATCAGATCGAACGAGGACCTGCAACTCTGATCGAATCGAGGCAGCCGTCCTCGCCCGCCCCCGTGGCCGCCCCCGCCCGTCCTCGCCCGCCCGTGGCCGTCCCCGTACTGGCCGCCTCCGTCCGCCCCCACATCGGCCGCGCCCTGCACCGGCCGCCCCCGGCCTCGCCCGCCCGGGGCCGCCCCCGTGGCCTCACGCCCGTGCACGCCCTCGGCCGCCCGCGCCCGTGCCGGCCGCCCCATGGCGTGCCGGCCGCCCCGTCGCGTGCTGGCCGTGGCCGTGCCAGACGCCATGGCCCATGGCGTGCTGGCCGCGTGTGCGTGCTCGTGCTGGCCGTGCGTGGCGTGCTGGCCGTGCGTGGCATGCTGCCCGTGGCCGTGCTGCCCGTGGCCGTGCCGGACGCCATGGCGTGCTGGCCGCGCGTGCGTGCTCGTGCTAGCCGTGCGTGGCATGCTGGCCGTGGCCGTGCTGCCCGTGGCGTGCTGGTCGTGGCCGTGCTGGCGACGCGTGCGTGCTCGTGCGTGCTGGTGCTTGTGCCGGCCTCGCCATGCAGCACTCGGCTAGCCCTAAGCCGATTAGTACCTATCGGCCAGGCCTAAGCCGACAAGGGGCTTTCCGGCCGCCGACAAGCTTATCGGCCACGGCTAGGCCGATAAGTACTAATCGGCTTAGCCTAAGCCGAGGCTGTATTATTTTTGTAATTTGTTGAATTTGCATAATATTTGTCAAATTTAACTAAAAAATGTGTTATTAAAAAAATTAGCTACTTACTCGAGGACGAGTAAAGGTTTAAGCTTGGGGAGTTCATACGTGCATTTTATATCATCATTTATGCAACCTTTAGTAGCATATTAGAATGTTATTTGCACTGTTATCATTGTTTTTACATGTTTTAGATGATTTAGGGGATTTTCATGCAAAGTCCCTATTTTTGGTATTTAATTTCTGGAGGCAGAAAACCCCCTTTTCTTGTTTTTATTGTTTCAGGAGTTTCAGGAACCCAAATAATAAAAGGAAAAATACCACGGAGGTTTTTCATCGGAAGGAAGGCAATGGAAAGAAGACCGAAGAGAGGAGAGCCACGAGGGCCAAAAGAGGGGGGCCCACGCGGCCCATGTACCTGGCCGCGTGGGGCCCACCAAAATCGGCCTCAGGCACCTCCTCGCCTGGGGCTTTTTAGCAGTGCCTTTGTCACGCCCGAAAACCTACGTCCTAATTTTTCCTAGTCCATCCGAGGTCGCGGCGGCGAAACTCCTGATTCCCTCCGAGGGGGATCAGATCCTGCTGCTCCGGAGCTCCGGAGAGGGGGAAATCATCGTCATCGTCATCACCTCTCCTCCTTGGCGTGGGAGGAGGCCTCTACATCATCATCCCCATCAAGACTAGCACCATCTCCATCATCATCACCGTGATCCACTCCGTTCCCCTCGTAGTTTGAGAGTTGCTATACCGTAGATACTTGTCTTGTGCTACTATTCATGTTTGTGATTGAGTACTTGTCATTATTTTGGGTGAAGTTATATTTTCAGATTGTGTTGTACCACTTATGCCACTGAATATCATCATGTTTGCACGTTGAGTAGTTCCCGTATGTTCCTGAGGCATAGGATGAACTGACAATGATTTATATATAACATGTGTTGGTATTTTGTCAAGAGTTTATCTTTTATGTGATTCTATGATGGTGTTGTGTGAACGTCGACTGCACAACACTTCACCTATATGTGCTCATAGGAGAACACCGTAGTATAATGAATTGAGGGAGACTTGGGAGGACATGTAAACCTGAGACCGAGTCATGAAGTTATATTATGAGGTATTAGTATCGGGGGACCTTAGAGTGTAATGCTATGGTGGGACATTATGTCTTAATAATTCTTGTGCAGTCATTTACTTGGCCACATGATCCATCATAAGGGGCTGTAGTCTATTTACTTAGCTATACCGAATTATGGCTCCGTCCAAAGAAGATTAAAACTTGACAAGATATTCAACGTGTTGTTTAATAAATCTCTATGTCTAGCATTATCCATGCCGCCCTCGGGAAGGTTTTCCACCTATAAGTTACACATCACTTGAGCTTGTCCTTTTGCCACATAAAAGGATTGGGCTTTCTCTCTTTGAGAGCTTTCACTTGTTATTGTTACTTGCTGCATTGGAATTATACAACCGAATATACCAAAAACACTTGCATCTTTTATTGTTTTATTTATCAATCTTGCTAACCAATACCTTCAGCTCCTCGTGGGTTCAACAACCTTTTCTAATTGAAAGGTACTAGAATTGATCTCCTGCACTTGGGAGTCATCACACACGTCGATGATTGATCTCCCACTTAGGCCATAAGCCTAAGCTTGGGGGAGGTACGCCGGCTCACCGATTTCACACTCACTTTGTATATTCATATCCTGCCGGTACTTTGTATATCCATGTTTCAGTTTGTTTCTTTTCTTTTTCACTATCGTTTCTTATACTAGTTTTATTTTCGCAAAACCCAAAAAGACCAAAAAAAATTCTTTTATTTCTCTTTCTTTCATCGCTCGTACATTTAGTTCTAGTTTACTTTATCTTTTTAATTTATGTCCATTATTCAAAAATCCAAAAGGATTTTGCTTTATTTGTTTTTTTTTCATGCTTGTTTTAAAATCGAAAACCCAAAAATATGTGTTCTTCTTCTTTTGTTTTGTATAGTTGTTTCGGAGTTTAACAATTTCCATGATTCCACTTGGGGGTTTGGTTATCATTCATATCATTCAAGCCACACAAGTAAAAAACAATGATGATGATATACGACAATCAAGATGTGGTAAAAGGCTGGTATGAACTCTAGTTGTTTTTCATTTTTGTAAATATACCTACTCATATGAACATGATTAGATGTCATGGTAGTGATTATGTTATTAATGATTGCTTGGTAGTTCATGTCTTTTTATGATCAGTGCCAATTTGATAATAATGGATAACATGTCATATAAATATTTGCTTGCACTGTTTTATTCGTAAACGGTATGGCAAGATGGTATCCTCCTCTGAATGATTTATTTGAATTGACTTGACACATGCTCACGCATGTTTATGACTTAAAAATGAAAGTCAATTAAGCCTTGATGATCTATTTTGCCTTAGATTTTAAGTATCATTTTTATGCCTCCGTTAATTTTATTCCGTTGCAAGCATGATTATGACCGTTATTTCTCTCTCGATTGTCGCTTCCCAGTCTATTGCTAGCCTTCACTTGTACTGAGCAGGAATGCTGCTCGTGCATCCAAATCCCTAAAAACCAAGTTATTCCAAAGAGTCCACCATAAATTCCTATGCATGGTATTTGAACCATTCCAAGTAATTTCATGTGCTACCTTTAAAACCTTCAAAATACTTCTCATTTTGTGACACTGTTTTAGCTCATGAGGACGTAGTAGTTGGGTTTGTTATCTTCGATACTAAATTCAGTCTCCGACTTGCATGCTTCATCTGCTTGTCATTAATTTTTCAAAGCTGGTTAGACCATTATAACATCTAAAAAGTAAATAAATAGGCAGTCCTCCATGGTATGTGATTGTTGGAAGGCACCCGAGTATTCGGTTAGCCATGGTTTGTATACGCAAAGGTTGGGAGGAGTGTCATGCTATATAAAAAGTGCATGCTATAAATGCCTAATATCAATAACTCGGAACCGCTCTCAACTTGTTTAGTATGGAAGATAACAAGAACTCTATTACTGATTCGTTGACAGGAACAACCACCTCTCAAAACATTTTACTTTTGTTTTTAATAAAAAGCTCTAGCACATGTTAATCCATGCTTCCCTCTGCGAAGGGCCAATCTTTTATTTTGTTGAGCCACCATCCTTTCTTTGAGCACTTCTTCGAGAGCATAACTGATTCCTTAGTGTAATGTGCTTGTCCGGCTGAGGTATAACTATGATGCTCTTATTTTTTATATATTTATATCTAGTCTTCACTTGAACTTCAGAGGTGCCTTGGCATTTATGTTTTGCTCTACAAATAAAGGTAAACGAGATACAATTTTATCATATATTATTACAAACATTGCAATTCATGCGGATAGATGTAAGTTATGTTAATTATTCTTAGTGTGTTGGTATCTTTTCATGATTTGCATAACTACTAGGTGTCATTATTTGCATAGTTCCTATTATGAATTGCTTAAGCTTTTGATCATATAGTAAGCATGTATACATCATATGAAGCAAATGTGTTCATAAAAGTTTCTTTTATCGCACTCAGTTGTTAACTGAATTGCTTGAGGACAAGCAATAAGCTAAGCTTGGGGAGAGTTGATACGTCCAAAACGTATCTACTTTTCCGAATACTTTTGCTGTTGTTTTACCTCTAATTTGTGTAATTTGAATGTAACTAACACGACAAACACTGTTTTCAGCAGAATTGCCCTGTTGTCCTGTTTTTGTGCAGAAAGTCAAAGTTTCGAGAAAATTTCCGAAAAATTTCAGAAGTCCTATTTTTCCAGAAGACACACGGGCAGAAGACGAAGCGGAGACGACGCACACATGCGCCACGCCACCCCTCGTGTGGCCCCCGACAACGCCTTTAGACTACGTATTCCCTATGACCTAAAAACGCCAGAAACCCTAACACTTTTTCCAGAAAACCTCCAGAGCTCCGCCGCCACCAAAAACCCAGTTCGGGGATCAGAAACTCCATTCTGGCCCCTTACCGGGACGGGGATTTGGGAGAGATCATCGTCATCATCATCACCGCCGCCTCTCTCGTCAACCATCCTTGATTCCCCCAACCATGTGTAGTAATTCCCCGCGGTAGGCTGAAGGGATGGTAGGGATTGAATGAGATTGTTCATGTAATAGATGTAAGATTGTTAGGGCATGGTGCTTAGTATCCGTTGTTAGTACTTTATGTCATTGTTGCAACTTGATATGCTTAATGCTTGACACTTAGGGCCCGACTGCCATGATTTCATATCTAAACATGTTATTGTATCATGAGAAAATTATTGTTTTGGATCATATCTGCAAGTTGAATACACATGTTATTGTCCGGTACCCGAGGCACCAAAGTGACAGAAATTGGGATAACGTAGGGGATGGCTGTGATTTGAGGATAACATGTGTTCATGAAGTGTTAATGTTTTGCTCCGTGCTTTATTAAAAGGAGAACCTTAATTATTAGTAGTTTCCCTTGAGGCCCCGCTGCAAACGGGCTGGTAGGACAATAGTTGTTGTGCAAGTTTCTCATTGCGAACACGTACGATAAATAGAGAACACATTCCTATGAATTAATTAGTACTTGAATTCTTATTATTATCTACATGCAATTGCCCTGAATTACGATTATACATGAGTTATCTATCTATGCAACGCCCGTTCATCCATCCCTATGCCTACAGTATTTTAATCCTGCTGTTTACATCAATCACTATTGCTGCCTCTATTTTACTGCTGCTATTATTTCACTATTACTGCTATTATAAAACTGTTGCTACTGATAAATTGTGTCGAGCAAGTCAGTTACCAGTTGCAGCTGAACTGACAATTCATCTGTCAAGGCTTACAAGTATTTTTTGGCTCCCCTTGTGTCAAATCAATAAATTTGGGTTTTACTTCACTCGAAGACTGTTGTGATCCCCTATACTTATGGGTCATCAACATGTCTCCAAGGAGCGGCAGAATTTTCAGTGTTTTAAGTATAATGTGATAATGGGCTACCGCCTCGCGTGGCAAATCAAACAGTACATTTTACATCCACTTGGTCTGTTTGGAGGGGGCTAAGAGACCAAATTTTTTTTTGAATTTCCACATATATTAAACCAACAAAGAGTACATGATTATATCGATTACAAAAACAAAACTAAAATAGACTAGCAAATCTATGAGATCTCAAGCCCTTTCTTCATCCATGACACAATCTTGTACTTTTCTGAAGGCAGCCGTAGAACAACGCCAAAACCACCAAACCACAAACCTGTGAATACCACCGAAGGTTCTCCCTTTTTAATTTTGAGCCGCAATGCTAAGGCTTTGTGCACGCACGCAGCCATTAAATTAATCAAGCAACATCGGCAAGAGCACCACCACTGATATTACAGGGACAAATAACTGAACCACGTTGTCGACGTCGTTGGGAGCCGAGAGAACGAATCACCATTGCCGAAGACATAGTAGCCAGGATAGATATCGCGAGGACAAACCTCCTCGCAGCGACCATGAGAAACACTCCAAGATTGATCTGGCGAAGCAAGATCTGAAGAACCATACCTAGACAGACTTAATCTTCCAAAACCACCATTGACACCGGGAAGGATATCTCGTCGTCGAACGAAGCGTGGAAGATCACTTATTGCAGACGATACCATCTCCATTGACGAACATGACGATCAAAACCAAGTTCTAACATTAGGGACCTTAGTATAGCGCCATGCGCAGGTCCGAGGTCCCCACCCCTTCTAGTGCCAGAACGGCAACTAGAGGAGGCGAGGACCCGTCCAATCTTTGCCGACGGCGACGATGAATATGCAGATGACACTGGACCAACTAAACACACCTATATTGATGCCAGATTATAAATGTCTTGGTTCTTAGGACGAATTCGAACTGTCCATAAATCTAGCTAGTCTCTCATCGACCATGCGTCGTATGTGCATGATCCACCAAGTACCTTGGTCAAGCATGTTTCCCATCTAATAAATGTACAAGTTTATGTCCAAGTTATTTCATTGCAATATAAAGCCAAGCACCACGTCCAGAACATCATACAAGTTTTATTTTAAAAGAAGAAAAAAAAGTACATGGAAACAACCTCGTATAGGTCCATGCCCAGGCACAATCAGCCGTTTTTTAGCATGGAGAGGCTTCGAAGGACCTGGTATGTATACCATTAATAAACAAGTCCCTACCTTTTATATAGAAGACCCTACAAAGAGCTTGAATAACTCAATCAGGTCCTCCGCCACATCCAAGGAAGAAGGAGCCACCACTTGGCTCCGAGTTGACGTGCAGCGCCACAACGAGCTCTGCATAGGGCCTCCGCATGAAGGTTGGAGAAGCGCCAGGATCCATATCCGTGTGGCCACCTGATGACCTCCATAGTCGGTCGGCAAGCGAGGCCAACCGAGTCTATACTCCAGCCTACGATATCCCATATTCAGGGCAGATCAACTCCAGAGCAGAACCTAGTAGTGCACCACGACCCCCATGGCCCCATCACCACCGTTGCGAGCTGAGATCCGCAGAGCTTCATCCTGCATCGAAGATACGCCTTATTGATGAAGTAGGCAACTCCCCTAGCCATCTTCGCAACTGGATCCCTGCATGGGAGAACCACTGTAGATTTTATAATGTCTCACAATTGATTGATTAACGAGTTGGGGTACAAGAGATATAAATAGGAGGCCAGTTCGGCCGGCTACCCTAACCCTAACTTGAGTTACAAGAAATATATATAGTCTAACATCCCCCCGCAGTCTCAACGTGGGGTTCCATAACGTTGAGACTGAATCGAATATCGAAGAAAGATTGTGTGAGCAGCCCCTTGGTGAAAATGTCGGCAAACTGCGCAGTAGAGGGCACATGAAGAACACGAACTTGACCCAACGCAACCTTCTCCCAAACAAAATGAATGTCGATCTCAATGTGCTTGGTCCGCCGATGCCGCACTGGGTTGCTGGACATGTAAACAGCTGAAATATTATCACAGTAAACAATAGTGGTCTGCTGAATGGGGCGATGGAGCTCGGTCAGGAGTTGGCGAAGCCAAACTGTCTCGGCGACCGCATGGGCCACGGCACGGTACTCAGCTTCTGTAGAGGAGCGAGAGACTGTAATCTGTCGTTTAGAAGACCATGAAATCAAATTATTACCTAGAAAAACACAGTATCCGGACGTGGACCGACGAGTGTCTGGACAACCAGCCCAGTCTGCATCGGAATATGCTGTCAAACTATCTGGAGAAGAGGAATTTATGTGGAGACCATGATCAAGAGTACCTTTGAGGTAGCGAAGAATTCGTTTGACATGATTATAGTGGGGAAGACGAGGATCATGCATGTAGAGACAGGCCTGTTGAACAGAATAGGAGATTTCCGGGCGGGTAAGAGTAAGATATTGGAGAGCACCAGTGAGACTACGATAGAGAGGAGCATCGGAATAAGGGGCACCATCAGAGGAAAGTTTGGAACCAGTGTCCACAGGGGTGCGAGATGGCTGACAATCAAGCATACCAGCGCGGGAAAGAATATCTAAAATAAACTGGCGCTGAGAGAGAAAAATCCCATGGAGTCACGAGTAACAGCTATGCCGAGAAAATGATGGAGAAGGCCAAGGTCCGTCATAGAAAATTCAGAACGAAGGAGAGTGATGATATGGTCAAGAAAGGTTTGGGTAGAAGTAGTGAGTATGATGTCATCGACATAGAGAAGTAAGTATGCAGTGTGAGAGGGGGTGTGATACACAAAGAGAGATGTGTCGGTGAGAGAGGGGGTAAAGCCAATGGTTTGAATATATGTGGTGAAGCGTTGGAACCAAGCCCGAGGGGCCTGTTTAAGACCGTAGAGAGATTTTTGAAGAAGACATACATGATCAGGAGAGGAGGAATCCTCAAAGCCAAGAGGTTGCTGACAATAGACTGTTTCTTGAAGAGAACCGTGGAGAAAGGCATTTTTGACATCGAGTTGGTGAATAGGCCATGTGGAGGACACGGCTATACTGAGGACTGTGCGAATGGTGCTAGGTTTAACAACTGGGGAGAAAGTTTCGTCGTAGTCAATGCCATGTTGCTGGGAAAAACCACGACAGACCAGCGAGCTTTATAACGAGAAAGACTTCCATCAGAGTGGTATTTGTGACGGAAAACCCACTTACCCGAACTACGTTGGCAGAAGGAGGGCGAGGAACAAGCTTCCATGTGTCATTTTGAAGGAGAGCGGAGAACTCATCACGCATAGCGGCAGCCCAATTGGGATCAAGAAGTGCGGTTTTGTAAGTTTTAGGGAGAGGAGATATCGTGAGAGAGGGTGTTGCTAGGAGATTTAAACGTTGTGTAGGAAGACGGAAACCTGATTTGGCGCGAGTACGCATAGTGTGATCATTTTGGGGAGCTGGAATGAGAACAGCACGGGCTGGTGGTGGCGGAGGGGATGGTGTAGAGGCGTCGGCCCAGCGGAAGAGACAGACGCCGGAGAGGTGAGCTCGGTAGGGGAGGCTTGTGGCAGGAGAAATCAGCGGATCGGCTGGCACGGCAGGAGAAAACGGTGGCTCGGATGCCACGGCAGTCTCGGACGGGGGTGACAGAGAAAGAGGCGGGGTGTCTGCCACGGCAGGGAAAAAACGGTGCGTTGGTTGCCGAGGGTGTTGGCGCGACGTAGTGGTGCGGGAATTGGGTTGGTTTGGAATGGTGGCGAGGTGTAGGAGACGTAGGAGTATCGGAGACAATAGGGGACATACGGGAGAAAGGAAATATGTGCTCAGAAAACGTGACGTGCGAGAGATGTGAACACGTCCAGAAACAATATCGAGGCAGCGATAGCCCTTGTGTTCGTCAGAATAGCCTAAAAAGACACAGGGAATAGAGCGGGGAGAGAGTTTATCGGGAGAGGTAGAGCAGGTGCTGGGAAAACATAAACAGCGAAGACGCGGAGCTCGGAATAGTTTGGGTGACAGAGAAATAGGGAGTAGTAGGGAGTAGAGTTGGGATTGGCTTTTGAGGGACGAATGTTGAGTAAATATGTGGCGGTGCGCAAGGCTTCAGCCCAAAATTTGGGTGGCATGGAAGAGTGAAGGAGAAGGGTACGAACAATATCGTTGAGAGAGCGAAGGGAGCGTTCTGCTTTTCCGTTTTGAGGGGAAGTATATGGGCAAGAGAAACGAGGGAGGATGCCGTGTTGAAGAAAGAAGCTGCGGTTTTGAAATTATCGAATTCTCTACCATTGTCGCATTGGATGAAGCAGATGGGAAGAAAGAAGTGGGTAGCTACATACCGTTGGAAATTAAGAAAAATAGTGTGTACGTCGGATTTGTTGTGTAAGGGAAAGGTCCATACAAAGTGTGTAAAATCATCGAGAACAACAAGATAATACTTAAAACCAGAGATACTATAGTGTGGGGATGTCCAGAGATCACAATGTAATAATTCGAAAGGGAAAGTACTAACATAATGCGATGAACTAAACGGAAGTCGAACATGTTTGCCTTGCTGACACGAAGAACAGACTGAAGAATTATGACTATCGCGAGTACAATCTATTGAAAATTCACTAAGCATCGATGATAAAGTGGCTGTGTTCGGGTGGCCGAGACGATGATGCCAGAGGTCGACGGAGGCAGTCATGGAGGTGGGTCGGCCAGCAGTTGGAACGCCATGGAGAGTGTATAGGTCACCGGAGCTATTGAAGCGAGCAATCTCACTTTAGTCAGGTAGTCCTTCACAGATAAACCAAAAGGATCAAATTCAACAGAAACAGAATTATCACGAGTGAATTGGCGAATGGAGATTAAATTTTTAATGAGGGCTGGGGCAATAAGAACATCACGAAGGAGAAGAGATTTTGTGGGTGTGGGGATAGAGGTTTGGCCAGTACAATAAATTGGGATGGAAGAACCGTTGCCAAGAATTATTGAAGAAAAAAGTGTGGGGTTAAAATTTGACAGCATATTACTCGAAGAGGACATGTGACTAGAAGCACCAGAATCGAAAATCCAGTCCATACCTGAGTTCCCTTGGGCAGCAAAGTTGTTCATGGCCTGCAAAAACGCAGACTGGTCCCAGCTAGGTGACGGTGCAGAAGTCGAGGCCGATGGTGGGGGGCAGTGCAGCCGGAGGAGGCGCCATGAGCAGGGGAGGGGCTGATATTGCATGTAGTGCCCTCCTCCGTCGGTGGCGTAGGGGTAGTAGACCAGAGCGGCGTGGTAGGCGTTCGGCGGAGGGCGCGAGCCGAGGAGTCCAGGGGCGCGGGTGTGGGGGCGCATGCCGGGCGCCCAGGTGCCGGAGTAGGCCGGTGGGGCACCGACCGGAGAGGGGGCCGCCCAGGGCATGGACCAAGCCTGGACCATGTCGGTCCATGGATCGTCGGGCGGGTGCCAAGTGGGAGCCGCAGGAGGTGCTGGTGCAGGCGCAGGAGGTGCTGGTGCAGGCGCTCTCGAAGGTGATGGAGCGGGGCGGGGCGCCGGTGCCGTCGATGATGATGGAGCGGAGCGAGGCGGCCAGTACATCGGGTTTTCCCGCGGTAGTTAGGGCTGGGGCGCCATCCGGGAGGGGGTTGCTGCTGAGGCGCTAGCGTGGCAGGGGAGGACGCCGGCTGGCCGGACGCGGCAGGAGGGGGCGGCGGCCGTGGCGAGGCGACGAAGGCTTGGGGGCGCGCCTCTCTGCGCGTTTGCGCATCGTCAGCGCTCTGGAGCAAGGAGCGGACCTCGGCAAAGGTGGGGCAGGGCCGCATCATGGGGATGAAGGACGCCTCGTACCGGAATCGATCGCCGAGCCCTTGAAGGAGGATGTTGATGAGCTGACGGTCAGGCACGGGGTCACCAAGCTCGCGGAGCTCGTCGGCCATTGCCTGGATGCGCTGGCCGTAGACGCTGAGGGAGGAGGCGCCCTGGGCGGTGTTGCGGATCTCAGCGTTGAGGGTGTTAACCCGGGAATCGACGTTGTCTTGGAAAAGCTGGCGCAGGGCTGCCCAGAGAGCGGCAGCGGTGGTGGAGTCGCGGTAGACGAGGTTGAAGATTTCAGTGGAGATGCGGGTGTAGATCCACTGGATGATGGCAAGGTCGTCCGTAACCCAGCAAGGATCGGTAGGGCGTGGAACAGAGTCGGCGGCGACGTGACCTCGAAGGCCGCAGCGCCCAAGGTGAACCTCGAAGAGATGGCGCCAGTGGTAGTAGTTGTGTTGGGCTAGGTCAAGAGTAATGGGGATGAAGGGAGTAACGTCGGTGATGGTGTCTGTGTAGGAGAGAGGGGTAGCCATGACGGCGTTTTGGGTGGGAGGAGGAGCTACTAGGGAGGTTGAGGGAGAGGAGGAGGTGGTGGCGACGGCGGCGGCAGCTTTGAGGGCAAAGTAGCCCGGCGGCGGCAGGGGGGGTGGTGCGGGCGGTGTTGCACCCATAGGCTTAGGATCTAATCTGATACCATGTAGATTTGTATAATGTCTCACAATTGATTGATTAACGAGTTGGGGTACAAGAGATATAAATAGGAGGCCAGGTCGGCCGGCTACCCTAACCCTAACTTGAGTTACAAGAAATATATATAGTCTAACAACCACCACGAGAGCAAGGACTAGGAGCATAGACCATTGCCAGATCCGGCTCAAGATACCTAGCTGCTTCCTCTCGGCACGTGGCTGATGACTGGCAGAACGCCAAACAGAACTACCAAATCTACACCTAACCCTAGATCTACTATATGAAAGGTCGTGCCAACCTCCTACTCCATCCGCACAAACAAGGAAAAAGTCCATTTTAAATCCTGAACTTGTAGAGGTCGGACGATTTAAACCCTGAACTTCAAATCCGGTCGTTGGAACCCTGAACTTAGCAATCCCGGTCTAAATCAAACCCTGGACATGTTTTCCCCCACAGAGAAAAAATAAACTTAAACTGAATAATTTGCTAATGTCACTGACTAAGATGTCCCACATGTCATATACATCTTCTATATCTCTCTACTATTCCTCCCGGCTGAGCAGCACGGACTGACCTTGTCCTCACGGACGGCGAGCTCGACCACGGCCTGCTCTCGCATCCATGTGGCGCGCGTGGACGGCGCGGCGAGCTCGGCGGCGGCTCGCTCCTGCGTCTGCGCGGCGCGCGTGGACAGCGCGGCGAGCTCGGCGGCGGCCCTCTCCCGCGTCCGTGCGGCGTGTGTGGCCTCAAGCCTCACCAGAAGCGCGGCAAGCTCCAAATCCATGCCAATCCGTCGCCTCCGCACAGACATGCTGGCCGGTATGCTTCTACTTCTCCACGGACAAAGCGGCCACCGACGATGCAATGCAAGCAGCAGTACGGATGTCTCCGCACACGCGCAAGCAGCAGTACAACGTGCAGCTAGCTCTAGCTAGCACGAACGCCCACCAGTAACCAGCCCATCTAGCTAGCAGCAAGGACGCGCAGCTAGCTCGAGCCCAACTACCAGTGCCCGGGGATGCCGCCGGCGAGCGTGGCTAGCAGGGAACGGGCGCAGGGACGCTGCCGAGCGGGACGCCTGTCGCGCCCCCGGCCGCCGTGCTCGTCGCGCCCCTGTCCACCGTGTACGCACGCCCGTCGCGTCCCTGGCCGCCGTGCCCGCACGCCCCTGGCCGCATGCAGCTAGATTTGAGATGAGGAGAGAAGGGGATTGGGGGTTGGTGATGAATATGACATGCGGGCCCCACTAGTCAGTGAGACAATTTGTATTCCCGGTCGGGATGCTCTTTTTCCCGGTGCGCCAAACATGTTCAGGGTTCGATTTAGACCGAGATTGCTAAGTTCAGGGTTCAAACGACCGAGATTCAAAGTTCAGGGTTCAAATCGTCCGACCTCTACGAGTTCAGGGTTTAAAATGGACTTTTTCCCACAAACAACCTACACCTAACCCTAGCTCTACTATATACAAGGTGGTGCCAACCTCCTACTACATCCACACGCCGGCCGGCCAAGCTGCCTAAGCAAGGAAAGAGAAAGGGACGGCACTCTGGGGTCGACTCTCAAGTGAAGATCAGGGAGAGACGAGAGAGAGCAGAGCGGCACAAGCAGCTGTAGCCAGTGAAAAACTGAAAAAGAGAGAGAAAACGGAACGTACAGAGGATATACACAAATTCAGCACATGTAAACAAGTCAAATATAACCATGAGCAAGATTTTGTGCTCTCAATAGCAAAAAAAAAAAAGATCTCAAATGTGATAGAATCGACAATTTAACTACAAGACATTTGTGCTGAACAAATTTGGAACAGGAAATTGTGGGACATGGTTAGTTATCCACCTCCTCACAAGAAAAAAGGGTCACTTATCCATCTGCACAAATTTGAAGTACTCCTGTATCGTGCACGCTCTATATTCATACGCTTCCGCTGTACATGGAAAAGGGAAACCTTTAACACCACTATATGCTGCTACTAGAAAGAGTTCTTAAATCATGCTAAATCCCATGATAACCTCACGTTCCAAATAGGCCCCTATGTAATCCACCTGTAAACAACATGGCTCCGTTTGGAATAATTTCCTTTTTCTATTCCTGCAGGAGGAATTACCTGATTTTTGTCAAAATCCCATGAAGACCCTGCGTCCAAAGAGGCCCCGAAACACCCCTGTTGTAGCATTAGGAGTAAAGGTCCAGAGTCCAGACCCATATAATGTTCAATCATATTCAATATGCTTGTTGTCTTTGCAAACCAATATTTTTGGTACATGTTAGACGTGGAGCTAAAGTTAGTAAATGGCTTGGGAGCACGCTTCATCCCTCCAGACAAATCTGATCAGGAGGGGTGGTGGTGGTGGTGGAGGCGGAGGTGGTGGTGCACTCCTCACATGGCTATCTGTGTTGCTGGTGTTAGTCTTGTGCAGTAGAAAAGTTCCGGCAACAATGGTCACAAACCCGCAGAGTTGAGTGGCTATCTGTGTTGCACTCTGTGAGACCCAGTCCTGGAATGGGAATAACCATGAAAGAACGTCAGATACGAATTATTGTACATACAAGATAGATGGTCAATTGTATAATTGCATGGTATTGTTTATGTTACACAACTCTTCAAGGAAACAAGCAATCAGTTCAGTTTACAAGATTACTCTATAAGAACATTTAAAACGTCATAAATTTCACTATATAAATGCTGTTGAAGATGGGATAGCACACTATGGTCAGTGCACATGTGCAAAGCAGTGACTTGATTACGATAACCAAAATAGAGAGAATAGTATCTACCTAGGGAAGAGATACTTTTGGTCAGATAGTGAGATAAGCTTAGTTACTAATGTGAGATACAGTTGTCCGAAATGCATAATTAAGCACTGAAAAAAGAGATAAGCCTCATAGCTCAGAGTCTTGCTACCATGACAGAACTAGTCCTTGCAGCAGCTTATTCTAGGTCTTCTGACCTTATACTATCCAAATTACCTCGATATGAACCTAGACTTCTAAAATTAAATCTTATAGTGGCATAGTGCAGATATAATTTCTTCTGCAACAATGAACACATTTTGAACTTGTTTTGCAGAACTGATACAAGACCAGAGGAGATAAAAAAAAGGACCAACTTCCTATATCCTTGGCAAGCAAGCTTTTAGAAGCTATCACTTTTTGCAGATGGTTTCATCTAAATAATTGATACTGTGTCAGTTCATCGTTATTCGTTACTATGCAATTCCTCTCTGGGAGGTGCATAAACTATGATCCATATCATAAACATATTTGAAAGTTAACAGATATAGACATATCACCTTGTACATAATCATGTTAGCGAGAATAGTAAGAATGGTGAACATCACATAGTATACTGGAGAGACCACAGCCGTATTAAAAGAGTCCAGAGCCTACAGCAATTAAACAAGAGGTGAAATAACCATAATAAAGACTTTCGAACATATTCAGATTCATCTCTGTAGCCTTCAAGGTCATGTAGCTATCAGTAAATATATATTTTTTAAACTCGTCATTTGGATGAATAATTCACAATTAGCTGTTTTATTTCTTTCAAAACAATAATTTGTGCTAGTTATCGTTGGATGAGTAATCAGTCAGGATCTAGAGAAGGATAACTTTATTACTAGGTGTACTTACATTTGGGAAAAACAAAAGTAAACCAAGCATCTACAAGTCTTTCCATTTAAAAACAAAAACATGGTCACCGGGAGATGCTAAACTGAACCCTGCTTTGGCCAGATTATCAGCTAAACACGTCAAACATATGTTTGCAAAATCAAGGTTTAGAGTTAGAAGTTTTAGAGTGATTTTGTGATCAGCCAGTTGCAGTTTTTCTCAGATGAGTAATTATGAAGTGAGATAAATTGCTCAGGAAGAAATTTTGTTGTAGAATAGACCAAGTAGTCCACAATGGCTCATCATGACAAAACATCTATAGTAAAGAAAGTATGTGAATTCCAGACACGGTGTTTCGGGTAGTAGGTATGCACCCGTTCTGTATTTTTTTTAAATACCCTTAAAATGTCAAAAAAATCACATATACACTCATATTCTATGTTCGCACAAAAAGTTTGGTCATAAAATGACAGTTTTTGTGGCCTGGACAGCTTTTTTTTAGCCAGGCCACAAAAACTGTCATTTTATGACGAAACTTTTTATGCGATCATAGAATATGAGTGTATATCCGAAATTTTGCTTCAATGTTTTTGACATTTTAAATGTCATTTTTGGATAGTGGATGCATACATAACTTACACAAAGAAGAGTCCGTCACGGGCCTGATGTCCCGTAGGTCACCCGCCACTCAGGAGCCAGCTCCAATCGGGCGCAAACTTAACTCGGGCATCGCCATCTACCCTCAAAAGTCAGTCTGGCAAAAACCCAATACCCAAAGCCCGAATGAGATGACCCAAACTCGTATAGCCCGAACCCGAAAAACCCAAACATTATTTTCCAGGTGTCAACTCTACTCCCAGTAGCTGAACAGAGCCCGAATAGCCTGAACTTAGTATAGCCCAGTATAAAGTTTGCACTTTGAGCTCAGCCCAACAGTAAAAATCGCGCACAACCCAGCACAGCAGGCACCCACAAGGCTGCAACCTCCAGCAATAGCACTTGTCCCAGGCTCCCAGCACGCCGCAACCGCATCTCCTCAACACACGCGCGAATCCAGCAACCGCCGAAACGCCTATCCATCCGCTGCCACCTACAAATACTCCGTAATTCTCTAGATTCTCTTGCTCTGGACGTTTCATCTCCCTCTCCACCCGTTCCCCAAGCTACAGTGCAACCCTCAATGACTGGTCCGTCCAATGTGGGACAGGAGGCCCCAACCCACTAGTGGCTGGTGAGGTGTGGCACGTGTGAGCTGTAGACACGGGTGCCTTGCTATAAATACCTACATCCCCAGGTATGTAAGTTATCGATGACCAGACACTGAACCGAACGAACCAGAAACATCAGGTGGGTGGCACATCTGAACTTCCTCCGCAAAGTTTTCCTACCAACTCCCTCCTCCCTAGCGCTGAGATCTAGATCTAGATCAGGCCTCTTACACATTCTCACAAGAACCATGCACGTTAAAAAATGAAATTTATACAAAAAAAAGAAGCCCTCATACATAATGAGTGGTTACCTTGTTTAGATAGTTCAACTGCACCAAACAACAAATAATGACAACAAATATGAAGAACCACGTCTGTACATAGATGAATTGGTTGGATTCGCTAAATGACAGCTTCAAGGCAATGGCAACTGCTTTTACACTGATAACCTGTCCGGTCAAAAATAAGGTCAATAAGCAATTACTAACTTCACACAATGAATAGATAATCCGAAATTACTGCACTACTATTGTACCGTGAGTGATCCCATTAGTGAACAGATTGCAATATAGACGAGCATCTTTCTGTGACCAGAGCGTTTAACAACCCAGAAAATCAAAATAAGAGCGCCAACCACAGCCACGCATGAATAAACGATGAAACCTGCAGATATTACCCAAAGATGTAACCAAATCAAAGGGAATAAGGCAAAAAATAATGTAAATGTATTTTTTTAAAGTTTATGAACTTAAGTTATCTTTTCATATACTAAATCATTGTGATCAACATTCCTTCGGAAGCTCCATGCACAAAACAAATGGGAACCAAACTGGAATGCAACAACAAAGGCTTTCATTCCCAAACAAGTTGGGTTAGGCTAGAGGTGAAACCCACAAGATCTCGAAACTAACTCATGGTTCCGGCACATGAATAGCTAGCTTCCACGCACCCCTATATGGCTAGTTCTTTGTGATATTCCAATCCTTCAGCTCTCTCTTAAGAGACTCCTCCGATGTCAAGTTTGGTCTACCACGACCCCTCTTAACATTTTCATAACACTTTATTCGTCTGCTATGCACTGGCGCTTCCGGACGTTGTATATGCCCAAACCATCTTAGACGATGTTGGACAAGCTTCTCTTCAATCGGAGCTACCCAACTCTCTCCTGTATATCATCATTCCGGACCCGGTCCTTTCTTGTGTGGCCATATATCCATCTCAACATGCGCATCTCTGCTACATCTAACTGTTGGATATGTCGCCTCTTGGTTGGCCAACATTCTGTGCCATACAACATCGCTAGTCGATTCGCCGTCCTATCAAACCTGCCTTTTAGCTTTTGTGGCACTCTCCTGTCAGAGGACGCCAGAAGCTTGGCGTCACTTCATCCAACCAGCTTTGATTCGATGACTCACATCTTCATCGATATCACCATCCTTCTGGAGTATAGACCCCAAATATCGGAAGGTGTCTTTCGCAGGTACCACCTGTCCATCAAGGCTAACCTCTCTCACCTTGTGCGTAGTAGTACTGAAACTGCACCTCATGTAATCAATTTTAGTTCTACTAAGCCTAAAACCTTTCGACTCTATCGTCGGGGAACTAAACAGGAATACCGGATGAAATTTGAAAACTTAGATGTTCATACGGTTTGAACAACAGTTACCAAATTTTATATACTTCCTGTAGTTTCGCAAGTTTCCATGGGATCCGAACCGATTGTTAGGTCATGAAATATCGAAGACACAATGAATGGTTTGGGGACCTGGTTTTGGAGCCCTCACGGATGCAAATTTAGGTCCCTATTTATATGGCAACAGTCTCCCTTACAGTTTCCTTCCAAAAAAGAAAATAAAAGTAAAGCATGGAGTACTACACGTTCTCTATATACAGAAGCAGGTCCTCAAGTAGCTACCTGGCTGAGTTGCAAGATGCCATATTTCCTCCATTGAATCAATCTCCCTCTCCTTGGGGGCATGCAAAACTATACCAACAGAACCAACAACACACAAAATGCAACCAACAACACCAAACATATGCAATCTCTCTTTCAGGATGAAGTGTGCGAGCACTGCACTGCATGAGCAAAAGATTAAAAATAAACATATAGCATGTTAAATAGGTAAATTTAAGCAAATAGTATAGCTGCTACCTAAATATAATGCTGAGGGCTCCTAGAGGAGTAACAAGTATGGCAGGGGCAAATGCGTATGCTGCAAAGTTTGCTATCTCGCCCAGGATCACTGCAAGGTAAAGCAAGATGAACATCAACACTGTTTCTGCTTCCATTTCATCGTTATGAATGTTGCTGCACACGAAACTTCACTTATATCTGCGAGGTTCTTTTTCTACACTCTTTAAGCTGAAAATGAAAATAATGAAGGCAAACAGAAAATAATAAATATCTGAAGTGATCTAGTCATCTAGACTTGCAAGACATATGAATTGCCAGCCGTTTCAGTTAACGATTGACTAAAGGATAAAAGTTCTACATAACGTTGAATAATATACGTCCTCCCTGAGCAATTAGTGGCTCGTAGCCAGCCATCAGGTCTGCCGATTTGGTCCTTGTAGGTTTTAGGTGTTTACTGGATCCAAGTATGCAGTGACTTTAAAAGGGAGGTTGTCGGAATGTGTGTGCCCATGACATAAATAAGATAGCCGATAAGTTAAAACCAATCAGATAAACCTTTTTAGAAATAAAGAGGAGAGGCTTTGTAAGTTCTTATCCGTGCCGGTCAAACCAACATAACTTGCATAGTGTGTTCTCCATCAGAACAGTATAGAAGTCCAAATGGTTGAGCAAGTTCTACTAGTACCTCTGTGTGGTATTGGGAGTTCATACAAGACTTTGAAAATATCCAGTATTGAAAGACTCGACGAGTGCGGAGGGTAAGGAAGTTAGCCGAGCCTAGGAGGATCCGCTTAGGTAGCTGGAACATAGGGTCCCTGACGGGCAAGTTACGGGAGTTAGTTGATACGGCGATAAGGAGGCGTGTTGATGTCCTATGCGTCCAAGAGACCAAATGGAAGGGACAGAAGGCGAAGGAGGTGGAGGATACCGGCTTTAAGCTGTGGTACACGGGGACAACCTCAAACAAAAATGGGGTAGGCATCTTGATCAACAAGAGCCTCAAGGATGGAGTAGTGGACGTCAAGAGGCAAGGAGACCGGATTATCCTAGTCAAGCTGGTTGTTGGGGACTTAGTTCTCAATGTTATCAGCGCGTATGCCCGCAAGTAGGCCACAACGAGAGCACCAAGAGAGAGTTCTGGGAAGGTCTCGAGGACTTGGTTAGGAGAGTACCTACTGGTGAGAAGCTCTTCATAGGAGGACCTCAATGGCCATGTGGGTACATCTAACACAGGTTTTGAAGGGGTGCATGGGGGCTTTGGCTATGGCATCAGGAACCAAGAAGGGGAGGATGTCTTAAGCTTCGCCCTAGCCTACGACATGGTCGTAGCTAACACCCTCTTTAGAAAGAGAGAATCCCACCTAGTGACTTTCAGTAGTGGCCAACACTCTAGCCAGATTGATTTTGTCCTCTCTCGAAGAGAAGATAGACGCGCTTGCCTTGATTGTAAGGCGATACCTGGAGAGAGTGTTGTCCATCAACATAAGCTGGTGGTGGCTGACTTCCGTTTTTGGATTCGTGTCCAGCGGGATAAGCGCCCAAAAGTTGCTAGAACAAAGTGGTGGAAGTTAAAGGGAGAGGCAGCTCAAGCTTTTAAGGAGAGGGTTTTTAAGGAGGGCCCTTGGGAGGAAGGAGGCGATGCAAACAGTATGTGGATGAGGATGGCGACTTGCATTCGGAAGATTGCATCAGAGGAGTTTGGGGTGACCAGGGGAAGTAGAAGGGATGCTAAGGATACCTGGTGGTGGAACGTTGAGGTCCAGAAGGCTATTAAGGAGAAGAAGGACTGTTTCAGACGCCTATACCTGGACAGGAGCGCAACCAACATGGAGATATACAAGGGGGCAAAGAAGGCCGCAAAGCGAGCGGTGAGCGAGGCAAGGGGTCGGGCGTATGAGGACCTCTACCAGCGTCTAAACACGAAGGAAGGCGAAAGAGACATCTATAAGATGGCGAAGACGAGAGAAAGGAAGACGAGGGATGTCAACCAAGTCAAATGCATAAAGGACGGAGCGGATCAACTCCTCGTGAAGGACGAAGAGATCAAGCGTAGATGGCGAGAGTACTTCGACGACCTGTTCAATGGAGAGAATGAGAGCTCTACCATTGAGCTAGACGATTCCTCCGATGATACCAGCCGACGCTTTGTGCGGCGTATCCAGGAGGCTGAGGTTAGGGAGACTTTGAAGAGGATGAAAGGAGGCAAGGCAATGGGCCCTGATGGTATCCCCATCGAGGTGTGGAGAGGCCTTGGAGACATAGCGATAGTATGGCTAACTAAACTTTTCAACCTCATTTTTCGGTCAAACAAGATGCCCGAAGAATGGAGGCGGAGTACATTAGTGCCAATCTTCAAGAACAAGGGGGATGTTCAAAGTTGCACTAATTACCGTGGAATCAAGTTGATGAGCCATACAATGAAGCTATGGGAGAGAGTCATTGAGCACCGTTTAAGAAGATTGACAAGCGTGACCAAAAATCAATTTGGTTTCATGCCTGGGAGGTCTACCATGGAAGCCATCTTCTTGGTACGACAACTTATGGAGAGATACAGGGAGAAGAAGAAGGATCTTCATATGGTGTTCATTGACTTGGAGAAGGCGTATGATAAGATACCACGGAATGTCATGTGGTGGGCCTTGGAGAAACACAAAGTCCCAACAAAGTACATTACCCTCATTAAGGATATGTATGATAATGTTGTGACAAGTGTTCGAACAAGTGATGGCGACACCGATGACTTTCCAATTAAAATAGGACTGCACCAGGGGTCAGCTTTGAGCCCTTATCTCTTTACTTTGGTGATGGATGAGGTCACAGGGGATATACAAGGAGATATCCCATGGTGTATGCTCTTTGCGGATGATGTGGTGCTAATTGACGATAGTCGGGCGGGGGTTAATAGAAAGTTAGAGCTGTGGAGGCGGACTCTAGAATCGAAAGGTTTTAGGCTTAGTAGAACCAAAACTGAGTACATGAGGTGCAGTTTCAGTACTACTAGGCACGAGGAGGAAGAGGTTAGGCTTGATGGACAGGTGGTACCTGAGAAAGACACCTTCCGATATTTGGGGTCTATGCTCCAGAAGGATGGTGATATCGATGAAGATGTGAGTCATCGAATCAAAGCTGGTTGGATGAAGTGGCGCCAAGCTTCTGGCGTCCTCTGTGATAGGAAAGTGCCACAAAAGCTAAAAGGCAAGTTCTATAGGACGGCGATTCGACCTGCGATGTTGTATGGCGCAGAATGTTGGCCGACCAAGAGACGACATATCCAACAGTTAGGTGTAGCGGAGATGCGCATGTTGAGATGGATATGTGGCCACACAAGAAAGGACCGGGTTAGGAATGATGATATACGTGAGAGAGTTGGGGTAGCACCAATTGAAGAGAAGGTTGTCCAACACCGTCTAAGATGGTTTGGTCATATAGAACGTAGGCCTCCGGAAGCGCCATTGCATACCGGACGGATAAAGCGGGATGAGAATGTTAAGAGGGGTCGTGGTAGGCCAAACTTGACATGGGAAGAGTCTGTTAAGAGAGATCTGAAGGATTGGAATATCACCAAAGAACTAGCCATGGATAGGGCTGCGTGGAAGTTAGCTATCCATGTGCCAGAACCATGACCTGGTTTCGAGATCTTATGGGTTTCAACTCTAGCCTACCCCAACTTGTTTGGGAAAAAAGGCTTTGTTGTTGTTGTTGTTGTTGTTGTTGTTGAAACTTTAATTTACTGAAGTTGTGTGACCTAACTTAGTTATGAAGAACCAGTTCCAAAGCATGTACGCTACAAAATCTAAACAAGCAACTCAGAAAACTAGCTTTTGGCTTGTCTTCCCACGGTGTTGCACATGTCCACGATTAGTAAGCTTTTGTAGCTTTGTGGTGGGGTGGGGTGCGGGTGCATGTTTCGCCCAAAAACAGGCACATATATTTGTAAATATTAATCTTTTCTTAAAAGCAGCACTCCTGCCGGTTGCTCGAAATTAAATCTACACAAGCACATGCGAAGAAGTTGAGCAGAACTGTAGTTGCCCTAAAGTTTGTAACTATAGCTAACTTGAAGTATTGGCAATGTTAAATGCCTCAAGTGCGCTATCCCAAACCACACTTACTAGTGATCATTCCCAGCCACCATAATGGCTCATACAAGTATGAATGACCTCCAGAACCTACAGTGCATCAACGTAAGAAATCAAAATTATCAAGGAGTTATACTATATAAATGGTAATAAACATATATCCAATAGATCATTAATATTCTATAAATCTCAGAAGCATTTGAAGATTCACTTGCTATGCAACTAAGGGCTAGTCTGGTTAAGTAGTTGTAAGAGGAGGCACAACCTGCTCTTACCCCAGAATCCCCAGCCTTCTTCAGCCCGATTTTCTTGATTACAAAGCTTGAACCGATGAATGCACTAGATGACATAGCTAAAGTCAAGCCTCTCACGTTGTCTAGAGAGGCCACCATATTTGGTGGGATATTTTCTCACGAACTGAAATAACCCAAGGACCAATTCCTGCTGTCCAAAAAATAATAAGAAAAGGAAATGAAGAGGAATTGCATATAGTGAACCAGCATAGAAGTTTTCAGTGTTCCTTGCTCAATAGGAACTTAACCTTAGGATGCTTTTGCTTGAACTCCCAAGAACCAACCCTTGCACTAAGAGAGAAAATGGAAGAAACTGAGAATTGGTTGATCTCAAAAAAAGCTATGTTTGATTTGCAAAAAAAGCTATGTTTTGGAGCTAGATTAGCTTCCGTTCTCCCTGTTACGAGTGTTTTTTTCTCGAGAATAGAACCAACCTTGAATTTCTTTAGTTCAACAGTCAAAGTGGGAGTCTGATAATAACCTGGTGTGAAATCACGATTTCCCTCGGGAGAGACGCTTCTCTTTATTGCCGTGCTAAAACTGATATGGAAAAGACAGAATACTTCAGTTCCTCCAGCTCAAACCCGTGCAAGCAAAAGAAAGATTGAAAGACAATATCAAACACTCCCATAAAGAGACCTATGCATAATGATTAATATATAACACAAAAACAAAACGAGAATATTTGACTGATGACTCACATAGTACATACTCATAATGTTAACTAAATGGAAATAATGAGACAAAACTTGATTTGTGTTCTGGGGAAGATCATGCAAGATAACTATCGTGAAGCCAATATGGAAAATCCTCAAATGTACGAGAAGATGCATCACAAGGACAAACAAGATTGTAACTAGATGCAGATCATTCGCATTTTCAGGAGAATAGGATACAAGATAAAATAAATCATGAAAAATCTTCTTCAATTGGTGGATGACAATAGAGGTACAGTTGTATCTCACTATTCATAAATGAAGTGAGAATTACAAGGCATGATAGAGGAAGAGGGCCACCATGATAAAACTCTCTAAGGTAGATTGCCGCTAATGGCTTAATACATGCTTTATTGCGACACAAACTGTACCATCGGACTTTGGGAAACAAAAACATGTACCATGCCACTTTAAGCAGCAATAATGGCCCTGCTACTTTATGCAACAACATGTTCCATAAGAGAAGTAATCGATCACAGAGACTAACTAATCAAATGAGCTATGCCTTTGCTTTTGTTCGTTTCTCTTTGCTCCTCCAACACCTGCCCCCAAACTTTAGCGTGTTTTGTTTTAGTGTTTACTATGAGCACTTTCCAGATTAGATTCAATTCAACCATCTTTGACAGAAAAAGAATAGCTTGTTGCGGCTGATCTACAGGGGAAAAAAAGCGTTCAAACATTGCTCCAATACTAGTTACTAGCAAAATAATACAGGAACCTTCCATTTAACCGAAAATAAAAGTTTCCATATGCTATATCATGGAAACACACCTTCAGACATCTTAGCAGCTTAACACCATGCATAGAGTGTACTCACTCCTCTCTTCCTAATTTACCTTTAACAGTGCCGCGATGATTTAGAGAACAAGGATGTTGTACTCATGAGCGTATTTATATTTCCTCTGTTTAGATTATCATTTCTTGTTTCCCGGGCTCAAGTTTTTATATGCAAGATGAACTATCACATAGCACTCCAGATCGGAAATGACAGTGTACTAACTCAGCCGTTCCCTTTAGCGCTATCTGTTGATACGGCCATTCAATGCATTGATGATGCACTAATACCTATAGTACAAGGCAAGTATATTTCATGGCATGTTGTCATGACGGCCAACAATGGCGTCACGACAACAGGAAAGGAAAGCAAGGGAAGCAGTTGTCAATGATGCGGGCTAGCAACTACCTGACAGGTGGGGTGAGGACAAAGCATTAGATGCGTGTGAGAGCTGTTATGGCGGTGAGCCATGCGTGTGTGAAGTGCGGTGATGTTATTAGCCATTGTAATCCATGTGAATAAACAATTAGTGGATCCTATATAACTTAGATAATGCCCACTGCTATATTTCTCTCAACATGCAGAATCCTATGTAAGATGTAACTAAGTAGATCACACCCCCCCCCCCCCCCCCCCCCCCCCCCCCACTGTACAATATTTCTCTCAACATGCAATCTAGCCACCTCAGCCAACATTCCACGTCAGCACACTAACTTATTTTCCAGGCATGCAGGCTGCCACGTCATAATAGTTATATGTATATATTTCTTGCAACAAATCATCATCACTTTGGTTGATCCAACGCTTGCTCAGAGGGGTCAATCCTCATACATAGCGCAGTGGGGGCCTTCCCCACTGTTCTTGGCGTAAAACAAAATCTTCATATATAGCGCTCCTTTGCCTTTTCCTCCCCCAAGTCTCCAAACATCCCCATCAATTTAGTAACTGAAAGTTCAGGACCTTTCTTTTTCTTCCTGATGGTTTCCTAATCCCTTCACCTCCCCATTTCATTCAGATGCCACATCCACCTTCCTCTTCCCAGTTTCAATCCACCCCCTAATGACGAAGGCTGCGACAACACTCTAACCCTCTAATTCCATTTATTTGATGTTGCTCGAGCTCCTGTTTTTACACTGGAGGTTGCTAAAATCAGTTTGTCATGGCGACGGCGAGCCTTCGACAATCAACTCCCTTACATGTACGAGGCTTGATCTTGGAATATTTGGTTGCTGTTAAGAGATTCTGATTGGATCTATAGTTACTCGTTCACATGTTGAGTTCACATGTTGAATCGCATTACAATACCACGTCTATAAGGCTTGGGGGAGCAGCCCACCCACCGACTATAAATAGGCCTTCTCCTCCAGAAGGCAAGAGATACACTCTAGACCACACATTCACACTCATAAGGATCTCAAGTCCCTTTGTTCTTCCATTCCTGAGAGGATCGTAGGATATCCTACCCAAATCCACCCACACCACAGGAATAGGGTCTTTACCGGGGATCTTTCTGAAGGCCCAGACCTGCATCTTTGTGTCATTGTATGTTCACCCATCAAGATCTTGGCCTCATACCAACCTACAAATCTATTGCCGGTCCTAAAAACCACGACAGTGCTGACGATTGAGGTGCTGGATGATATGCATAACAAGCAGTGTATTTCTTTTATGTAACTAATGTTTTATTTGATCTATGGGACTGTACTTACTATCACATTGATCTTATGACATACACATTCATCAATATTTTGTTGACAACAAGGGGTTGATTTCGAATTGCAAGAGTATAATCCAGCAATACACCTAGATTGTACAAATTCGACACTGGAAATTCTTTTCCGAACCAAGTATCGCCAAGCAGCCTATTGTATCCTCCTTAAGCATGCATGCATCGGGTTCTCTCTCTTTGATATTATTAACCAATTTGTGTCCAATGACTATGTTCCCTCTGTTCCACAATATAAGCCGTTTTGGCTAGCTGTATATTGTGGAACCGAGGATGTACTAAAAATGCTTTATATCATGTGCATCCAATTCCGCAGCAACGCCGCAGGGTATTATCTAGTGAAAAGTAATCTCGATCCCTTTCCTCTTCTCCACGCTCTCACCTTCTCCCTCTCTGCTTCTGCGTTGTCTGTTCTTCCCCTTCACTTTCTCTATCTCAGATCCGATCGGGGTGAGGACATGACACATTCGTGTCCATGTACAAGCTAGGGGGCACAAAAGTCAGATAGAAAAAGAAACCTCGCTGGAGCAGCATACTCTTTTGGGACGTGCTTTCTTCAACAAATCCCCTAAACACGGCAGAAATCTCGAGAAAAAAACACTCGTAACAGGGAGAACGGAAGCTAATCTAGCTCCAAAACGAAAATCGCAGTGCTCCAAATGAAAGGGGATTACCATTTTTTTTTCCTGAATGAAAAGGGGAAAGTGGGAGTTTGCCTTGGACAAACAAAAAATTCCCGATCCTTCAAAACCTTAATGATGGAAGAAAAGAAGGTAGAGAGGGCAAAAATCACGGGGAGTATGTTGCGCCGAAAAGTAGTGAAGGAAAAACGGCAGGCATTTTGGACAAGAATTTCGAGATGTATAACTCGGAGGCTAAATGCAACCATCAATCAATTACCGAGATGCAAATTTCAGATCGAGAAGTGGGGGCGGTTACCTGCTCGAGTCTGTTAGGTTGGGGCGGACGCCGGAGGTGGTACGGGCGCTGCGAAGCGAGGCGGCCCCGACGGCGAGCCAAAGGCTGGCGGGCGGCAGTCGTGGAGAACGTGGCGAGAGAAAGCGGGGAGGCGCAGGTGTGGTTGGCAGAAGAAGTAGCCACATAGCGACGAAGTTACTATTTTGCTGCTCAAAGGGCAATTCGAACGCGTCTTCAACCGGCCAAATCACCGCATGTAAGGGCATCTCAACTCGCTGACCCATCTCCACTTCTCCACTAATATTAAAAGACCCAAACTGGCTGATCCAAATAACGTCAGCCATCAGATGACCCCAATCCAATGATCCAAATTACACCAATGATGAGGTCTCATTAGTCGTACCCCCTGGTCACGGCCGTCCAACCGCTCCATCTAACGCACAGGAATCTCCCAATGTTGAGGCCACCACCCGCACTGAAATTCTTAATCGTACGGGAAAAAAATAAAACCGATCGCTAATTGGAGCGGGGACGTGCTGCCTCCCCCGACGCAAACGCCGCCCGCCGAATCGCCGCCGACCACCGCCCGCGAGAAGCCCGGCCGCCCACCGCCGTGAGAAGCCCCGGCGCCCGCCGCCGCGGCGATCCCGGCCGCCCACCGCCGCGGCGACCCCGGCGGCCCACCGCCGCGAGAAGCCCCGTCCGCCCACTGCTGCGGCGAGCCCGGCCGTCCACCGCCGCGGCGATCCCGGCCGCCCACCGCCGCGAGAAGCCCCGGCCGCCCACCACCGTCGTCGCTGCTCTACAGACAAAGTCTGGCAACCGCCGCGAGAAGTTCTTCCCCTGCTGTTCGTCGGTTCTTCATAAGGTCTGTTCTTCGGTTCTTCCCCTGCTGTTCAGAGCCCCAAATCAGTTTGCAAACTTTGTGAAAAATCTTGGTACTCTTGAATGAAGTGAGCTTAAATGCATACAAGATTTGTGGGCTCATCTTGCTCATCGTTAAATGCAGCAACGATTTTTCCCTTTCCGGATTCATGTGGATTCATGTGGATTTTTTGTTGTTCTTCCAGTAAATCAATTGAAAGAAAAATATTGTTTCTGTTAGGCAAGTTCAGCTCAAACAATCTGCATGTTTTTTATAATGTCTGTCCAGATTGCATATCATATTCATTTTCACTGTTGTACATGTCTGTCAAGGAATATATCAGTATTGATGAGTCTTATGTTCACTAAGGTTGCACTCATTTATTTTTCTAGCAAGAGCAGCATGTGGATTTTTTCCTCACTGCGCTGTTCTTTTCAAACTCATATTTAAAATTGTAGGTCGTGTCTTCACACAAAATCCTTCTCATTTGTGCACACCTGTACGAGTATGGACCAAATGCAGCTGTTGTTTAGATGCTTGAGAAGCTGATCAGTCTTAAATACTTAGCTTCAAGAAAGTGTCGTTTATGCAAATAGTATCAAGAACATTTGTTTTTTAGGGCAGAGAAGTCTAAATTTTTTGTGTTACTATAATTTGTGTACGGCTTTATCTCATCTATAATCAACATGCAAGTTTGTTTTACGGGAAATAGCTACATACAACATTGCTGGCTGTCCATTTCACTCATGTCTACTGTGCCATGGATGTGAGGCCTGAAGAGAAACGTGACATTGCTGTGGCTTGGTCATCTACTTGGATTATATTTTCCTGACTTCTATCTTCATAAGTATTAGGCATTTGACCTATTTGCCACCTTCATTTTTTAAGCAGAGTACCAGCAAAACCGGTGCTTATATAGGCCGGCCTGCACTGAACTACCACTTCGTGCAGCTTGTGTTGCTATATGAGGGCGACTGGGTATACAAAATAGTACCACATTCAGTTCTTCTCAGTGTCACATGTCATTGGTCATTGCAGAGCCATACCAAAAATAGATATTGAAGGTAATTTAAGTCTGTATTACACCTTAAATCTTAAAATGTAATATACATTCCACTTAAGACATTGTATATGGAAGGCTTACATTCCACTTAAGACATTGTTATATTTAATCAGACATTTATAGTGCGGCAAATCTACCTGACTAGACCATGTGATCGTATCATTTGGATGTACTCCATATATGAGTCATATATACTTACTGTATTTGTAGGGTTACCTCCCATAATTTGGATCAGATTACTATCTTGTTAAAAAGTACCTCTTTTGTTTACCAATTTCAGCAAGTTATAAAAACTGTATCAAACTCTGTGAGAATTCACCGGTGATGGAGAACCAGTTTTCTGTAATGCTTTCATCTTAGTATCTTACTGTTGCCAGCTTAATAACCTTTCAGTTTGTTGATAGCTTAGCTCTTTTTGCTTACACCTGATTCTATGAAAGCATACATCTGAATTTGTAGCTTGAAAGTGTTTACATTGCGAGTGTTTAACATTGATCTTCTTTATTTGTGTTCGCTGAAAAAATGACTTACATTTTTATATCTGTACATTGCTTTCACAGGAGTGATAGCATTTCAAGAGGATTCATGGGATACTTCAGAAGTGGTAACATTCCAAATGTTTTCCGTACAATTTTGGATATTTCAGTTTGTTCTCCAAACTATTATCCTTGCCCATATGTTTATTTAATTTCACATTACTACACTCCAGAATTTGTGCTCGTGCACAAGTGATGTTGTACTTCACTATTCAGTAAATGTCTGCACTGCACAATGCCTGGTTCAGTTCAGTTCTTAACCCATTTCAAAGCTTGCTTGGAGCCGTGTTGCCCTGCATCTTAGATTAGATTTTAAGAGGATAGGACTTCTGTATGAGCACCTAGATGACCATTTGGATATACTCCGAAAGAAATTAAGAGGAGATTGGCTACCCTGGTGCTGGTGCTGGTGCTATCCTCTTTTTCTGTATGCTCACTTTATCATTAAGTTATAACAATATATACGCTATCCATTTTTTGGCGGTTTCTTTATATGAAATCAACGGAGGGGTCCGTTTAGTCTAAAAATATATACGCTATCCATTTTTTGGGAGTTAGAAAAGGTCTATGATATTGGAGCGAAGAAGATGATGAAACTTATGATACTCCCTATATTCACTTTTATAAAACGTTTTGGCAAGCTTGATTATCTTGCCAAAACGTGTTAGAAAAGTGAACAGAGAAAGTTCTATTGTTGACATAAAAATGATAAATAATCTGTTTGACATGATCTAGACATACACTTTTCTTGCCTTCTCATTTATCATGTACTACTCTGTTTTCCACTACAGAAGCAGTCTTATAAGTAATGTATGCTTGATTATTCAGTATCTTAGTGAGGGTAAAACTGATTGGGCAATCGGATTGATATAGTGCAGTATATTTTTGAGAGAGCAACCAGATTGTGTGACATGGCTGAAGTGTTATTTAATTTTCTTCACAAAAAGTTTATTTTGAATATGGTGTAAAATTTCCTGGAAAGTGGGATCCCCATCTAGCAAAATCTGTTTAAATCTTGGATGCATGTAGAGAAAAGAAACTAAGAGGAATATATGCAATGATAGAGTTTCAACAATTGTTTCTTTATTTTCTTGTGAACTTATCATGCTACTTGTGTTTACAATAATAGAGTACTTGAACATTTGTGATCACACTTTGTACAAGTAAGATTTGTTGATTAGATCTCACACATCTGTTGTTCTGCGATAACTTGTTTAGGCTTTTTAACAAAGAGTGTGCTGCAGGCCCATAAGATCACTGCAAAGTACAATGCCCCAATCCGTGAGGCATAGCGAGAAGCTGAAGGACACTGCCTTTGAGGATCTTCGCGGTGAGCATAGGTTGGAGCAACCAAAAGTCATTGCGGTGATGTTCCTAAAGTTTTCAGCTCCTGATCTTGATGTGTACATTATTTCTCTTCCAGGTGGCTGTTGCCATCCTTCCATTGGTTCCATGAGTATGTTATGTCGGAGCAAGCTTGGCGTTCAAGAGTTGAGTGTTCCTGAGTACTTGCAGTTCAAGGAGCATTAAGGGAAAGAAAATAGTTGTGTCTGAATTGAAAGCTTTAGTATGACATATAAATTGGTCAAGCACTAAGTGTTAAACTTCGCTACGCATTTCTTTGATATCCGTGTTATTGTGTATTATATTTGGGTTTTTAGGTTATGTGAAAAACACATTTTGGGTGGTTGGTCGCCCTTGCATGGTTAGAAGCACCGTCATTAGAGGTGTGACTTAAACAAGTACAACCATGACAATAAATCTAGGCCTGATCACCATTGATCGAATGAGGACGACTATAGGCATCGCATATGAATCAGTTGATGCATACAGTTATCATTGACTACGCAATATTACTAAGCAAAGCCAAGCATGCTAACAACAAAAGTGAAGGAAAACGAGGGCATAAAAAATGTATCCGTCTCACCAAAAAATATTCATAACCATATCGACAACATGTGAAAGAAAACAAAGAGTACACAACTCTTAGACAAAATCTTTCAAGAAGAGATTGGCGCACGTGCGTTGTTCATACTTGAAGCCGAGTCAAAAATTCAGTGAGAACGAGTCGGAAAGGGGTGAGAAATAAATTTAAAACGTGCATTGCACGTGCACGATTACTAGTTGTTATAAAAAAAAAACTCGCTGACCCATTTAGACCAAAATGACACATCTCTTCTCTACTAATATGGCTTCAGGTGATAGTACGTTTTTTTCTAATTTCCGGTTCTACCCCTACGCAGGTAGACTGAGGCAGGAAATATTACATGCTCTGCCACCGCAAAGTCGGATGTACCGCTTCGGCTGTTTTGCACAAAACCCCTAAGAAATATAGAAATCGACCCGTAGTCCTATATTACCTGTTCGTTTCTCGTACACTACTGAACGAGAGAGAGCCCTCCCCTGACTGCGCAGAGGCAGATGCGAGTTCGGCCGCGGCGACAGCTGGCAGCCACGACGATGGGGACGCTCGCGGCGTCAGCCGGCAACCACGACCATGAGGATGCCCTGGGCGGCTGGGCGATGTGGATTTGGCAGGGGCGACAGCCACGACGAGGAGGATGCCCTGGCTGGATGTGGATTGTGGCCAAAGCCAGAGGATGAGGACTACTTCATTATGGTTGACCCTGAGATGTGCGACCTCTACATGGCCTGCGACCCGCCGAGGTGCTCCCTCAGTCTGTATTCTTTTCAGACCTTTTGCGATGTGGTTGCTTTGCCCCCGATTTCTTAGCCCCTGATTTCTTAGTAAGTCAATGCTTCTAGCTTCCCCTTGCCACGGCCTCTCTCTAGACTCTAGCAAGATGATGCATCTAATTTGCGACCAAACCATGGCCCTGGCCCTGAGGCACTCAACAGGAGGCTCATCTGCTGAAGCTACGGTTGTGCTTCATGGAATAAATAAATTACTAATTTACAGCATAGTCTTGCCCATTTCTTTGTGTGTTTAACCTTTTTTTCCTGTTAAAGACAGGATGGGTCCTCCCGCACGTGTCAAAGAAGAAGCCTGCACAGCCTTTCTCGAAGATGATGCTGGCGGCAACATCTTTCCATCCTTGCGCGGCGGCCTCGAAGAGGAAGCCACAACCGCCGATGGCGGCGCCACTGCTTTTCCAGCTGGCGATGGCGCCGGCGCAGCAGCCAATGCGGCCGCCAGAGCTCGGGGACGGTCGACACATACTGGCGACGGTGGTTTAAGCATCTTCGCCCAATCGATCGACGCCTGGGCGATGAGCACATCAACTCACTTCTGGTGAGCGGCGGGGGCGTGGCTGCTGGAATGGCCACTGCAGTGGGACGGGGGAGGAAGAACGTCGACCATGGAATCAGAGAGGACGGTGGAGTGGGCGGTGAGGGGAGTAGGAAGTTATGCCAAACCGTCTTGTCTCCACGCGCTTCCCAACGCATGCGAGAGTGTGGCATGCGGAACTCGCTAAGGCATGACCACGCGTAAACGGTCGAACCAGCCGACAGGGCCTGGCTAATCACTGCTTTAAACTCCGTGCTATGCAACAACGTGGGCAGTGCTTCCTCTCCGGATTCCTTGAGCCCCGCCGCTTCGGCTGTGGCCTTCTCAGCCTGAATGCGCCTCCGTTCGGCCACGAAGTAGGCCTTCTAGTTGGGGCTCAAGCCGGTCGTGTTCGTTGCCACGAACAGACGCTCCACCTTCTTCTCTTGGTTCTTGAGCTTGGTCCGCTTCATCTTGAAGTAGAGCTTCCACTTCTCGTCGGACTTTGCTTGTAGCTTCTTCTTCCCGACAGTCGCCGCGGCCACCTTGGCAACGTATAGCTTCACCGACTCTTGGATGCTTGTAACAGCCCAAAACCGAGACCCTAAAAACCTGTGTAATTTTTCCGCTTTTGTGTTAATTGCATCATGGCATCCATGCTTAAACATGTCTCTTTTGAGTTAACACAACATTGGTATCGAAATGATATTGAGTTGCTAAAACAAAATGCCCAAAGTGCTCTAACAAAACTTCCACACAATGATGGCGCTCAATCCTGCAAAATACAAAATTTCTTGACATCTTATATTTGTCAAGGAAGTTCCAAGAGTTCAAAACAATAATTTGCAATTGCCCTAAAATATTAAAGGAACAACATTTTCAAATTTAGCAATAATGCCTTAAGTCAACCCTATGAACAAAAGTGGTCCAAACTATTTTATTTTGAAGCCCCAATTTTTGTGTAGCTTCTACTCAATATGGGGAGGCTCCCCAAATTTTCTCAAATTTTTATAAAATGTTTTGGTGCCTAAATTAATTCAGGAAATGTTGTTGGTTTTAAGTTTAAAAAGGAAAAGGACCTATTCGTGATTGCCCCAAAAGTTCCAGGGGCGTTTTGCAAACTGGCCGTCTTCTTCCTCTCTCTCTGTAGCGACCGAAGCAGCGCGAACTGCTCGGGCCGCACCCGCTCGACGAGCTCCGGGCCCCCTCTGCCTCTACCTGCACGAGGAGTGAGCGCCACGGGGCCACCTCTGCTCACCCCACCCCATTCCCGCATCTCGCTCCCCCTCTGTTCCCCCACCGAGCCGCCATGGCCGCCGCATTGCGTCGCCGCCTCTCCGCCGATTGAGGCCACCCCGGACCAATCCACGACCACCAGCGGCTCCGCCGTGGTCCGCTCCACCTCCACGCCCGAGGAATCGACCGGAGACGGCGGGAATCGTCGCCGCTGTGCGAGTTCGTCTCCGACCCCGACGCCGCATCGCCGAGCTCCGCCCCGCTTGATTTCGTCACCGCCGAGCCATCTCCGGCCACCTCCTGCACCGCCGCGAGCTTGGGTGAGCACGACGGTCACCTGAACCACTCCCCCTCTCCCCTCTCGCGCGAGAGCGCTGCATCCACGCCGTAGTTCGTCGCCGCAGCTCCGCTTCGTCGCGTGGACGCACCCGGTGCAAAAACCGGATTTTTCCGGAATCTAGACCGGGTTAGGAAAAATGCTACTGGAACCGACGTTTTTTATCCGGTCTCCACCCGGAATCAAACCGGAAATATTTCCGGATTGAATTATTCTCTCCCGGTATAAAACCCAGAAAATTCCGGGCTGGCAACCGGATTTGCAGTACTGATGTTTAAATCTCTATTCTCTTTTCACCCTTGTATCCCTAAATGTATAAATTATATATTGTTACTAATTAAATCATCTAAAGGTCATATCCACAAAGGAGATTAATAAAAATAATAACTTTTATCGGTGTATCCGAAAAATGCGGGTAATATACCAAAGTGCCCAGAAAATTGTGATTAAAACTTTAAAATAAATATTATGCATATTTGATCACAATTGAATTACGGTGCTTCTAGTAATATTATAATCATAATTTAAAAGAGAAAATTATAAAAGTAATAACTTTTTATCGGGACCTCCGAAAAATGTGTTCCTTATATCGAGATGCTCAGAAAAACATGAGTGATCCAGAATCATCATCATCATGCATAATTGATCACAATTACAATAATGTGCTCTAGTAGTAATTATAATCACTAAGTTTAAATATGGGGTTTATTCCAAATAATGCCATAAATATAATGGGGACCCCATTTAACTTGTTGATCATGTTCAATGCTTCTAGGGTGCATTTAAAATGTCATATCATCATTGTTGTATGCATTGCACAATTGCCACGTGTTGATTGCTGTTTCCTTTCCGGTGTTGTTTGTGCTTCGGTAGATCGAGGAGTTGAGGTGCAACCACAATCCTTCGACGATTCTTACTACCTTTCATATCAACAAGGCAAGCGTAATCCCCCCTCTGAGCATATCTTATCCTAATTTCCGCAAGTATTTTCTCCACTATAATATTGCATGCGGTTCCAAATGTCAATTTACTTGGATTAGAGTATCCTGTAGTTGCATTAAGTTCCCTATGCCATTTACCTGTTTCCCTCCTATATCCATAGGTTTGTATTGTTGGCCCGAGATATCTACTATGCTATGTTGATGCTTAGCCATGCTTAGTACTGGCATAGCGGTGCGATGGTTACTTCATGTTGGAAACAGGTGATGAGATGAGAATGATGGTGGAGAATTGTGGTGACGGATAATAAAATGCTTAAAGGTGGGGATGAGAGGCCACATGGGATGTGGCGGGTTGTCTCGTTCTCGCCGCCTAAGTGCGAGTTCTCGCCTACGAGCCAAGTTGAGCGTGCAACCATGCGTGGGCATATGGAACCTCGTCGACCGACTAACTTGTGGCGGACTAGCCGAGGGTCCTCTAGTTTGGCTTTCCATTTGCGCGTGCGTTGAGATGGTGGCCAAGACTGAGATGAGGATGGTGGTGTCAGGAAAATAAGTGGCCGCGGGACAGGGTGCTGGAGGTACCCTTGTCCTACCGCCACTGATGATCCTGGGTTGTCTTAAGCGAGGTAAAGGTCGTAGCCGCTCCCACCCAGCCGGCTTTCCCCGGAAGAGAGCTAAGAGCTAGGCAATGGGCCGGACGGTACGCATGGATAAGAAGCTGGGAGGTCCCTCGGGAACCTGGCGACTTTCACATTGTACACCCCTGCAGGGATAAATCTTTTCGAAAAGCCGTGTCCGCGGTTATGGACGACTTGGTGACGGATTCAGAGATCATAGAATAACTTTAACGGAATGATTAAAAACTGGGTACTAGAGGTACCACTCACAAATGCAAGGTGAGCTTCCTCGAGGGTGATTCGGGGAGGTGCCTTTGATGAACAGGTACAATGGTTGGTGATGGTTGATGATGAGAAAGGTGATCAAAGAAAAGAGTCACTTCTTACCCCTTTTAAAATATCTGATTAGTCGATGCCTTTGAGTTATGTTTTCATAAATAAAATCAGCTTTATGCAAAACAGCCATAAAACTTGAAAGCCTCATCGAGCTAAAGCTCTATATATAATCTTGCGAGTTCGTCGAACTCAACGTCGTTTGTTTTGTTTCAGAGGAGGACTTCACCGACCTCGAAGGTGGGTTCTTTGTGGACGTCGACGAGTAGTCTGGGGTTCCCAGGTGGCAGCTTGGGACATCCCGGAACAGCTGGCGCTGGATGTTTATGTAGGCCTCTTAGGCCATAATTTGGTTCTTGTTGTTTAGAACAACCTAATTTGCTTCCGCTTGTTGTAATGTTGGGTCTGTGACCTCTGGTTGTCATTTGCTATCTTTCTCTATTATAAGAGTTGAACTATATGATTTGTGTCGTAGAGTCTGTGATGTGCCAGTTGTTCCACAAGTCTTGATCTCTCTATTATGCTTTGATAGTGTGTCTGGTGGTATCGGATAACCGGGGACACAGTATCACTGTATAGCAGTCGGGTCGGGGCGCCACAAGTTGGTATCAGAGCAGTACTGCCTGTAGGAAACCCTTCTACTGGTCGATGTTGAGTCTAGTGTTTGTGAAAATATTTTTAACCTAAAAATGAGTTGTGAAAACCATCTTAGGATTCTTTTTACTCCTTATCTGGTTACCCTCTAATCTCGGAGCAATCTTACCTCGATTTGAGTTAAAGGTTTTACTCCTCGTCTGTTACTTCAAAATGATTAGAAACGGGGTTGGGTTCGACCTTTAGTGTTATGTGTCCAGTTGCTCCCGCTGCGTTGCAATCCCAAATCAACTCAGATGTTCTACCGAGTCTAATAATCATTGCTCCTCTGTTGGGTTTTAACCCAAGGTCTTGAACCGAAGGTCCCGGATTGTGCTGTGATTCTGGTATGTGAATTGTGTGGGTTGTTACCCATGTGATCATTATGCTATTTATGATTCTCGGCACATGAAGCTGACCTTTAACCCAAGTCCTTTATGTGGTCTGTGTGGTAAATGGTTGAACCTTAATTTCCCACACCTCGGATGGCTATGTAACTTTAACTCTGCCATAGCTGGAGATTCTGTCTTGGAACATCTGGGTTATGACCAGAATTCTCTTAGCGAATCCCCAACTATGTTCGTGACTCTGCTGCATCTCTCTTTTGGGCATGGTTATCACAATTGAGTAATAACCGGTGCATCTTCAACATCTTAGGATTCTCCTGAGCATGTTTCTTACTCTGATCTGCTTTCCAACCTTTGTCTGTCAGTTGACAGTAAAGTTTATCGTGCGTTGGTTGTTCCGATGCAAGTCACTCTCCTGATCCGTCAAGACTTTCCACTTCGTCTTGTTAGGAGAAACAAACTCCAGTACCTTGTCCATTTCGGACCTGGTCAAAGAATTGTAATCTTCAGAATGAGGGCCTCGTTTAGCTTTTGTTCTGCTCCACCTTAGAGTGTCACACTCTTTGATATCAGGGTATCGCTAAGTATCATGATCCTCTTGATGAAGTGATGCTCTTACACTTTGTTACTCTCGTTCTCCGAGTGACTTGTTACTCCAGAATGATGAGACGTGAGTAGTAATGTGGCTATCGGATATTCTTAGCAGTTCTTACTGTGCGGAAATCCAGGGATATCCATTGCCCTCCTTAGCATGATTGGTTAGCCAATCAATAAGCTGAGTTTGACAGTGCTACCAAGTCAGTTGGCTCTGATGCACTCCCTCGGTCAAAGAGCTAGGTTCGTGCCGAAGCTCCCAAGACCACCTCGTTGTGCCTTGAAAGGCATGATCCTCTCTTGAACTCAAGATCCACCGGTATGTCGTGATATCCTATATGTGGATCGTGATATTCTGGGGTCTTTCCAGAAGTATCGCCAGGTTGTCACCTGACCGTGATGTTGAGCTTATGAGTAAGCTGGTTCTCTGAACAACCCCTTCTCCAAGAAAATCGTGCTGGATGTCCAGAATTATTCGGTTGAGCTTAAACAACTTGGGAGTTAAAAGACAAAAGCTCTATCTGATATAGTTCCTTCTCAATGGGATGTCTAGTCTGTCCGTGTTGAAGCGAGGTGGTATCTCCTCTTTGGATATGCTAACCTCTAAATCTTTTGATTTGAATTGGGCTATCGTCAAATCAAACTCAGACCTACCTACCTGAATGTGTTAGTCTGACCAATACTTATGCCTCGTTCTGGTGAAATATGAGTCTACCGTCTTGGAGTATCTGGATAAGTTTGTTGTTGAGCCCATCAACTACCTTCTTATCTTCTCCATGTTTGAGGAGATTCATATTGGATATTGGGCGTTAGCATTGGAAATTTTGGAACTAACTTTGTGTCGTCACAAGGTATGTGTTCTGAAGTTAGAAGTGACTTTCCTTGGTTCACGTGCAATTGCTGAAAGATGTCGCCGTGGATCTGAGTGAATTGTCTGGTTCCTCCGAACATTTCAACTCGATCATGCACGTGTAGAATATTCTCGGAATGGTATGTTGTTACCTCCTTTCCTTGAGAATTTCATCTATGCATCCACGCCATTGATTGAATTGTTCCAGAAAGAGAGGAAGTCTGAGAACTCCCTTGTCTTCTATGGTGCCCCATCAAGAACTCCATCGTGTCTCGCTACAAGATAATCAAGTGGGGCAGCTGTCTCCTGACAAGTTGCTAATCCGCGGTTCCGCAATCTCGTTCCTCCTTTGGAGTTAGATCTTGTAGTCCAACTCTTGGGGTCCTAGCAATTGTAAGCCGTTGTTATGATTTGCAATGATTCCCCATTCATAACGTTGGAGTCTGAAGTATCTCTACACCTGACCAGATCCAAATCTCAATCAGAAACGATAGTTGGTGATCCTCAAGAAGCTTGTTCCCGATGTCTAGAAAATCAAGAAGTTTCTCCTGATACTAACGTTCCCGGGGCTTTTGAAGTCCTCTCGATCTAGCTTTCCGATCCTTCCTCCGTGGTTTGAAATGCTCCTCCGTGAGGAAAGTTCTACTCAAGCTGTTGGCAGAAGTTGCCTCTTCATCTATTGGAAGTTTGTTCAACACTCTCCCTCAGAAATTTTGGGCCTTGTGCAAACTTCATATTCTGAATCTTTGGGAAACAGTTGTCTACCAACTAGAAACTCCTTATCAATCTCCCGTCAAACGCTCGTGTCTCCTAACTGTCAAATCAAGGGATGCTTGAAGTCTCTTCCTAAGTTCTACTAGGAGGTACTTGGTCATTGTATATTCATCAAGATCCATCCTCCCGGTGAGGTTTCCTTCTTCCCTATGGTGTACTTTGATAGTGACCACGAAGTGAAGCCGATGGAGATCTTCATGTTGCCTTCGGTCAACCTCTTCAACAGAGAAGCCACCGGAAGCGAGAAGAACGTGTAGTACCGTTGTAACCCTTTTTCCCTCTTCCCTACTCTAAGAATCTCGGGACGAGATTCCTGTAAGGAGGGTAGAGTTGTAACAGCCCAAAACTGAGACCCTAAAAATCTGTGTAATTTTTCCGCTTTTGTGTTAATTGCATCATGGCATCCATGCTTAAACATGTCTCTTTTGAGTTAACACAACATTGGTATCGAAATGATATTGAGTTGCTAAAACAAAATGCCCAAAGTGCTCTAACAAAACTTCCACACAATGATGGCGCTCAATCCTGCAAAATACAAAATTTCTTGACATCTTATATTTGTCAAGGAAGTTCCAAGAGTTCAAAACAATAATTTGCAATTGCCCTAAAATATTAAAGGAACAACATTTTCAAATTTAGCAATAATGCCTTAAGTCAACCCTATGAACAAAAGTGGTCCAAACTATTTTATTTTGAAGCCCCAATTTTTGTGTAGCTTCTACTCAATATGGGGAGGCTCCCCAAATTTTCTCAAATTTTTATAAAATGTTTTGGTGCCTAAATTAATTCAGGAAATGTTGCTGGTTTTAAGTTTAAAAAGGAAAAGGACCTATCCGTGATTGCCCCAAAAGTTCCAGGGGGCGTTTTGCAAACTGGCCGTCTTCTTCCTCTCTCTCTGTAGCGACCGAAGCAGCGCGAGCTGCTCGGGCCGCACCCGCTCGACGAGCTCCGGGCCCCCTCTGCCTCTACCTGCACGAGGAGTGAGCGCCACGGGGCCACCTCTGCTCACCCCACCCCATTCCCGCATCTCGCTCCCCCTCTGTTCCCCCACCGAGCCGCCATGGCCGCCGCATTGCGCCGCCGCCTCTCCGCTGATTGAGGCCACCCCGGACCAATCCACGACCACCAGCGGCTCCGCCGTGGTCCGCTCCACCTCCACGCCCGAGGAATCGACCGGAGACGGCGGCAATCGTCGCCGCCGTGCGAGTTCGTCTCCGACCCCGACGCCGCATCGCCGAGCTCCGCCCAGCTTGATTTCGTCACTGCCGAGCCATCTCCGGCCACCTCCTGCACCGCCGCGAGCTTGGGTGAGCACGACGGTCGCCTGAACCACTCCCCCTCTCCCCTCTCGCGCGAGAGCGCTGCATCCACGCCGTCGTTCGTCGCCGCAGCTCCGCTTTGTCGCGTGGACGCACCCGGTGCAAAAACCGGATTTTTTCCGGAATCTAGGCCGGGTTAGGAAAAATGCTACTGGAACCGACGTTTTTTATCCGGTCTCCACCCGGAATCAAACCGGAAATATTTCCGGATTGAATTATTCTCTCCCGGTATAAAACCCAGAAAATTCCGGGCTGGCAACCGGATTTGCAGTACTGATGTTTAAATCTCTATTCTCTTTTCACCCTTGTATCCCTAAATGTATAAATTATATATTGTTACTAATTAAATCATCTAAAGGTCATATCCACAAAGGAGATTAATAAAAATAATAACTTTTATCGGTGTATCCAAAAAATGCGGGTAATATACCAAAGTGCCCAGAAAATTGTGATTAAAACTTTAAAATAAATATTATGCATATTTGATCACAATTGAATTACGTTGCTTCTAGTAATATTATAATCATAATTTAAAAGAGAAAATTATAAAAGTAATAACTTTTTATCGGGACCTCCGAAAAATGTGTTCCTTATATCGAGATGCTCAGAAAAACATGAGTGATCCAGAATCATCATCATCATGCATAATTGATCACAATTACAATAATGTGCTCTAGTAGTAATTATAATCACTAAGTTTAAATATGGGGTTTATTCCAAATAATGCCATAAATATAATGGGGACCCCATTTAACTTGTTGATCATGTTCAATGCTTCTAGGGTGCATTTAAAATGTCATATCATCATTGTTGTATGCATTGCACAATTTCCAGGTGTTGATTGTTGTTTCCTTTCCGGTGTTGTTTGTGCTTCGGTAGATCGAGGAGTTGAGGTGCAACCAATTTCCTTCGACGATTCTTACTACCTTTCATATCAACAAGGCAAGCGTAATCCCCCCTCTGAGCATATCTTATCCTAATTTCCGCAAGTATTTTGTCCACTATAATATTGCATGCGGTTCCAAATGTCAATTTACTTGGATTAGAGTATCCTATAGTTGCATTAAGTTCCCTATGCCATTTACCTGTTTCCCTCCTATATCCATAGGTTTGTATTGTTGGCCCGAGATATCTACTATGCTATGTTGATGCTTAGCCATGCTTAGTACTGGCATAGCGGTGCGACGGTTACTTCATGTTGGAAACAGGTGATGAGATGAGAATGATGGTGGAGAATTGTGGTGACGGATAATAAAATGCTTAAAGGTGGGGATGAGAGGCCACATGGGATGTGGTGGGTTGTCTCGTTCTCGCCGCCTAAGTGCGAGTTCTCGCCTACGAGCCAAGTTGAGCGTGCAACCATGCGTGGGCATATGGAACCTCGTCGACCGACTAACTTGTGGCGGACTAGCCGAGGGTCCTCTAGTTTGGCTTTCCATTTGCGCGTGCGTTGAGATGGTGGCCAAGACTGAGATGAGGATGGTGGTGTCAGGAAAATAAGTGGCCGCGGGACAGGGTGCTGGAGGTACCCCTTGTCCTACCGCCACTGATGATCCTGGGTTGGTCTTAAGCGAGGTAAAGGTCGTAGCCGCTCCCACCCAGCCGGCTTTCTCCGGAAGAGAGCTAAGAGCTAGGCAATGGGCCGGACGGTACGCATGGATAAAAAGCTGGGAGGTCCCTCGGGAACCTAGCGACTTTCACATTGTACACCCCTGCAGGGATAAATCTTTTCGAAAAGCCGTGTCCGCGGTTATGGACGACTTGGTGACGGATTCAGAGATCATAGAATAACTTTAACGGAATGATTAAAAACTGGGTACTAGAGGTACCACTCACAAATGCAAGGTGAGCTTCCTCGAGGGTGATTCGGGGAGGTGCCTTTGATGAACAGGTACAATGGTTGGTGATGGTTGATGATGAGAAAGGTGATTCAAAGAAAAGAGTCACTTCTTACCCCATTTTTAAAATACTCTGAATAGTCGATGCCTTTGAGTTATGTTTTCATAAATAAAATCAGCTTTATGCAAAACATCCATATAACTTTGAAAGCCTCATCGAGCTAAAGCTCTATATATAATCTTGCGAGTTCGTCGAACTCAACGTCGTTTGTTTTGTTTCAGAGGAGGACTTCACCGACCTCGAAGGTGGGTTCTTTGTGGACGTCGACGAGTAGTCTGGGGTTCCCAGGTGGCAGCTTGGGACATCCTGGAACAGCTGGCGCTGTGATGTTTATCTGTAGGCCTCTTAGGCCATAATTTGGTTCTTGTTGTTTAGAACAACCTAATTTGCTTCCGCTTGTTGTAATGTTGGGTCAGTGACCTCTGGTTGTCATTTGCTATCTTTCTCTATTATAAGAGTTGAACTATAATGCTTTGTGTCGTAGAGTCTGTGATGTGCCAGTTGTTCCACAAGTCTTGATCTCTCTATTATGCTTTGATAGTGTGTCTGGTGGTATCGGATAACCGGGGACACAGTATCACTGTATAGCAGTCAGGTCGGGGCGCCACAATGCTGCCTGCGGCGCCCGAGGCCCCTGGCTTATTGCCAACCCTGGCGGCTGCCTTGCACGCCTTCGCTCCCATCCCGGGACGCTCGGCGCTAGCAGCCGGCAGCTTTCTTTCATCTCCCTCGGCGGTGCCTTGGTCTTTTATATGGCTCTTCCACTTCGGCCAACCTTTAACCACCTCCCAAACATGCATGAACTTGTATGGCTTCTTGCCATCCATCTCCAAGTCAAGGTACATGTACTTGGTGTCTTTCAGCTACACAAACAAAGGCCAAGTCAAGTATGCATGTAAATATGATGGGTTACAAGTTAAGATGACCGGCTAACCTTGTTGGCATCGTTCTTGCCACTCTCGTCTCTAAGCAAGATTTGCTCATTGCAAACGTGAAACTTGGTAGTGAAAGCCGAGATGACGCCCCAACGACTCTCAACCGATTTGGCATTGCGGTTAGGCAAATCTTCATGAGGAGGATACGACCTTCTTTCGGTGTAGTCCTTGTGCACGTGTATCCAATAGGCCTTCTTCCTTTGGTTGGCGCCCTTCAAGCCGCACATGCTCACGTTCATCCACGACTCGGCCAACAAAACGTCCTCCTCCTCGGACCAAGTCGGGCCTCTGTTTCCCGGCCTCCGGACGCCATCCTCTTCATCGCCATCCTCTTCTTCTTCGACCTCCCCTTCCAGGCCCTGGCCGGCATCCCCTTCCTGGCCCCCTTCTTTGCCCTGGCCGAACTGATCTGTCTCGGCGTAGGCACTAGCGGCGTAGGCACTACCGTCGTCGATGATTCCAGTCATGACCGAGGCGCCAGCGTCCTACCCAGCAAAAACCACAATTTGCATCCTCGGCAATTAATGCACAATACAACAATTTGCATCCGGCCGCTCGCAATAACTGCGCCCAACAAAAATCGGCCAGGGAACACAATAAATGAGGGGAGACCAGGATTATAAATAACACTCACATGGCCGAGTTGGTCGCCGAAGAGAAGGCCGCGGGAAGCAGTCGTGTCTTGGCTCGTGGCAGGTGTCCGCCCAACGCCGGCGATTCGCTGAACAGCGGCACGACGTTCAGATCGAGGGTCGGCTCTTCGGGGAGAGTCGCGACACCTGCGATGGGTAGCCGGAGGTGCCGTCGAAGAAGGCCGGGACAGACGGCGACCCGACAAACCCACCGACGGATGCTGGGCTAGAGCTGCTTTGGCTCATGGCGATCAACATCTCGGCGGCGTTGTCGTTCGGCGACGACAGATCAGCCACCGACTTGTCCTTCGCCTTGACTCGTCGTTGTTACCGAAGGTGGGAAGCAGCGGCGCGGAGCTGGGCCTGGCTCATCGTAGGACTGGCCGCCGGCAACGGAAGATCCTGCGGCTCCCGCTTCATCTGCTTCTTCTTCGGCTGCGCCGATGACGGCGGCTTGCGTCCCTTGGGTTTCGAGAGGCCGACGGCCTTGGGCGGCATGGTGGCGGAAGGCGAGGAGGTCGCGGCGGCGGCGCGAGGGTTTGAGAAATGGAGGGAAGATTGCGAATTTTGGCGCCGGGGGCGGCAATGTAGATGAAGGGGAATTGGGCGCAGCGCGTTGTGTGTATGACGGGCGGGCCATTACAGTCAGGGCCATGCCCGCGGCAATGTCCGCCGGACATAAAATTGCTCTGGGCGAGCCTTTGGGGGGTGCCGCTGGTGGCGGTTTTTGGTGTCCGGCCCCCCAAAGGGCCTTTGGGGGGTCGTTTGGAAGCCCCTGGTGGAGATGCTCTCTAAATCGGTGTTCGGCACCCCCCAATTGGGCCTCCTTTGGGGGGTGCCGGACATGTGTCCGGCCAACATTTGGAGGCCGCCCACAGTGGCACTCCCCAAAGGCCCACCCCCCAAACGCGCCCAACATTTGAGCGAACTGCCGAACACCTTGCGGGCATGTCGTGGTCGCCGCCGATGAACAACACAAATGAGGAACAGGACGGCGGTGCATGCATTAATAAAAATGTCTCAAATGATGCCGGCAATCAAATAGTTTTGCCGCGCCGGAGAACAACTCAGAGACTTGGCATAGTTTCGACCGCGCCGGAGAACAATCTCCAACGCCGGCCATCAAAAAACGATCGACCGCGCCGGAGAACAAGTCTCCAAGGCCGGCCATCAAAAGGGCGCCTCCCTGGCGCAATGGTTCATGCCGATCACGCGGAGGCCTCCTCGTCGACTTCTTCGTCGTCGTCGCCGTCCTCGCCTTCCTCTCCGGATTCCGCGCCCCGCCGCTTCGGCCTCCTTCTCATCCTGAATGCGCCTCCGTTCGGCCACGAAGTAGGCCTTCTGCTTGGGGCTCATGCCGGTCGTGTTCATGGCCATGTACAGACGCTCCTCCTTCTTCTCTTGGTACTTGAGCTTGGCCTCCTGCATCTTGAAGTAGAGCTTCCACTTCTCGTCGGACTTGGCTTGTAGCTTCTTCTTCTCGACAGTCGCCGCGGCCACCTCGGCAACGTACAGCTTCACCGACTCTTGAATGCTGCCTGCGGCGCCCGAGGCCCCTGGCTTCTTGCCAGCCCTGGCGGCCACCTTGCAAGCCTTCACTCCCATCTCGGGACGCTCGGCGGTAGCAGCCGGCAGCTTTCTTTCATCTCCCTCGGCGGTGCCTTGGTCTTTTATATGGCTCTTCCACTTCGGGCAACCTTTAACCACCTCCCAAACATGCATGAACTTGTATGGCTTCTTGCCATCCGACTCCAAGTCAAGGTACAAGTACTTGGCGTCTTTGAGCTACACAAACAAAGGCCAAGTCAAGTATGCATGTAAACATGATGGGTAACAAGTTAAGATGATCGGCACCTTGTCGGCATCGTTCTTGCCACTCTCGTCCCTCATCAAGATTTGCTCATTGCAAACGTGAAACTTGGTAGTGAGCCACGAGATGACGCCCCAACGACTCTCAACCGATTTGGCATTGCGGTTGGGCAAATCTTCATGAGGAGGATACGACCTTCTTTCGGTGTAGTCCTTGTGCACGCGTAACCAATAGGCGTTCTTCCTTTGGTTGGCGCCCTTCTTGCCATCCATGCTCACGTTCATCCACGCCTCGGCCAACAAGACGTCCTCCACCTCGGACCAAGTCGGGCCTCTATTTCCCGGCCTCTGGACGCCATCCTCTTCATCGCCATCCTCTTCTTCTTCGACCTCCCCTTCCAGGCCCTGGCGGCCGGCATCCCCTTCCTTGCCCTGGCCCTGGTCGGCATCCCCTTCGTCGCCCTGGGCGAACTGATCTGTCTCGGCGTAGGCACCAACGGCGGCGTAGGCGGGGAAGGTACTACCATCGTCGATGATTGAAGTCATGAACGAGGCGCCAGCGTCCTACCCAGCAAAAACCACAATTTGCATCCTCGGCAATTAATGCACAATACAACAATTTGCATCCGACCGCTCGCAATAACTGCGCTCAACAAACAATCGGCCGGGGAACACAATAAATGAGGGAGATCAAGATTATAAATAGCACTCACATGGCCGAGTTGGTCGCTGAAGAAAAGGCCACGGGAAGCAGTCGCTTATTGGCTCGTGGTAGGTGTCCGCCGCAACGCCGGCGATTCGCTGAACAGCGGCGCGGCGTTCAGATCGAGGGTCGGCTCTTCAGGGGAAAGGCGCGACACCTGCGACGGGTAGCCGGAGGTGCCGTCGAAGAAGGCCGGGACAGACGGCGACCCGACAAACCCGCCGACGGATGTTGGGCTAGAGCTGCTTTGGCTCATGGAGATCAACATCTCGGCGGCGTTGTCGTTCGGCGACGACGACAGATCAGGGGACTTGTCCTTCGCCTTGACTCGTCGTTGTTGCCGAAGCTGGGAAGCGGCGGCGCGGAGCTGGGCCTGGCTCATCGCAGGATTGGCCGCCGACAACAGAAGATCCTGTGGCTCCCGCTTCAACTGCTTCTTCTTCGGCTGCGCCGATGACGGCGGCTTGCGTCCCTTGGGTTTCGCGAGGTCGACGGCCTTGGGCGGCATGGTGGCGTAAAGCGAGGAGGTCGCGGCGGCGGCGCGAGGTTTTGGGAAATTGAGGGAAGACTGCGAATTTTGGCGCTGGGGCGGCAATGTAGAGGAAGGGGAATTGGACGCGGGGCGTTGTGTGTATGACGGGCGGGCCATTGCTGTCAGGGCCATACCCGCGGCAATGTCCGGCACCCCCAATAGGGCCTCCAAACTTGGAGTCCCTATTGGGGTGCCGGACACAAAATGGCTCGGGGCGAGACTTTGGGGGTGTCGCTGGTGGCGGTTTTTCGTGTCCGGCCCCACAAAGGGCCTTTGGGGGTCGTTTGGAGGCCCCCGGTGGAGATGCTCTAAGCGACTAAATGGGAAAAATTTACACCCAAGCGGGTCGGGGCGAGGTGCATACAGCTAACCAAACACGTCCCAGATACACCTCAAAGTAGAAGACGTAGTCCCAGCGAGGGGACTACAGAATCTGCGTATGAATATGATAAAAACAATGACCCCAAGGGAACAAAGAAGCTAGACGGATGAAAAATGATAGGATGAAGACAGACAAAAGTGGACTACAGGTCAGGAAAGTACCAAAAAATAATTATTATTATTTCAGTCATGAATTGTTTCATGTTTTCATGTACTAGTTGTCATGTACGTGCAACGCACGTCTTTACAATTAAATGAGACAACAATTTACAGTTAGTAAAATATTGTACCATGGTCGATATGGATTTGTGCAAGTAACAGCCGCACATACGCCCAATGCAGTACACATCAAGTTTAAATGAAAGTAATGAATGACAGCACCATAGTGCAAATTGTGCATAAGCTGAATAACATTAAGATGAAGTGAGCTGAATATTTTTTTCAAGCATGTCACATTTTTTCTAAAGATTACAGATACAGATTCTCTATTTAGTCCTCTTGACAGTGGTGTAGATGTCTACAGATCCTAAATGGATGTGTTGCTCCCCAACTGACATATTCAACCCTGACGTTTAGCTGTGAAGGAAGCATAGGAAGATGTCAAGCCTTGAGTTTGCTTCCAAGAACCTAAGAATTTCAGCACGATTGCGTTCAGGAGTACTCTTTGAAATTGTCAAGCATACTGAGCCGAGCTTGTAAGATAGGCAAAATTACAAGAGCAAACATGTTAAGATACTCGATTGTTTAATTGCATCCGATTAGCGATTCAGATTGCTCTAATGTTGAGCACCGAACACGTCCTAACCCCCGTTGCATATTGGATTTTTGTTTCGCACGCGACGTGCCCAGGTCACGTTCCTTGCTTCTTCGTGGGTGGTGTCTGCTAACCCCTACGCCGTCGTTGGTCGCCACTACACCGCCTCCACTTCTAGATAAGTGCGACCCGCCTAGACCGCTTTCCTTGCTTTTTCGTCAGCCACTGAACATTAATTGACTCAAATTTAGTAACTTGTACTAAATCTGAGTCATTTAATTCGGAACGGATGGAGTTATATTACATTTACAATATTCTCTAGAAAATCTAAGATTAATTGTACTAACTAAAATATAGTCATTTTTATTCTTTATTCAATATAAAAATAATGTCACCTGTAGAGAGTACACTTTTTAACCTTCTTTTATAATGCACTTATCCAGCTACGCTATCAGGAGAGAATAGGCAGCAGCAGCACACAGCGAGAATCCGGTAGTGAAGTATGGCTTCATGCCGTTGAGTGGCGATATGCCGATCCCCTCTTCCTCCTGAATCTTCACTTTTCAATTCCTCTCCAAATCGAGCTTCTCCTGCTGCTTCTCATCATTGCCCACCGCTCTATTCTCTTGATCTATCTCCTCTCATAGAAGTATCCTCAAATTCCTAGGATAGGAAGCACGATCCAAAAAATCCACAAATCCTCCTTCCTCCTACCTGCTGCTGTTCACAAATCCACCACCGATTGTTACTACTAATTAGACCTTCCAGCTTTCCGCCGCCGCCCGCCGGTTCGAGTCGCCTTTTCTAGGCTGCGCTCAACCGTATCAGACCACGCCGCACACAGCAAGGTACAGTAGCACGGAGAGGGAGAGGGAGAGCTGAGAGGCACAATCGCACAAAGCAAGCAAGGGCGGACACTGCTCCTGCTCTGCTAGTCTCCAGCACCTCATCCCTGTTCAATACTCTGGCGCCCAAACCAAGGAAGGAAGAACGGGCCGCGACATCGCCACGGCAACAGCATCGCCAATCGCCATCCAAGAAATCCTCTCCATCGCGTCAGCTGCCTCGTCCGCAGCCGCCTTCCCGGTGCCAGCGCCAGGAACGCGGCCCTACGTCGCCTTTGGCCCGACGATCTGAATCGACACCTCCCGGTCGCGCCAGCGCTGACCGCCAGAGGCACCGGTTGCAGGGGCGGTCGTGTCGCCCGCCGCCTGACTGATCTCTCTTGAAAGCCGGCGGCTCGGGCGCCGCAAACGGCCAAGCCGTCCCGGCAGGGCTGCCCGTGCCCTAGCACGGTACGTGAGGCGCAGATGTTTTTCTTTTTTCCCTCGACATACGAAATAACGATTGGACCAGTACGGTGGCAATTTGGTCGTATTATGTGAGTTGGTGGGAGGGCAAAACGGTCCAAAACGGACAATGTTGAGTTGTCAAACATTGGGATGATCTGAACCGTTTGATCGGATATTGAAGGGCTCAGATTTAAAGTATCCCAGCAAGTCAAGTTTGCTCTTTTAATAGTAGTATAGATTAAATCATATGCTAAATTGTTTATATATTCAACGGTCAATACATTATTCATTTGTTTATTGTCTGTTCCCTCTATACATTTCTATAGGAAAAAAAAGGGGTAACAGTTTCTTATCCTAGCGGCTTCCAAATTCATGACAACTACACAGATCAACACAGACTTGGTATATATTCACAGTGATCAGCCCGTGATGTTTTTTCATGAAATGGCTCTCTATCATCATAATTGAGCAAGGCAAACTTAACATGCAATCCAATCTTTCCCCCTTCCTTCACAAGTTTGGCAGCAGTCACGAGCCAGTGGCCAGGAACATCATGCGGCCCCTTCACCACCTCCGACATGTCAACGAACTTCAGGAGCTTTCTCGAGTGAAGTGGGACGGGCGGGCCGTCAGGGTAAACACCTGAATTCAGCTGTGATGGCTCATGTTTCTGGGCAGGCTGCGCAATGCGGTTCGTGAAAGGAGAGCTTAGGGTTGTACTTATCGATGTAAGGAAGCTTCCCTTTTGAGATGCTGCTGGTGCTTGGGTCCACTCGGATTTGTGTATGGTGCAGTTTGGGATGTGCGTGTAGAGGAGCCGCAGATGGAGAACCTTCCTTGTCCAGGTTCCCTTTGTGAAGAGCTGGGCACCAGTGACGATGAAAACTCCACCAGAAACTCTCTTACTCCACTCGGGGTTATACTTGACAGCAGATGTAGCAATGCATGAGTAACTATTCCAGTGGATGGCCTCAATGTACCCAGGGTCAGTGTCTTGGGACTCACGCCATTCCGATATCGAAGATGCCATCGAGTCTCCAAGCATGCTTGGGACACTAGAGAGGTGCTGGACATGGATGGCCAACCGATTGCACTTCCTACCTTCAAGATATAACCGAAGGCCGACTATAGGCTTCTGGGCGCTTGATACCTGGAACAATAGATGGAAGCCTCACTTTAGTTAAAACTCTACAGATAACTGGATCTATTAAGACTCTTCCTGAACAAACCTACAACGTAAATAAACAAGCTGGTACCTGAGAAGTGCTAACTCGAAGTATGGGGCCAAGGAATCTGAACTGCAATGAAGGGTAGGAGCCTTTTCTCTTTTGAGGCCCAAGGACAAGCTCATTGAACATAGGTGCCCATTGTAGAGGGACTTGAAACTCCAAGAAATGTTGTAATTCGTGAAGATCAGGTTTATCTGAGAGATGAATGAACTTTATAACTATTGACTTGAAGCACATAGCATTCTGATCAAGATCTTTAATGAAAGTTAACAATGCAGTTACTCTGAGAAAAACAATTACAGGGTGACAATCGAAGTTTGTAAGTCATAATGCAACAAAGTTCACGAAACAATATTGTCTGGGACTTACAGCGAAGATATAAATTGATGGCATGGCTGAGGTAACCACTACCAGGAATACCAGTAAGAAGGGAGGTGACAGGAACAAATTTGAACATTATAGCATCAGGATTCTTCGGAACTGTTTGCAGCCACTTGGAGTGACTGGGTATACGTACATCGCCACCCCTTTTTGAACATGTAATTGTTAGGCCCTGTTTGAAGAATAACTTTATGTTTAAGCATGCAGGATAACTTGAGAGCCGATTGACACACTAAGGTAAGAAAAACTTACATCCTTGGTTGATGTTTCTGAGTAGCTGGAAAGATGCAAGTTATTAGGCTTCTGTACTATCCTGACAAAAACATCAGGCACCTATAATGATATGAATCAGGTTAGCCAAATTTCATACAGCATATGGGAACATGGGACTGACCGGCTTAAGGTAGGAATATATATGTTTACCTTGCTCTTGCCATCCTTGGTCTTACGATGTATAGGGGAGAGGTTCTTTCCATCAGAGAACAGAAAATCTCCAAGATCTTCCAGATGTAGCTTTACGTCAGCAGATGAAATAGTTGAAGAATGACTTTGTTTAACACATATGACATCCTGACCTCCAACTGCCATTTCGACAATTATGTGTGTCCCATAAGTTTTAATAAACCTGAAAAATTACATGAGAAATTAGTTTGTCTATGCTTTTCAGTATGATATTTATTTGGTTACATGTAAGGTGTCATATGTATAAAGCAAATCGAAGTATGGATGTGGTTCATAGAACTTCTTGTCATATGAATATATCTGGTAAAATGATGGACATAAAGCCACCAAAATATCCTACGATGTTCATCAAGAAGTCCGTGAGTATATGAGTCATGAACTGTGCAACCAAACTAAAATGTAGTATTTCAAGATATGTTGTGGTAGCCTGAGACACACAAACACGGAACTTAATGAAGCTAATCCAATGTAAACATAGATAATTGGTTTAGAGTTGACAAAGTGTCTTACCATGACAACGCTTCAGGATCCCACTTGGATGGAACAGCATTTTTTACTTCATCGCGGAGAACCAATGGAGAAGCTTTTAGGTTCAGGTTGAACAACGAAATGAAATAGCCATCAAAAGCGAGATGCTTAGCATCTTTGGCATCTGTCAGCCAAGCTCCCGTTAAATCAAAAAGTGCATTGAAATACCCCGAAGGCACTTTCCCTTGGACTGAAGATTTCTGATTAAGTAATTCCGACATCTGTCAAAAGAAAACCAAAATGTGATTACTATAAACTGGCCCCATTTAGAGATAGAGTGCAATAGCTGCATTCATCATAAGCGACCACAATTTTTGTCCAAACAAGTGAGAAGGCACAAACAGTCTGGCTCTAGTTAAAAATTAGAAGGGGAAGAAAAACAAAACAATACATGTTGGCCTTATCCCTAGTGCTAGTGTACAATGTGAATAGTAGTAACATCCGGCTATCAACTAAAGCTGTCATTCATCTTCAAAAGCAAGAAGGTTCTACACATAAAAGAGGCCACATGGTCAAATGAAAAGATGTGATCATGCAAAGTTCCGTCACACTATTACCAGCTTCCATGACAGGGACTAGTTTTTCTTGTGCCACACTTGCTATCTCGAATTAGGCTTTCGCCCCGCTTTATAAATAAAGCCGAACCGATACAAGGTGATGAAGAAACCCTCTTACATAGCAGATGAAAGATAAACAAAAAAGATCAAAGGAAACCGGACTTGCCACCGAAGAACCTAACGCGAGGTTGAGAAATACCGAGGCTCCACGACGATGCCCCCAAGAGGGTGACGGCGGATAGCGTCGCCGCCGTCGAGACCACTGGTGAAGGGTTTTCACCCGGAGCCCTAATGTGAAGAAGGTGCCCACAACGGCACCCCCAAGAGGGTTACGACACGCCGAGGCGTTGTAGAGCTTTCGCCACACCGAGTGCCACGAACCGCCCATAGTCTTCGAGCAGGTATCCACAACACGATCTGGGAGCCGACAATGCCAAAGCGGTGCCAGCACCAGGATTTCCCTCCGCCAACGCCTCTCCACCCACGTGGTGAAAGAAGACGACCATCACCACTGCCACGTCACTCGCCGCCAAGTCGTCTGCGCAGTCCACCTTACAAAGCGGCCGCCCCGGTATCCAGATCTCACCCCCACGAGTAGCAGATGTCACGACTTACTATCTAGCTAAGGTTCAGTGCGAAATAACTAAAGTTCGGTTTATCCTTCAGCGTTAAGCAAACCCCCAAAGAAAACCACTGGATGCACTTACAATAGACGGCTGACAAACTTTCCAAGCACAATAGAGTTGCTCAATGATGGATAATCCTTTTTTTCTCCCAGAGGTGGTTCTCGGTTGGTAGCTTCACCAAATATTTACCAATTATAATAGACACTATAACTGGGCAACCTACAACCACTCACAGTGATTTGACGCTTTCGCCCGACCGGTACGAGCTAGCGGCCATGATCTGTCATCGGATGGCTGTTGTGCGGTTGGATCTATTTTACCCCTCGCGTTATAGCTTTCGTAGCCTTGAGGGAGACATCCTTCAAATAAGTGCTTAATAATATGTCAATGCTCTCTCTCCTTAAGCACTTCTGTCCAAGCACTGTGCATTGTACATGCGTCTGTTCCTGATATTTTTATATACAAAAGTAGGGTAAAACAATATAGCTAAATGGAAGTATGTAGGAATTCAATTGAGTGATAATGAAGTATTCATGTTTTTTACATTTTAAGTTCTGTTGCACTGGATATTGTTCTTCTACTACCAGCATAAGAGCGCCTGAGAGTTATCTGTAATATTTAGGTTAATGGATGATCCAAGAGAACCATTTGTATGTCAAGTTGATACTATCAAGTTAGTTCTTGGGTTTCTTCAAGACATTTCTATTCTTAATTATATCTTAGATTGCATATACACAATCCATATGATGTTTACTATATTAGCATAGTCCATGGTTTAAAGGTTTTTCTAGGGTGACAAACAATGATTTTTAACTAGGTGGAAAATTCTGTGACGGCTGATTCAATTCTCAAGCCACATGATTTGCAAGATTGCATCTGTCGTCATGAATATGGCATGTCCTAACTTGAGTTATATAGGTCATACTTTATAGAGCACTTATATATAGGTCATATATAAAACGTATCGCCGACGGGCTTGTTTCCGTACGCCGTCGGAGCGCTTTGCGGCCGACTGTTGCGACGGCCTGGGATGGCACGCACATCGGCCTAGGCCTTCTCGGAGGTGGCTGTGCAGCTGTTGCTGTGGGGGCAGCGCGACGACCGGCCATCTTCATGCAAGTGTAGTAGGGGGAGGAATTCATGCAACATATCAGAGAATCAACAAACTCTTTACTTGGTGACTTTGTTAATCAATGAGATATCTTTCAGAAAGCGAAGCATGAACGCTGTAGCCAACCAAATAGCCCATATGTACAATGGCTAGATTTAATTATATATTTTATTAGTACATGGCCACATTACACTCTCACATAGCGCCTACGAGCATGTGCTGCAGTTGGCTCTTGCATGAGAGCCCGCTTGTATCCTCTCATCTCTTCTCTCTCCTCCATGTAAGTACAAATACATTATTTAAATCCTTATAGCTTGCTCACTGTACATTATTGTACTTGCTCTAAGTCTCCTGGCCTTATGAATCCTTTAATTGTGCCAGCTGGCCTTTGCCAAGAGATAACTATGGACTTCACTTAGGCTGCTCACAGTGGGTAGGAACTTAGAATAGTAACATGCATTACTAGTCTATGTTACTACCTCTATAGCGGGCAGTAACATATATTTGGTGTCATGTATGCCTTCATTTATTAGGTTATAGACTCATTTTGTCTTGACATGTGTGATGTTACATTAACTAGCTAAGTTATCACAAACACCTCTCTCCACATTAACTACCAACCACATAAGCAAACATGTCTTGAGATGTATGATGTTACTAGCTAAGTACTCCCACTGTTGCCAGCCTGAAGCATTGCCAAAGTCAAACGGGTAGAGTGTTATTTTGGTAGTGGTGGATAGATTTACCAATACTCCCACTTTATACCTTTAAAACACCCTTTTAGTGCTACAATGGTGGCTCAAACTTTTATGCATAATGTGGTTGAATTGCATGGCCCACCAGTGACCATAATTTTGGTAGGGATAAGATTTTACCAGTTCCTTTTGGAAAGGAAAGAATGGTTTAAACAGTGGGACACATAGTTGCACACTTGCACATGAGAAACACATACCATCCACAAACTGATGGACAGAGTAAACAAGTAAATCAATGTCTTGAGGTGTATTTAAGGTGTGTTGTGCCACAAGGTAGAATTCCTGGCTAACCTTAGCAGAATTCTGGTATAACACTAACTACAATTATGCTCTGGGTTGTTCTACCTTGAAAGCTTTGTTTGACCATGAACCCAATTATGGCACATTCCATCAGCTGGGAAATTCTGGCAACCAAGATGTTCACCAAGGACAATGTGAGACTCTGAAACTGCATGTCCATCGCGCTCAGGGAAGATGAAGCATTATGCTGATAAGCACATAAATGCCACATAATTTTCTGTTGGGGAACAAGTTTACCCGAAGCATCAGCCTTATGCCAGACTTCAATGGTTTCTAGACCCTGCCGTAAACTTGCATACAAGTTTTATGGTCCTTTTGAATTGTTCGGCGCACTGCAGCTGCGTACAAAACGCAGCTCCCAGAGGAGGCCCTGATCCACCCAGTCTTTCATGTGTCTCAACTGAAGGAACACGTTCCTGATCATACTTCAGTTTTCACTGATATTCCAGCTTTAGTTGATCTGTCCTCTTCAGTTGTCATCCCTGAAGCGATATTGGAGCGGAAGCAGGTGAAACGGGGAGCAAGGGCACATCTGCAGGTGTTGATGAAGTGGACTACACCTAATGATGCTGCAGCAACATGGGAAGCCTACGAGACGTTGAAGTTGAGGTATCCTGATGCTCCAGCCTGTGGACATGTTGTGTCTTCGCGGGGTGATTGTAGCGCTCATATGTGAGCTGGCCGTGTGGCCGTCGTGTTGGGCTTGGGTAGTGCATGTAACCGTGAGGATATTAAGGTCGTCGACCTTTGGCATGACAAAGCAGCTAAGAACAGAAACTGAATCTCGACCTCCTGATGTTCTTCCCCTTTCTCCTTTTCCCGTCTCCCTTCTCCTCATGTATCCTGCGAAATTTTAATCTCTCTTCTAGCGCAGAGCTAGCAACTGAAATTGGCATGATTGGCGCAGACTGCAACCTCCGATCTTTGCAAGCGTCTGGCTCAGGGGAAAACCACACGATCCATAACACGAGAAGCCAATGGAGAGAAAAGAAAAGGCATGGGGCCACGACGCCCAGGCCCAATCCCCAAACCGAAATCATTGGCTGCACAGCACGACAACACGCAGCAAGCTGGAACAGAGCAAAGGTAACAAAGACCGATCGCGACACGCTCGGAGGAGGAGGCACCTGGTTGAACTCGAGGAGGTCGGAGCGGAAGCGTAGGCGGTCGCCCTTGTCGATGCCGACGTCGAGCGGCACCCCGCGCAGCACCGCCCCGCTCCCTCCCGGGACGGGGACGTCCCTCGCCCCTGCCTCGTCGAGGTCGACGAGACGCCGGCGGAGCTTGGCGAAACGCAGGCGGAAGTCAGACGTGAGGTCGAAGCCCGCGCCCAGCGCACGCGACATCTCCTGCCCCACCTCCATCCTCCCCCCCTGCTCCCCTTTCCCAGTACGCACGCACGCGCGCGCGCGCTCAGCACACGGCGGCGACGACGGGACAGCTACTGCTATCCTCCAGAATGATGCGGATGCGTCCTCCGCGGAGAATGAAGAAAAAATTGATTCAGGAAAGTTTGACTACGGAAAGGTCGTAAAGAAGGAAGGAGGAAGGGGTTTGGTGGAAACATGGGCGGCACGACATAGTAACGGAAGCGGTGGAACGAGAATTGAACGGAAGCCGTGGAGACAGAGTCTGAGACGGCCGCCGCAGTCGTCGCGTCGCGTAGGGTGGTTGGGAAGAGAATTCACAAATCACGTCAGCAGAAATTCATGGAAGCGCGTGCGCCGCCGCTGCTGCTGCTGCTGCTGCGTGTGTACTCCTACACTACACTCTCGAGGTTAAGAGCATCTCCATCGGCGCGCTAACTTCGATTTCAATAAACGTTTTGGGGGCACGGATCTGTTCCCCAACAGCATGTCCAATATAGAAAACGCTGCCGCACGTTCTAATACAGCGTCAGGCAACCCGCTTCACGCCTAAACGGGTGTGCCGACAACCTCAGCAATGCGCGTCTCGTCCAAACCCGACGGGCGGGCCTGACGCGTACGTGACACGGGACACTCAATATCACTTTCCCCTTCCTCTCCTCCATTTTCAAACTCCTGCCAATTGCCTCCCCCCGCGCTCCTCGTTCTCGACTTTCCCACCTTGGGCGATCTACGTCCGCCGCCGCTGATGTCGCCCATCAAACGCAACCGGGGCTTGTTACCGGTTGGTTTTGTCTATATTGCTTATCTATTTATCCAAATTGGTACTTCTCCCCTTTGTGTTGACACGGGACACTCAATATCACTTTCCCCTTCCTCTCCTCCATTTTCAAACTCCTGCCAATTGCCTCCCCCGCGCTCCTCGTTCTCGACTTTCCCACCTTGGGCGATCTACGTCCGCCGCCGCTGATGTCGCCCATCAAACGCAACCGGGGCTTGTTACCGGTTGGTTTTGTCTATATTGCTTATCTATTTATCCAAATTGGTACTTCTCCCCTTTGTGTTCTTCGTGTTCATTCGTGTTCTTCGTGTTCATCGTTCCCTCCGCCTAAATCCGTGAAAATCGGGACCAACCCACATCACCTAATGTGTCCATCATGTAGTTTGTTGAGGACTTGCTGGCGTTTTGCTTCAAATGATTCATTTTCACTCCCAACATCATCGGAATCTCCGTCCTGTATATCGGAAGAACATGACACATTATAGTGAGTCCGCGAAAGTGTGTGCACGAAAAGTGGATACACGAAGATTTGTAAAATGAATATGCGTCTCACATTGTGACGAGGATAGAGTATGTACATAAATATGATTATATAGTCCTAAAACTAAGTAGTATGTACGTGGTTCATCGAATATTTATATGTGTTTAAATAAGTTATGAATTCGAGGTAATTGCGTTAGGTAAGTATGAAAAGTTGTGCGTGGACTATTCCTTCGATCGTTTAGAACGTACCTCTTCTTCGTCCATGTTGTTAGCCTCCTCGTGTCGGCGCCGCCGGACAAGGGGTGCCACGTGGTAGAGGCGAAATGCATACATGGCCGACTGGACAGGGTATTCAGCAACCCTCGGGGCCAGCCTGCCTTCTCAAGACTAGAACAAAGGAAGCTCTCCGGATAAGAAGCCCGGGACGCGCCCGACGCCGTAACACGTCCCCTGCCCAAATTCGGTGATGGGTGGACATGGGAAGAAGATGTAGAGAAAGGTGCACCCCCGACGGAGCATCTCGAAGATGTCGTAGGGCCGGGCCTCCGGCATCTTCGAGGGGCTCACCTCGGGAAGGGACCGTGGAGGCCCAGGGGAAAGGAGTCCCCGAGGGCTCCGGGAAGCACTCACGGAGGGATCGAGCCGCGAGGGCCATCCGGCCCTCGGGGAGCCAGAGGCTGCACGTGGCACTAGATTCCTGCGTCGCTGCCCGGCAGGGTGGCTTTGCAGAGAAGGAAGCGCAGCAGACAAGATGCTCCCCCTGGTGGCCCGACCCAGGCGCGATGACTAGAGAGGCTCATCGCGCTGCCCCATATAGGCAGGCGCAGGGTCCAGCGCGTTGACCGGGCCATGGACAAGACCAGACGGGCCGTCGCGTCCAACCCGACGGAGGTAGCAGCATGGAGGACATCACGGCTCAGGTGGCGCCACGAAGACGGCAGGAGCTGCCACTTGGAGCAATGGCGCGACGCGTGCCGTGCCCTGGTGACGGGCTCCAACGCGACCACATGTGGTGTCCCCTTGACGTATAAAAGGAGGCCCAAGGTTGAGGAAGAAGAAAGGAGGCACCATAGCCAGCTGATCCTCTTAGCTTAGAACCTAGACTCGAGGGCTCGGCGAAGACACCTCGAAGACCTTCCCGAGGTGGAACTCGGAAAGCTCACGAGTGTAGAAGAGAGGACTGCGGGCAGTGCATTGTACTTCATCACACACCATCAATCAAGTCAGACAAGCAGGACGTAGGGCTTTGCGCGGCGACGCGGCTTGAACCTGGGTAACTGATTTCGAAGCACCTCGCGCCCATATACCGAGCAAACAGGAGGTGTTCGTCATCCCGGTGTCCGTGTTCGATACACGACATCTGGCGCGACAGGCAATGAGCGCGAGGCGGAGGGAGCCCGGGGCGAGGCTCCTCGACCTCACCGACACCCCCGCGACGCGGACCTGCTCGCACGGGGCGGCACCCGCGGTCAACCCGGCTGCGAACCCGGTGGCGCGACCGGGCCCGCCTTGACGGAACCCGTCCCACGCAAGGCGGAGTTGGACCCCTTGGACCCTTTTGGGCCGGCCGGAGACCAGGGGGCTGATGACCCACAAGTATAGGGGATCGCAACAGTCTTCGAGGGAAGTAAAACCCAAATTTATTGATTCGACACAAGGGGAGCCAAAGAATATTTGTAAGCCTTAACATATGAATTGTCAGTTCAGCTACACCTGTGAATAGACTTGCTCGACACAGATTATCAGTAGCAGCAGTTTTATAGCAGTAGCAGTAGTGAAATAATAGCAGCAGTAAAGTAAAGACAGCAATAGTGATTGCGGTAAACGGCAGGATTAAAATACTGTAGGCATAGGGATGGATGAACTGGCGTTGCATGGATAAGATAGTTCATGTAATAATCAAGACATAGGCATTTGCAGATAAATAATGATAAAGCATCCAAGTACTAAGTAACCATAGGCATGTGTTCCCTGTATAGTCGTACGTGCTCGCAATAAGAAACTTGCACAACATCTTCTGTCCTACCAGCCCGTTGGAGTGGGGCCTCAAGGGAAACTACTGGTAATTAAGGTACTCCTTTTAATAGAGTACCGGAGCAAAGCATTACACTCCGTGAACACATGTGATCCTCACATCACATCCATCCCCTCCGGTTATCCCAATTTCTGTCACTTCGGGGCCTCGGGTTCCGGACAATAATATGTGTATACAACTTGCAGATATGATCTAAAACAATGATTATCCTCATGATACAATAACATGTTCAGATCTGAAATCATGGCACTCGGGCCCTAGTGACAAGCATTAAGCATAACAAGTTGCAACAATGACATAAAGTACTAACAACGGATACTAGGCACCATGCCCTAACAATCTTATAGCTATTACATGAACAATCTCATCCAATCCCTACCATCCCCTTCAGCCTACAGCGGGGAATTACTCACACATGGATGGGGGAAACATGGATGGTCGATGGAGAGGCGTCGGTGATGATGATGGCGATGATCTCCTCCAATTCCCCGTCCCGGCGGAGTGCCAGAACGGAGTTTCTGGTCCCCGAAATAGGGTTTTCGATGGCGGCGGCGCTCTGAGGTGTTTCTGGAAAAAGTGGTCGACCCCCGGTGTTTTTAGGTCAGAGGCTTTAAGTAGTCGAGAGGGGGACGCGAGGGGGTACCGAGCCGGCCTCACCATGTGGTGGCGCGGCCCAGGGCCCACCGCGCCGCCACGTGGTGAGGGCGCCTCGTGGCTCTTCTCCGTTTCCCTTCTGGCTCCGTGGGTCTTCTGATAAAATAGGAACTTTGCGATATTTTCTGGGGATTTTCCCGAAAGTTGATTTCTGCACAAAAACAAGACACCAGGGCAATTCTGCTGAAAACAGCGTTAGTCCGTGTTAGTTGTATTCAAAACACACAAATTAGAGGCAAAACAACAGCAAAAGTGTTCGGGAAAGTAGATACGTTTTGGACGTATCAACTCCCCCCAAGCTTAGCTTATTGCTTGTCCTCAAGCAATTCAGTTAACAACTGAGTGCGATAAAAGAAACTTTCACGAACACATTTGCTTCATATGATGTATATATTCTCACTATATGGACAAGTGCTTAGGCAATTCATAATAAGATGTATGCAAATAATGTCACCTAATAGCCATGTAAACCATGAAAAGATGCCAACATACTAATAACAAACAACATGAAACATATCTATCTGCAAGATTGCAATGCTCATAATAGATATGATAAGGTGGTATCTCGCTTGCCCGTATTTGTACAGCAAAACATAAATGCCCAGGCACCTCTGAAGTTCAAGGGAAGACTAGAAGTAAAGATATCAAAGATAAAAGCATCAAAGTTATACCACAGTTAACCGCATTCTGGGACAAGCACATTACACTAAGAATGACAACTATGCTCTCGAGAAGGTGCTCAAAGAAAGGATGGTGACTCAGCATAAAAGTAAAAGATAGGCCCTTCGCAGAGGGAAGCAGGGATTAACATGTGCTAGAGCTTTTTATTTTTAAAACAGAAGTAAAATTGTTTTGGGAGGTGGTTGTTCCTGTCAACGAATGGCAATAGAGTTTCTGTTATCTTCCATACTAAACAAGTTGAGAGCGGTTCCGAGATGTTGATATTAAGCATTATAGCATGCACTTTATATATAGTTTGACACTCCTCCCAACCTTTGCTTAGCCATGGCTAACCGAATCCTCGGGTGCCTTCCAACAATCACATACCATGGAGGAGTGCCTATTTTATTTGTTTTTAGCTTTTTGATGTTATAATGGTCTAACCAGCTCTTTGCAAAATTAGTGACAAGCAGATGAAGCATGCAAGTCGGGGTACTTAATTTAGTATGGAAGATAACAAACCCAACTACTACTTCCTCATGAGCTAAAAACAGTGTCACAAAATGAGAAGTAATTTGAAGGTTTTAAAGGTAGCACATGAAAATTTACTTGAATGGTTTGAAATGCCATGCATAGGAATTTATAGTGGACTCTTTGGATAACTTGGTTTTCAGGGATTTGGAAGCACGAGCAGCATTCCCGCTCAGTACAAGTGGAGGCTAGCAATAGACTGGGAAGCGACAATCAAGAGAGCAATAACCGTCATAATCATGCTTGCGACAAAACAAAATTAACGGAGGCATAAAAGTGATACAAGAACTCTGAGGCAAAATAAATCATCGAGGCTTAATTGACTTTTTGTTTTTCAGTCATATGCATGCGTGAGCATGTGCCAAGTCAATTCAAATGAATCATTCAGAGGAGGATACCACAGTGTCATACCCTTTTATGAATAGAACAATGCAAGCAAACATCAATATAACATGCTACCCACTATTAATAAATTGGAACTGATCATAAGAGAACATGAACTACTAAGCATCCACTAAATAACATATACCTCACATGAACCAACTAAGCATGCTCACATGGATGAGTATATGTACAAAAATGAAAACAAATAGAGTTCATACCAGCCTCTCACCCCAACTCGAATCGTCGTAAATCGTCATTATTGCTTTTCACTTGTGTGGCTTGAATGATATGAAATGATAACCAAGCTCCACTGGAGTCACGGAAGGCTGTCGAACTCTGCAGCAAACTATACAAAACCGAAAAAGAACAACAAATATTTTTGGGTTTTTCGAATTTAAAACAAGAGCAAAAAGAAGCAAGCAAAAAGCAAAATATTTTTGGATTTTTGAATAACAAACCGAATTTAAACAACTAAGCAAACTAATACTAGAGACTTAAAGAAACAAATAAAGAGAAACAACAGAAATATTTTTGGTCTTTTTGTGTTTTGGAAAGCAAAAGCAAAAACAAGAAACAACAAAAAGAAAGAAAATCGAAACATGGATATACAAAGTACCGACAGAACATGATATATAAATGAGTGAGATGTCGGTATACCTCCCCCCAAGCTTAGGCTTTTGGCCTAAGTGGAGATCAACCCCATGGCGCCCAGGAAGTGGCGCCTCCAAGTACGACGAAGAAGGATCATCGTCCTGATACGAACTGGAGGACGCACCGGGGTAGGTGACGGTGTAGTCCTCAGAGGGTGTCGTGTCCTCGGAGTCGTGCTGCTGGTGGAAACCAAGCAGACGCAACTGCTCGTCCAACTCCTCCTTTGAGCGCGACCACGGCCTCCTGCGAATACAGAACAAATCGGCTGGGGCAAAGGAACTTTCCTTTCGTCCCCGTCAGTGAACAAAACTCTATAACAAGACTTCCTGCACGAGATTTAGCTGTAACAAATTTATGATCTTTCATAGCAGCAAGGTCGAGCCTGAAAGGGGTTAGCAACTCATCACTAGGTCAATAGGAAGGCCTAGATATGCTAAACTCGCGAAGCAACTATCCCTCCATAGATGGGACCATCAGCAGCTAAGCGACGAGCGATGAGAGCACCAAGATTATAATGTGTTACCAGTAAGTGCAGCAGCCAGAAAAGCAAGATGATAATTAGAAATGTTGCTGGTGTTCTCCCTACCAAGGATGCTAGTAGCAAGATAATAAGCAAAGTATCTAATGGCAGGGAGCTGAATGTTCCTTATCTTGCCGCGCTGGGCGGTGCGGTCATCATCATTGGTCACCCCTCGGTAAAGTTCCAGCAAATCGTTGGGGCGCCCTTGAATCCTCTTTGCTGTACCTGAAGGAGCAATACCTATGGCAGCACAAAAGTTATCCAAAGTCATGGAAACAGGTTATCATAAATCTTAAATCCAATGGTTGGCTTGTAGGATGTGTTGCCAAATTTAAAACTCTCAACAAATTTTTGGTGAGATTATAATATTGGTGGCGTTCATCCTCCATATAGTAGTTAAGCCAACCCTCTGGACAAGGAACAAGAAATCATCAAGAAGCCCTGCATCATGCAAAAAGTTAGGGCATGGGAAAGATGATGGGTGTGGAACTCCATCATCCCTCTCATCACCAATGCTTGGTGCAATGAGATCTTCATTGTAGGATCGCCTAACTCGAGTGGCTCTTGGGGCCTTGCCACCCTTTGCGAATCCCTCTCAAAGATCTCTCCATAGGTGTGGTTATGCATCTTCCTTTTCTGAAATTTTTGGCAAACACTATAAAAATTGATTTTGAGACATCTAAATGAAGGAAACTACTATAGGACTTGCTAGAGGATTAAACATGCATCAAAACTAATTATTCTAACTTAGAACAAGCATGCAAACTCACTTAACATGTCACCTACAGCAGCAAAATACTCAAGAAATACTCCACTAAACAAAATTCTACTTGGATATTCGGAGGAGTCACATACCGGAGAACAAATGCCCCAAATCTCAGCAGCAAAGATGGGCTGAGCAAGGAGATCGAAAATCGCGAGGAAGAACAGCAAGAACTCGGGTTTGAGCAGGGAAAAGTGTTTGGTCGTGAAAGAGGAAGGAGTGGTAGGTGGCTGAGTGAGTGGAGGGCCAGGTGGGGCCCTCACCATGCCACGGCGCGGCCAGAGCCTGCCGCGCCACCATGTGGTGAGGTGGCATGGTGGGTCCCCCTGGTCAGCACCAGGCACTCCCACGTTGCTCTTTCAAAAATAGGACCAGTGGTATAATTTTTACAATTTTTGAAAACTTTCAATTTGGACAATTTCTGGTGCTTAAGATAATAAAATTCAGGCAGAAAAATGATTTTCAAAATCAAACTCAGCTAAACTTTTCAAACTAAGCAACATTGCAGTAGGTAAAACAAGGATGAGGAATAAAATGTTGTTTAGAACCTTCATGTATATAAAGTGTATTTGTTAACAAGGTTGATCAAGTCTTGCCACCAAATAAATTTATATGACACAAATGAATTAAACATCATGAGACAATCATGTTACCTTGAATTGTATTGATATGGATCCAATCATAATGTTTTGATATCCTTCTTGATGATCATATATAGGGCAATCAATACTTCCCACTTTGATAGTTCTAAAATTAGATTGTATTAACTCCATAAACCTTGTCCACTTTCTTGGGGAAATAAACAGTGTGCTCTTTGTCATTCACATTAAAAGTTACTTTTCCTTTATTGCAATCAATAACAGCACCTGCAGTATTTAGAAAGGTCTCCCAAGAATAATAGACATATTATCATCTTCAGGCATTTCAAGCACAACAAAATCAGTTAAAATCAAACAATTATTAGCCACTTGAACAGGGACATCCTCACAAATGCCAACAGGAACAGCAGTAGATTTATCAGCCATTTGCAAAGATATATCAGTAGGTAAGCTTATCAAGATAAAGTCTCTTATAAAGAGAGAAAGGCATAACACTAACTCCTGCTCCCAAATCACATAGAGCAGTTCTAACATAATTATTTTTGATGGAACAGGGAATGGTTGGTATACCTGGATCTCCAAGCTTCTTTGGAACCTTGCCATTGAAAGAATAATTAGCAAGCATAGTAGAAATTTCCTCATTGGGAATTTTCCTCTTGTTAGAAACAATATCTTTCATATACTTTGAATAAGGAGGCAATTTAATAGCATCAGTCAAAGGAATTTGCAAGAACAAAGGTTTCATCCAATCACAAAATTTATTATAGTGTTCTTCTTCCTTTGATTTGAGTTTCTTAGCAGGAAAGGGCATTTGCTTTTGGACCCAAGGTTCTTCTCATTACCATGTTTCTTAGCAATGAAGTCTTCCTTACCATACTTTTTACCTTTAGTATGCTTTTCAGGTTCCTCTTCAATTTCTTCTTTATCAGAAGCATCATTCTTATCATTATCATTGTTGTGTTCATTACCACTTTCAGTTTCAGCATCAGAAATAGATATACTATTAGGATCATTAACAGGTTCAGAGGATTCTACAACAGTTTTATGTTTCTTCTTCTTTTTCTTAGAAGGAGCACTAGTTTCATTAACTCGTTGAGAATCTTGTTCAATTCTTTTAGGATGCCCCTCAGGATATAAAGGATCCTGAGGAAATTCCTCCTCTAGTTGTTACTTCACAAACATGTTTCTCTTTATCCCTAGAGGCATTAACTAACAGATCTTTTTGCACTTTAGTGAGTTGATCAATTTGAGTTTGAACCATATGAAAATGTTTAATAAGCATCTTAACATCATTGGAGGTTCTCTCCACAATATCATGCAATTTACTAATAGCTTGAGAATTCTCATTTAAATGATTTTCCACTCTCATATTAAAGTTATCTTGCTTAACAATATAATTATCAAACTCATCTAAGCATTGATCAGGAGGTTTAGAGTAGGGAATATCTCTATCATCAAACCGTTGGAGAGAGTGTACCTCAATTATGGATGAATGGGGAATTGGCTTACATAATTCTTCTATAGGAGGGAGGTTCTTCACATCTTCAGATTTAATACCCTTCTCTTTAAGAGATTTCTTGGCTTCCCTCATTGATTCATCATTCAATTCAATCATACCCCTCTTCTTTGGTGTTGGTGTTGGTGTCGGCTCAGGTAAGTCCAATCATCATGATTTTGGCTTATTTTAGCCATTAATTCCTCAGCTTCATCGGAGTCTTTTCCTGAAAACACAACCAGCACAACTATCCAGGTATGTCCTAGATTCAACAGTTAGTCCATTATAAAATATATCAAGAAGTTCATTTTTGGCCAATTGATGTCCAGGCCGAGCTTTAATTAAAGAACAAAACCTTGACCAAGATTCAGGCATTTTCTCTCCTTCAACCTGTTTAAAGTTAAAAATCTCTGCAAGGCAGCATGTTGGGCACTAGCAGGAAAATATTTCTGAAAGAAAGCATTAAGCAAACCAATAGGACTATCAATAGAACAAGGAGACAGATTATTATACCAAGTTTTAGCTTCATCTTTCAATGAGAAAGGAAATTTTTAGTAACAAAGTAACTGCGTTTCTTTATATCATCAGAAAACAAGCTACTCAAAGTAGAGAGCTCATTCATGTGTTCTACAACACTTTCATTTTCAGTACCACAAAAAGGTTCTTTCTCAACAATGGATATATGTGACAAATCAAGAGAGAAGTCATAATCCTTATCTTTAATGTTTATGGGAGATGTGGCAAATTTAGCATCAGGAGACAGTTTATATCTAACAACATGTTTTGCAAGAAGATTTTTAATATTACTTGCACCACTAGTAGCATTACATTCATCAATAAAGTCATCATCAAGTTCCACATAAGTTTCATCAAGATCATCACAAGTATAATCCCTCAACTCAGGTGAATCAACAGGGGTAGTGGGACTTCCATTAGGTGTTTCAGCATTTTCAATTTGTTTAGACCTAGCAATAGTAGCATCTAAAAAGGGACCTAAAGAACCACTTTCATCAAGAACAGTAGAAGCATCATCAAAATTATCAGAAGCATTTTCAGATTCAGCAGAAGTAACAGTGCGTGTAGCTTGTGGTGGTGTAATAAGTTGACTCATCACAGATGGTGAATCAAGAGCAGCAGAGGTACTCAGAGTTGTACCTTTCCTTGTAGTGGATGGCAGTATGCGGACCTTCTCATCACGAGCTTTACCCATGATGAATAATTCAGCGAACAATATTACTCTCAAGTGAACTTACAAATAAAGCTATGCTCCCCGGCAACGGCGCCAGAAAATAGTCTTGATGACCCACAAGTATAGGGGATCGCAACAGTCTTCGAGGGAAGTAAAACCCAAATTTATTGATTCGACACAAGGGGAGCCAAAGAATATTTGTAAGCCTTAACAGATGAATTGTCAGTTCAGCTGCACCTGTGAATAGACTTGCTCGACACAGATTATCAGTAGCAACAGTTTTATAGCAGTAGCAGTAGTGAAAAATAGCAGCATAAAGTAAAGTAAAGACAACAGTAGTGATTGCGGTAAACGGCAGGATTAAAATACTGTAGGCATAGGGATGGATGAACGGGCGTTGCATGGATAAGATAGTTCATGTAATAATCAAGACATAGGCATTTGCAGATAAATAATGATAAAGCATCCAAGTACTAAGTAACCATAGGCATGTGTTCCCTATATAGTCGTACGTGCTCGCAATGAGAAACTTGCACAACATTTTCTGTCCTACCAGCCCGTTGCAGCGGGGCCTCAAGGGAAACTAGTGGTAATTAAGGTACTCCTTTTAATAGAGTACCGGAGCAAAGCATTAACACTCCGTGAACACATGTGATCCTCACATCACAGCCATCCCCTCCGGTTGTCCCAATTTCTGTCACTTCGGGGCCTCGGGTTCCGGACAATAATATGTGTATACAACTTGCAGATATGATCTAAAACAATGATTATTCTCATGATACAATAACATGTTCAGATCTGAAATCATGGCACTCGGGCCCTAGTGACAAGCATTAAGCATAACAAGTTGCAACAATGACATAAAGTACTAACAACGGATACTAGGCACCATGCCCTAACAATCTTATAGCTATTACATGAACAATCTCATCCAATCCCTACCATCCCCTTCAGCCTACAGCGGGGAATTACTCACACATGGATGGGGGAAACATGGATGGTCGATGGAGAGGCGTCGGTGGTGATGATGGCGATGATCTCCTCCAATTCCCCGTCCCAGCGGAGTGCCAAAACGGAGTTTCTGGTCCCCAAATTAGGGTTTTCGATGGCGGCGGCGCTCTGAGGTGTTTCTGGAAAAAGTGGTCGACCCCCAGGCGTTTTTAGGTCAGAGGATTTAGGTAGTCGAGAGGGGGACGCGAGGGGGTACCCGAGCCGGCCTCACCATGTGGTGGCGCGGCCCAGGGCCCACCACGCCGCCACTTGGTGAGGGCGCCTTGTGGCTCTTCTCCGTTTCCCCTTCTGGCTCCGTGGGTCTTCTGATAAAATAGGAACTTTGCGATATTTTCTGGGGATTTTCCCGAAAGTTGGATTTCTGCACAAAAACAAGACACCAGGTCAATTACGCTGAAAACAGCGTTAGTCCGTGTTAATTGTATTCAAAACACACAAATTAGAGGCAAAACAACATCAAAAGTGTTCGGGAAAGTAGATACGTTTTGGACGTATCAGGGGCCGAGGAGGAAGAGGCCCAAGAAGACGTATTGGGGGCGGGGGCTCCCCCTGAGGCAGGCGCGGAAGCGCCCCCGTCGCCCATGCGAAGCGGGGCGTTGCGGACCCCTTCGGCGGTGCCACCTCCGCCAGAGGGATCCCGTGGGGCAGGACGAGGAACCGAGGGCGCACGACGGATGCACGCCCCCTCGGATGTCAGAAGCTCTGGGGAAGCGATCGCGATGGCTAACGCCATGGCAGAGTATCCCCCGAGTACTGAATCGCCCTGCTATGAGCAGTGGCACGCCCGCATGGCGACCCTCCTCACTTACGCGCGTTTGAGGATGGACGCCGCCCAGTCGCGATCCATCCCGCTTGGGGCCTTCGGGCCTCTGGGGAGGGACCCGCTACAAGGGCCACGACCTACGCACGACGTCCAGTGGCCCCGCAAGAAGCGGGGCCCCAGAGCACCTATCGGTGGGGTCGTCCACAACCCACCGCACCAAGGGGCCCCGGGAAGTCACTAGCGACCGAGCGGGCGAGGACGCTGATGCATCCAAAATGCATCTACTTTTCCAAGCACTTTGCTTCATGATTTGCTCCGGAATCTTCCCATATTTGAATAAAACTGCTGAATCAGACGCTGTTTTTTAGCAAAGTCTCGTTTCTGGCTATTTTTGCAGGAAATAAAATCAGGGAAAAATACCACGTCATTTTTTATGGAAAAGGATGGACACGAGGGAGCACCGGAGGCCCAAAAGAGGGGGCCCCACGCGGCCTCTGTACCTGGCCGCGTGGGCCCACCCCATTTGGCCCTCGGGCGCCGCCTCGCCTCCGGTCTTCGACGTACCCCTTCATATAGTGGAAAAACTGCGTGCCCTAGGAGGGAGGAGCTTTCGCGAAACACACTGCCGCCGCCACCACGATCTTCGTTTCGGGGACAGATTGATCCAGGATTTCTCCTCCGGTGGAGGGATCCGGAGGCCGTCTTCACCGCCATCTTCACCGCCTTCATCTCCATCGACCATGAGCTCCCTCTCCATCACCATGTGTGAGTAGTCCGCTGTAGGCATGTGAGGTGGATGGGGATTGGATGAGATTGATCATGTAATGCTACCGTTGTTCGAGATTTTAGGGTTTATCTTGAGGATACTTTTGTATTGTGTTGATGCACTCTTGCTATGTTTAATGCTTGCTACTAGGGCCCGAGTGGCATGATTTCAGTACTGAACTTATATTGCCTCATCATATATTTGAGTTTGGTACTTATCTGCAAAGTGTATCACCTGCTATTATGTTGAACCTGCGAACCCTAAAAGTGACATATAGGGAAAACAAGGGGGAGATGTTTTAGTTTGAGGATTCTATGTGTTCATGAAGTGTTAATGCATTGTTCCGGTCTATTCGAAAGGGTAGACCTTAATTACCTGTAGTTCCAAGTTGGCCCCGGTGAAATGGGCAGGTTGGACAATAGATGTTGTGCAAATTCTCTTGGTTAGTACGCACAACTAATTATGGAACACATACCTACATATATCGGAGTTAGAGATACGTCCCATTGCTAGCTATATATTATTATATGATCAATCTTATTCATGCAACACCCCGCTGTCACCTCATGCCTACGTTTTAATCTCTGAGTTGCACTTCACTTTTCCGGTGAAAACTGGGAAACACTTGTTTACTGCTGCTGTTCTACTTGTTACTTGAATCATACTACTGCCATAACTACTGCTGCTGCAAGTTATTGATATACAGGTGTGGTTGAGAGTGACGCCTCAATTGCCAAGGTCTTATTGATATTCTTGTGTTCCCATCGTGTCGAACTATAAATTTGGGTAATACTTCCCAACGAAGATTTCAGCGATCCCCTACACTTGTGGGCATCAAGACGTTTTCTGGCGCCGTTGCCGGGGAACCTAGCTTTATCGGTAAGACAACTTGTTATCATATTATTTGCTGCATTTGCTTGTTCCTAACCATGGGTAAGGAAAAGACTACTCCGAAGGAAGTGAGGCCTTCGACCACTCGCAGAGGTACGGATTTGCCAAGTAGGCCAAACTTTTCACCTAATGTTGCTTCTGCTGTTGCTCCTAAGAAAAAGGGAAAAGTTTTGTCTAGCTCACCTTTGTCTAAAATGTCTACTAGTAATGAAAATGATTTAATATGTGGTAGCATAGACAAAGAAGTGACTCCTGAAATACCTGAAACACTTGAAACATCTGAGATAACTGAAACACCTGAAAATCTTGAATCTTCTATTATTGAAAATGTGGAATCTGAGTTAGAAGATAATGAATATTGTGATGATATGGAAACTTCTTCTGAGGAAGAGGATGCTTTTGCTATGGCTTTTATGGGTTCGGGTTTTGATAAATTGGATAAACTTGAAAGCTATAAAAATTCTCCTCTTGATGGTTATTTCCCTGTTACTGAGAAAATGAATGCTCCAGCTATTAAAATTAAAGATAAAGATTATGAGTTTAGTGTTGATCCTGAAATAATTGAAAAAGCTGAGAAGTATAAGTTTTATGGGAGAGAATGAGTTTCCTTTTGAACACATTGCTGTTTTGCATGACTTATCTGTTTATTTGGAAAGATGAAATCACCAACGCTATTATTTCTTAAAGTTGTTTCCTTTCACTTTGGGAGGAAGTGCTAAAACTTGGTATAATCGTTTAGAACCTGGATGTATTACTAGCAAGGAAGAATGTTTGCAGTGTTCTATAATAAATATTTCCCTGCTGATAAGATTCATGGTCTAACTATTGAGATTAGCAACTTTTCACAGAAAGAGAAGGAGGATTTACCCCAAGCTTGGGGGAGGTATAGTAAGATGGTTAGGAAATGTCCTACCCATGGCTTCAAGAGTAATGAAATACTTGATATATTCTACAATGGACTAACTGAAAACACTAGAGGCTATCTTGATGGTATTGCAGGTAATGTTTTCAGGGAAAGGACCGTTGAGGAAGCAACTGAGCTATTGGAAACTATCTCAAGAAATTTGAAGACTGGAATATTGAAGAGATATTTCCAGAGAAGAAAGGAGGCATGCTCAAATTAGATGATGATACAATGAAAGAAGCTTCCAAGGCTATTAAGAGAAGGGAATTAAACCTCTCATCTCAAGAATTATCTGAATGGGTATTAAACTTCCTGATGATCAACCATGTTTTCCAATTCAAGTCAATGCTATTAGCTCCAAAAAGGTAATGAAAAGGTAACATCTCCTATTGAGGTATCTTATATGAACGATTTTGCTTATCGCCACAATCCTGAGGAGCATAATATTAGAATGATGATTATGGAAACTCTCACAAAATTAAATCTCTTCGTGAAAGTTTACATGCTAATGTGGGAGAGGTAAAAAGAATTGTTAAACATTGTGAGATGATGAATAATCAAGTTGAACAAATGATTCTCTTCAAAATCAATTGTATGAAAGTCTTATTGAAGGAACAGGTTTGTGGAGTTAATACTAGGGGAGGTGCAAGTACACAGGATCCTGACTATCCTGAAGACCATCCCAAGAGGAAAGAGCAAGAGGCTCAAAGAAGAAACTTCTGCAGGAAAATCTCCCAATGAAAACCAAGATGATGAGATTCTGAAGAACAAGATAATGATACCTCTATTTCTGATGCTGAGACTGAAGATAACAATAATAATGAAGAAGAAGAATCACCCACACCTGAAGAAGAGACACATGAAGCTGAAAATGATGAAGAACCTGAAGCTACTGAAAAGGAAAACCCTCAACCATCTACTGAGAAGAACAAGAAGAAGAACCATCCAAATCCACAAAAAGGTAAAGAAAGGGATCCATGGGTACAAAGACCCATACCATATCCTCAAGAGGTAATAAAAACTTTAGATGATGCTAGATTTGAGAAATTCTTTGAGTTGATTAAATCTTTGTGTTTGCAAATTCCTCTTGTTGATGCTATTAAAATTCCTCCATATTCAAAATACATGAAAGATATTGTCACTAATAAAAGAAAGATTCCTACTGATGCAATTACTGCTATGCTTGCTGATTATTCCTTTAAAGGGAAAATGCCTGAAAAGCGTGGAGATCCTGGTATTCCAACTATTCCTTGTTATTAAGGAAACTTATGTGAAATATGCACTATGTGATTTGGGAGCTGGTGTTAGTGTCATGCCTTTTTCTCTGTATAAGAAACTTAACTTAAACAAATTGGTTCCAACTGAAGTTTCATTACAAATGGCTGACAAATCAACTGCTGTACCTTGGAATATGTGAGGATGTACCTATCTCTGTTGCTAATGTGTTAATCCCTACAGACTTTGTTATATTAGAAATGCCTGAGGATGATAACCTATCTATTATCCTTGGAAGACCTTTCTTAAACACTGCAGGAGCTGTGATAATTGCACTGAAAGCAAAGTGACATTTAACGTCAAAGGGAACGAGCATACCATTTACTTCCCCAAGAAGAAAGCTGTTACAATGGTAAGCCAAAGTGTGAACTCCATTAAAAAGAATACTCTTATAGTTGGAAGTTTTGAAATTCCATTACCACCTCCTGAACCAAAATATGCTATCATGATGGTTGGAACTATTCCAATCAAATATGAGGTGTCTTGAAACCTTTCTTTAAAACATATAAAATAAAGAATCATGTATTATATCTTTTGCATATTATTAATGAGACTTGATCAACCTCATTACTAATATGAAAATGATGCAAACTTGATTCCCATAAAAATTGCTTTGAATGTTTGATTTCATTTATTCTAGAATTTTTAGATTATTTGCATGAGCATAATTATTTCAAAGTGCAGAAATTCCAGAAATGTAGTTTGAAAAATTCTGTTCAGAAAATTTTCTCGAAAAATTCCAGAAAAATTTGGAGGTAAGTTATTTTAGCAGGGAGCTCACAGCCAAAAGGGGGACACCAGAGGGCCACCAGGGCCCAGAATAGGGTGCCCCACGCGGCCACAGTACCTGGCCGCGTGGGACCCTCCATTTTGGCCCACAGAGGGAGTTAGGTGAGGGGTCTGTGCCCATCTCCTCCTCCTCGACAGAAAAACAGCCCCAGGTATTTTTCCCAATTTTTCCCGTGCTCTCTTCCTGCTCTCTCGGATCTCCAAGTTTAGGGCAGATTTTTCAAATCTGTTTGGTGGGATTGCTCATTGGTATGTGACTCCTCGCCCATCCAATCACTTTTTGTTCTTGTGCCTCATGTATGAAGTATTTTGCTGCACTAGGTGTCACCTAATATGCTTAGGAAATCCATAGATTTAAGTTTTCTAATTGATATTGATGCATGATATTGATGGGGAGACTAGTTATGGATATCTTAATGTTGTATTAGAGTGTTGCATCTTGATTTTTGATGAATATTGTTTATGGGCAGCAAGGTATCATGTTCAGCAAGGGCAAGGGATTGCTTGGGATGAGCTCAAGACCAAGGAGAAGAGATGCAAAGTCTCCATCAATAATGATGACCAACACCTTTGGGAGGATGAAGCATTCTTTGTGGGGAGAAGTTGAAAATCCATGCAACAAGATGGCAAGACCCCCATGTTCTTGAGCAGTGGGGGATCCAAGAGGACTTCAACACCTTCACCGCAGCCACCGGTTTGCAGAGATTTGCTCAAAATCCACAAGATACATATGAGGAACTCTCGCGGGAATTCCTCTCTACATTCAGATTTGAGGGCCTGAAGCTCACAAGCACAGTAAGAAAAGTAAGGCACCCCTCTCACCTTCGTTTGCAAATTCACTATGAGAGGAGAGCGCCTTATTATGTCTTTGGAGATTTTTGCAATGCCATAGGTGTAGAAAACTCGGGGATTGGAGTGAAATTGGTGCTGATTCCAACCCCGAGCTTGTTACATTTTGGCATTCAATTACTTTTGGCTCTCATGCTAGGTTGAATAGGGGTAAATTTACTCATGTGCAGCACCCAAGTTTGAGGTACTTTGCGTTATTTCTCACAAGAGGATTTCTTGCTAGGGATAACAGTTCTGCTTGCACTGGACCGATTGTTTATCTATTAAAATGTGCAAAAGAAAACACACCGTGCCAATATAACTTGGGAGTCATTCTTGCTAGATCATTGCACACTGCTGTGAGTAGGAATATACCGATGAAACCCTATTTATGCTGGTGCTATTGCTACTTTAGTACATGACTACATTAAAAATGAGAGACGTTATGGTGATAACATGGGTACTTGTGTGGGAAGGTCTAAACTACTTGATTTCACTTTGACTACTCGCATGGAAATAAGTATAAAGTATGGGGAGGATTATTTGTATACATATTTGATACTAATGGGCAGCGAGTGCCCATTAGGCTCCCTTGTACTGACCTTTTTGACAGGAGTACCGGAAAGTGGAAGGTAGAGGAGGTGCCGCCGCAAGAGGAGCCACAAGCTCCAGATACAAGGCTTCCAACCTCAAGAGATGCCACCATACCCAGGCATGCAAGGATACCCATATGGCACTACCCTGGAAGTGGAAGTGGTGGATACGGCCACTACCCAGGATACTAGCTTGATCGCAAGCTTGGGGGAGTGCTTCTCTTCCTCTCCATTCGCTGTTTTATATCACCGTTGCATCATTGTGTTTAGTTCCTTATTCTGAAAATCACAAAACACAAAAAGATTTCATTTGTTTCTTTTGGTTATTTGCTTCTGGTCATTTGTCTTATGCATCAAAAAACCAAAAAGAACAAAAACATTTTCGTTTTCTTGAAACAAACGCAAAACGGAGGTGCAGGAATTCTGAAATCTGATCACTGTTTCATTTTTCATTTATTCCCTGTAACTCCGATTGAGCTAAAATTTTAACCACTGCTGCAACATATCATAACCCACACACCTGTAAATTATGATGATTATGAGATTTTTCTGAGGTGTTTTGGTAGGGTTAAAACTCCTCTGTATGCAGTGATGTTTTATGGCAGATTTGAGATTTTGCTGCGCAGTTCAAGTTGGGAGAGGAGAACAACGATGATAAGTTGATGTGCATGAAGTGGATGAAAGGTATGACACCTTTGCCGTGCTTATGCGGACTTTTTAATAACAGCAAGTGAGCACATCATAGTTTCTTTAACATTTAGGAAAGTGGTAGCAAATGTTTATCTTCTCCATGTTCTAGTATGTTATATGATGATGCAAGTGAAATATTATTTAGTGACAATACTTGGCTGTGGATTGAATAATTGTGGCTCTAAACAAAGGTCTACGCATCCCATTGTGCTTGCTAAACTTGCCAACCAAGAGAGAATGAAAGAATTTTTCAAATGTTAAACATGAAGTCATATGCTTGACAGGCTTAGTGGTTGGGAGTTAGTTGAAATGTGCTGACACATGGAAAGCTTTCAACATTGCACCACATTATATTTAGTTGATATCATGTGCTTTGGTCTATGGATGCCTATCATTGCGAAATAAAGGAGGAAACTTAGTAAGTTCAATGAGTGAGAATAATTGGCTAGAGAGACGCCTGGGCCGCCAACTTAAGCCATGCATCATTCATGGTGGAAATTTACAGCGTACCATAGTGAACATTCAGTGATGCACATCACAATAAAAAGCTACACAATAGTAAATAAAAGAGTGCTGAGATTGTTCATTGTCTGTTTGTCTTGTCGTTGGGACATGGGCTTGTCCATGTCCTGGGATAAGAGGTACCCCAGTTGACGCTCTTGATGACGCTTTTATTACTTGCAATGACTGAAAATTTGAACTTGCTTAGTGGCCCGAGTTGAGTAGTCATGGTGTAGGTACTCGTATTCACGGGGCATGAGGCTTTTAACCATGAGTTGGTCAAGCATATGGGTCATAATAGGGAACACCAAATGGTTTATAAAATGAGAGCAAGGTTGTAAGCACAATGATTTCACTAGTCAACAAAGAAAGAATCAAAAGATCTCAAAAATCTTGACATGATTCAATCAATAGCGATGCAAAAACCTTTGTTTATTTCTACAGTTGAGCAAACTCATCCAAGTATTGACACTACATGTTATCTCACTTGCAGCAAATATAAAACTTTAACATTGATTAGATATACCTTTGCTAGCATTTTGTTATTTGTCATTGAAGCTATGTTTTGAATGCTTGTTGGTATTAAGCGGTGTTACATATGCAATGCAAAGTTCTTGTCAAAGTCTTTTCATCGCTTCTGCACTATGTTTGAGTTGTTCGAGGACAAACAACGAGCTAAGCTTGGGGGAGCTGATGCATCCAAAATGCATCTACTTTTCCAAGCACTTTGCTTCATGATTTGCTCCGGAATCTTCCCATATTTGAATAAAACTGCTGAATCTGACGCTGTTTTTAGCAAAGTCTCGTTTCTGGCTATTTTTGCAGGAAATAAAATCGGGGAAAAATACCACGTCATTTTTTATGGAAAAGGAGGACAACGTGCAAAGGATGGACACGAGGGAGCACCGGAGGCCCAAAAGAGGGGGCCCCACGCGGCCTCTGTACCTGGCCGCGTGGGCCCACCCCATTTGGCCCTCGGGCGCCGCCTCGCCTCCGGTCTTCGACGTACCCCTTCATATAGTGGAAGAACTACGTGCCCTAGGAGGGGAGGAGCTTTCGCGAAACACACCGCCGCCGCCACCACGATCTTCGTTTCGGGGACAGATTGATCCAGGATTTCTCCTCCGGTGGAGGGATCCGGAGGCCGTCTTCACCGCCATCTTCACCGCCTTCATCTCCATCGACCATGAGCTCCCTCTCCATCACTATGTGTGAGTAGTCCGCTGTAGGCATGTGAGGTGGATGGGGATTGGATGAGATTGATCATGTAATGCTACTCGTTGTTCGAGATTTTAGGGTTTATCTTGAGGATACTTTTGTATTGTGTTGATGCACTCTTGCTATGTTTAATGCTTGCTACTAGGGCCCGAGTGGCATGATTTCAGTACTGAACTTATATTGCCTCATCATATATTTGAGTTTGGTACTTATCTGCAAAGTGTATCACCTGCTATTATGTTGAACCTGCGAACCCTAAAAGTGACATATAGGGAAAACAAGGGGGAGATGTTTTAGTTTGAGGATTCTATGTGTTCATGAAGTGTTAATGCATTGTTCCGGTCTATTCGAAAGGGTAGACCTTAATTACCTGTAGTTCCAAGTTGGCCCCGGTGAAATGGGCAGGTTGGACAATAGATGTTGTGCAAATTCTCTTGGTTAGTACGCACAACTAATTATGGAACACATACCTACATATATCGGAGTTAGAGATACGTCCCATTGCTAGCTATATATTATTATATGATCAATCTTATTCATGCAACACCCCGCTGTCCCCTCATGCCTACGTTTTAATCCTCTGAGTTGCACCTTCACTTTTCCGGTGAAAACTGGGAAACACTTGTTTACTGCTGCTGTTCTACTTGATACTTGAATCATACTACTGCTGCTGCAAGTTCATTGATATACAGGTGTGGTTGAGAGTGACGCCTCAATTGCCAAGGTCTTATTGATATTCTTGTGTTCCCATCGTGTCGAACTATAAATTTGGGTAATACTTCCCAACGAAGATTTCAGCGATCCCCTACACTTGTGGGCATCAGACGCGCGCGCCCGCATCAAGCGACGAAGAAGACGCCCTCAAGAAACCGGCGCCCCCTCTTACGAGATGGGACACGAGACCCACGACTACGGAGGGGGATGCTTGGCGTACACCAGGGCGCTACGGCAGGTGGCTTGGCCGGCAAAGTTTAGGCCTTGCACCACCCAAAAATAAGACGGCACGACAAACCCTAAAGAATTTTTGTAGATCTACTCAACGGCCATGACAGCCGTGGGGTCAGACTCGAAGGTAATGGCCAACTGGTTCCCAGCAAACACAACATGTAGCATTACAATAAGATGATCTTTATCGTGATAAGAAGATCAGAAGATCTAAACATGATAGCATAAAGTGAAGAGACAACCAGCTAGCTACTGCTATCGACCCATAGTCCAAGGATGAATTACTTACGCATCACTCCGGAGGCAGGTGATGACGTGAAAACACACGTTCGTTGGAAGACTCCAAGAGGAAGGTATGATGTAGTGCAGCAGCAAATCTTTCCTTAGTACAAAACCAAAGTTATCAAATCCAGTAGGAGTAGGAGCACTTCAGAAGGTTGTCAGTGGAGCCGTTAACACAAGCTGGCGTGGAATCTGCACACAACACAATCAAACTATTTTGCCCCAACGAAATGATAGAGGCGAAGGTGTCTGATCTTTCGATGAGATGAGATACTACGATTTGGGTGGCGTCGACGTTGACGATCCGACTACAAACGTGCGAGGACGTTCCGCCTTAGCAATCACTACACCAACTCTGGGAGGTTATTGATAGCGTCGTAGCACAGTCGACCCAACCACTCAGGTTTAGCTCCTGCAATCAATCGAGAACAAGCAAGAACTAAGATTGGCAATTAAGATATTTGCGAATAAAGAAGAATGGTTGGCGCATCCGGCGCCTCCCCGTCGTCGTCGGTGGCGAGCAGGAGGAGGGGATTTGGGATCTGGAGTGTGGAATAGCGACGGCCGGGTCGGATACGGAGCCCAGAAGCAGCCGCGGTGGAGGATGTTGGCCGTCTCTCCCCGCCGTATTTGGATGCTGGCCAGGCGCGCGGGGCAGCGGTGAGTTCGACGGCAGATACTTGATTCATCGGTACCACCACCCATCACCAGAGATTCCGTTTTAATGTGAGATCAGTTAAAGTGACCAACCGGGTGTCCAATGGATTGACCTTGACGGGTACGCTGATCTGGGTTTGTGTGACTACGTAACGATGACAGTGGACTTGTACTAGTGGATCCACTTGTCTGTTACGAAACGATATCCTATACGAGTCGACAACGTGGAGTCGACAGGGTGGAGTCGACACCGTGGAGTCGACAACGCCGAGTCACGTGGTCTTTCTCCTCTACTCCACCTAGAGAAACCCCAAGGAGAAAACCTAAAAAACCACAAGAGTAGAGCAAAGAGGAGTTCCATCGCCATCACCGTCGCCGTCGGGAAGAGAAGGTAAAAGCAGAGTAGGTGCGGTCGCGTCGCAACTTTGCGTCGTAGTTGCCGTCACGAGATTGATTCAAGGTTTTTCTCCGGCGAACGGCGCGGGCGCATTGACTGAAGTTCAAGTGCTTTCTGATTGCCGGCGTGTCCAACCGTGATCTGTTAACCGTGAGAACAGAACCCATCTCTAGCTACTTAGTCTACATCGTGCAGAGACGGCACTGATTCGGGGACTACTTCGATGTCAAACTGACTGACGTAGATGTCCGAATTTTCGCGGGGCGGAAGCTCGACGTCGCACAACCTTCGGATCTTAGACGGGTCTCTGAACCTCGCCTTGACGGTGATGGCGAAGGGGTCGACGTCGGGCGCTTCCAGATCCAGCTGCTCCACCTTGCCGCCGAGCTTGGCGCCTTGAGGGAGCCCGATTAATTTCAGCGTGCATACTTGAGGTGAAATATATGGATAATGAGTTCATTGTCTAATTTGGTCTTCGGTTTTACATATGGATATATGACGAGGTGTGGACTCGGCAAATCCCTGAGTTGTGTACCCCGGGTTGATTGAGGGGGAGAGAGATGAGCGCTGGTGATCACGACGGCTGACAAGCAAGGCGTTTACCCAGGTTCAGGCTCCCGGAGGATAACACCCTACTTCCTGCTTGTCTGGTTATTGATGGTGAGCTGTGGCTACAATGGCGAGATGGCAATCTCGCTAGGGTTTGTGTGGCGGCTATGAGCGTACCCTAGACGAAGGACCCTCCTAGCCTTTATATGGTAGGCTAGGTCTCAGGTGAACGGTGCCGATGGCGCTTACAAGCATGGCGGGGTCGCATGACCTAGCGTCGACTATCTTGGGCCGCACGTCGTCCTTGTTGGGCCTTCCTTGGGCCCTTGTCATAAGGTTGATGGGCTTGGCGTGACCCAGGTATCCCACCGTGGGGTAGTCGAAGAGTGACCCCACGACAGGAGCCCCCGAGTGCTTAGTCGAATCGTAGAGTCGGGTAAAGGACTCCTTCCTCCTGGGCACGCCGTCGGGTTCCTGAATGAGATGAGTAAAATTGGTCGACTCCTGCCGTTCAGGGCTTATGGAGGATTCCTTAGTCGAACTGTCACTTCCAGGGTAAAATACCGTGAGTACAGCCTTAGTTGGTGATTTTCGACTGCTATTGTTATGAGTCACTCGGGAGCGCGAACAGCGCTCCCGATGGGAGTAGCCCCCGAGATTAAGCTGAATTGCTTGCAATTGAGGTTAAACTCAATTTTTCTTCAGTCGAAAAAGCCCGCTCCCGATGGGAGTAAAGAAGGGACTCTACTTGGAGTCGCGACTGGCTTTGTGTGACTTACTGTGTATTCGGCGGTTTGGCTTACTGCAGGAGTTTGTTCAGCACTTGTAGCTTACTGGATGTTCTTGCACTCGAATGAAATGTTCGAGTTCTCAATCAGCTCGTTGGCTTACTGTACGAACTTATTCAGCTCTGAGAGCTTACTGAATTTTCTTTGCACTCGAATGAAATGTTCGAGTTCCCCATCAGCTCGTTGGCTTCCTTCGCCTTCGTGGTTGACGTCAGCGCTGACGTTTTTGACGCAGTCTGTGTCCGATGGGACGTGACAGTGCGGTCCCACTGTCAGTATTGGCTGGAGACAGTGGTTGCCGCTTTTTTCTGACCGTTGGGCGCGAAAATTTCGCGATGTGATGATGGCGCCTTGATTCCCGCGCGTAGTGGGCGGCGTGGCCGTCGACGGTTGCTATCTCCGTGCGACACGTGGACGGCCAGATGATGTTGCGGAGAGCGGTTTCCGCAGGGATGGCCAGGATTAACTGACCGCGCGGTACTTAATTTTCACCGCGGCGGTGAACAGTTCATCCATCCCCATTCCGTCATCGTCTCCACTGCTTCGTTTCCACCATTGTTGCTCCTCTGCTAGTTCCTTTCCCCCACCCTCCATGAGCAAGGCCGTGATGAAGAGGGGGAAAGCTGCTGCTGGCGCCGACGCCGCCGCCGAGGCGAGCGTGATGAAGAAGCCCGACGGCGATTGGGTCAAATCGTCGGTGAAGAAGGCCGACCTCGAGGCCCTACGCGCGCAGGGGCTGCTGCCGCCGGTAGACCAGGCGGCGGTGCGCGCTCCAGGGAAAGAGGTATTTCCCGCTCCTCGCGAGGGGGAACGCGTTTGCTTCGTGGATTTTCTTCCGCGGGGTTTCGGGTTCCCCCTCCACGATTTCGTCCGTGGTCTCTTGTATGCTTATGGGATTCAGATCCACGATCTGACTCCCAATAGCGTCTTGAGCATCGCGAGCTATTTCGTGCTCTGCGAGTGCTTCCTGGGGATCGCCCCCAACTGGCTGTTGTGGAAGTCGCTATTCCTCGTCAGGAGGAATGTGGGGAAGAGTAAGCAGGTGTACCCGGTTGGCGGCTTCGGCATCCAGGTGCGTGGCGACACCTCCTACTTCCAGATGAAGAAGTCCGACTCCGTCCAGGGCTGGCGGAAGAAGTGGTTCTACATCAGGTGCGACCAAGCAGGGCTTCCTGGATTCGCGGCTGATCGCGAGTTGCGGAAGACGAACGCGTGGGCGCACCCGCTGTCGAAGGAGGACAGGGAGGCGATTCAGCCCTTGCTGACGCTACTGCGTGGCCTTCTGAAGAGTCTTGGGCGCGAGACAGGTGGAATTCACCTCATCGCCACCTTCTTCAGGCTTCGGGTGCAGCCGCTGCGCAGTCGCGTCCACCCCATGTGGGCGCGTGAGGATGCTGGCAATGAGCTTGATGATGACACAGTCGAGTCGAGGGTGAGGAGCATCACCAGTCTCCGAGCCGCTGACCCGTGCAACGTCAAGTGCCCAGTCGAGCCATATGGGCCTAACAATCCTGTACCTGAGGTGAGCTTCGCTTGCTGTGTCTTGCATCTTCTGTTGAGTCGTTTTGCTTGACTCGAATTCTTCATTTGCTGGCAGGGTCGTTCGAGCTACGTCAGTCTCCCTCCGTTGATGGAGAACGGACCTCACGAAGAGGCAGAGTTCCCCGAGGACGAGGGTGATGACGATGAAGTTCCCTCCGCCACCTCTCCGAGTGAAGAGTTGGAGGATGATGAAGACGAGGAGCCGCTGCGGAAGCGGCAGAGGCGAAAGGGTGGCGACGCTGGTTCTGCCTCGTCGCCTGTGAAGGAGGCGGGTGTGATCGAGGAAGAGACGAGCGAGTCCTCCTCGGGTACTAAGCACCCGAGTGATCTGGCGGAACCGTTGGTCGTGCCTCCACTCGGCTCTGCGCCGCCGATCGAGTTTGCGAGGATGGCTTCCGTCTCCTTGGGGAGCGAAGATGATGATGTAGTCAGGTTAGTCGCGTAACCTTTCCTTTGTTTTTGTCGAGTGTGCTTTTTCACTTGCGGGTCCTTGAATTGAGAGTTCTTATGACAGCGACCGTACCGGCGCTGCTGTTTCCTCCCCTCGTGAGATGGAGCACACTTCTGCTCCCATGATCGAGCAGACTGTGAGGACGCCCGGAGAGGAGGCTCTGGCGGGTGACGTTTTGGCCTTGAAGGCTTCGACCTCCGCCGTGCCTGAGAGGCCTGCTGATGCGACTCCGGTTGACGCTGGGCTGCTTGAGCATGTAAGTGTTCTTCGATTCCTTCTGCAAGATCTGCTTCGGGTGCGCGTACAGCGCTCCCGATGGGAGTAGCCCCCGAAGATGCGCGTGACTGGAACAGTCGGGCGCAGATTGATGTCTTGTGTTTCCTGCAGCCATTTTATCGCCAGCAGATGGAGGGAGCCGCGACCTTCGTTCGCATGGAGCAGGAGAGGGATCAGCTCCGCGCTGCTCTGGAACAAGCGAATAGTAAGTATGAAACCTTGTGTTCGAGGATTGCTTCGACTGCCTTTATTGCTAACTTTGTTCCGTTGATCCGTAGGCGAGAAGGAGAACATGAAGGCGCGGGTCGCAAAGCTGGAGAAGTCACTGGGTGAAGCCCAAGAGCGGGAACAAGCTCGGGATGCTCTGGAGAAGACCCAGATCGACCGCTTGCTCGCACTCGCGGATGTTGTTGGAAGTAAGTTTTTCGGCTTCATGCCTACTTTGTCTTTTGTCGACTTCTGGCGCCTTATGGGTGTGGATTTCCTTTCGGCAGAGAATTGCGGAGGTGCTCCTCCAGAAGGGACTTCTAGCGAGAGTGTCGGTTTGGCGCAGGCTGTTGGCTTCGTCGACCGCGTCTGCGCATATGCATCGGCAGCGCTGCAGCAGTCGGCGGCGGCCCTGCAGAAGTCGACGGAGGCCTTAGCGACTGTGCACCGGAACATCTTTCCGAACCAGCCACCACCAGCTGCTGTTGACGCACTCGCGGCTCCATTCGAAGGCAATTCGAATGTCCTGGCGGACTTCACGCGCGCGCAGACGGTACGCGGCTCAGAGCTCACTTTTCAGCTGCTTCTTGGTCACCAAGTCGTAGGTGATTTTGAGAAGGTTGTCAGCGACTTCCCTCGGAAGCCTGATGGCAGAACCGCGTCCCTTAGCGGTGTGAAGGTGCAGGCGAGCCAGCTAGCTGCGAAGTTGGTCGCCACCTTCGAGAGGAGAATTGCCAAAGCTGCAGAGTTGGCTGCTAGGAAGAGCCGTTCCCAGTCTGAGTCTGTAGTGTAGACTTTTTCCTTTTTAGGACTGTGCTTCTGCTTTTGGGCTTGAGTCTGTAATGCACTTTATATTGTGCGAGTGAACATGCTGATGATGAAATGTGAATTCACTCCCTCGGGGGTGCAGTCGCCGAGTATTTTTTGATATCTGGCTTGAATGAATTATGTTGATTCTTTTCCTGGCTTGACGCTGTCGATTCTTGGCAGTCTGATATGGGCGAAGCTCCTGATGTTGCTGGAACGACTGGCGCGGGCGATGAGGAAGATACCACTTCGGCTGCGCCTACTCGTCGCCGCCGTCAAGCTCCTCCAGCTCCTGTGCGAAGCGTAAACGACCAGAGAGTGCTCACCTTCATGAGGAACAAGGTGGTTGAGCTCGAGTCGAAGTTGAAGAATGCTGAGTTGGAGCTGGAGCGATTGAGGTCGCGGCCCGTTGCGCCGTTCTCCCAGCGTGAAGAATTTCTGCTTGGCGAGATGGACCTGATCGGTCGACAGTTGCAAGGTTGGACTCTTAGCGTTTTTCCTTCGGCTTCTGTGTCTACTTGCTATGCTCAATGCTTGGCCTTGATGCAGATGTCAACTCTGACCTGACGGCGGAGCAGCTTCGAGTGGACGAGCGGGTAGAGAAAGAGGCCGCCGGCGACTCACCCGAAGCGCGCCACTTTTGGTCAAACAAGTCCAGAGGTAGTATACTGGCACGAATGCTGGATCGTACCTGGCGGGCTGCTGTACTCTTAGAAGGTTGCAGAAAAACCCTCTGGCAGATCAACAAGGTGTACTTTCCTCACAACGAGCAGCCGAATGGACTAACTGCGCTTCTGGAGAGGTTCCGTGAAGGCGGTGCGTTGAAGGAAGTCGTGCACGCTCAACTTGTTGCCGGGGCGAACGTGGCGTTGGCGTATGTTCGAATGCACCGGCCTAATCTTCCATTGCACAAAGTGCTTGACGGATTGCCTGGAGAGGGTGAGTATGCCGATACCCTTGCGGCTGCGCGCCAGATGATTCAGCAGGTCCAAACCTTCAGCGAGCACCTTGTTGGGCCACTCGATGCGCCAAAGGGCGAGCCTGTAGAATAGTAGCACTGGAGTGCTGTTGTATAGCGTTAGCTTGTAAAAGAAATTTTTCCAAGTGGAAATATGAGTGTATGTATGTCGAGGTGGGGGTAGCCCCCGAGTTAGTAAATTGTATCTTGTAGCCGTCTGTGAACCTGTATGGCGCAGCCCCCGAGCGGATCGGGTGTGGCCTAGGATTTTGTGAGTTTAGACGCGTGCGGCGTAGCTCCCGAGTGTTTCGAGTACGGTCGAGGATTTTTTTGAGCTAGACCTGTATGGCGCAGTCCCCGAGTGCGTCGGGTGCGGCCTAGGCTGGACTTGGACCTGTATGGCGCAGCCCCCGAGCGCTTCGGGTGACGACCAAGGTTTTCGACTTGGACCTGTATGGCGCAGCCCCGAGTGCTTCGGATGCGGCCTAGGTATGGCTTGGACCTGTGTGGCGCAGCCCCCGAGTGCTTCGGGTGACGGCCAAGGTTTTCGACTTGGACCTGTGTGGCGCAGCCCCCGAGTGCGTCGGGTGCGGCCTAGGTTGGACTTAGACCTGTGTGGCGCAGCCCCCGAGTGCTTCGGGTGGCGGCCGAGGATTTTTCGAGTTGAACCTGTATGGCGCAGCCCCCGAGTGCGTCGGGTGCGGCCTAGGTTGGACTTAGACCTGTGTGGCGCAGCCCCCGAGTGCTTCGGGTGACGGCCGAGGTTTTCGACTTGGACCTGTGTGGCGCAGCCCCCGAGTGCGTCGGGTGCGGCCTAGGTTGGACTTAGACCTGTGTGGCGCAGCCCCCGAGTGCTTCGGGTGGCGGCCGAGGATTTTTCGAGTTGAACCTGTATGGCGCAGCCCCCGAGTGCGTCGGGTGCGGCCTAGGTTGGACTTAGACCTATGTGGCGCAGCCCCCGAGTGCTTCGGGTGGCGGCCGAGGATTTTTCGAGTTGAACCTGTATGGCGCAGCCCCCGAGTGCGTCGGGTGCGGCCTAGGTTGGACTTAGACCTGTGTGGCGCAGCCCCCGAGTGCTTCGGGTGGCGGCCGAGGATTTTTCGAGTTGAACCTGTATGGCGCAGCCCCCGAGTGCGTCGGGTGCGGCCTAGGTTTATGTTGCTTTTTGACTGAAAAAGTAAAGTGGAGAGCTTGTTCCATAAATCACTTCATTGATTTTTGCGAGCAGGCCGCCTCATTAAAACCCTTCCAGTCCCCTCAGGTACCCTGGTAAGGGAAAGAGTGCGTCTGAAACCTGCCGCCTTGACATGTATGCTTTGTTACAACGGGGGAGCCCTGGTAAGGCATTTTTGGGTTGAGTGTTGAGCCACCCGCGTGCAGAGCCCGTGAGCATCAGCTGGATGTACTGCATGGCCGTGGTCGAAGTACCGCCCTGGCAGCTGCAGGCTATGAGGTAGTCTTCTAGCCAGAGTCTTGGGTCCTGCTTCCCGTCGTACTTGACTGCTTCTGCCGTGAGCTTGAAGCCCTTGGGCATTCTTGTGTCGCGTATGTTGAAGCTGAAGCATGCGGCGCCGCATGGCTCGTAGTCGCCGTCGTTGCGATCGTAGTCGAAGTTGGGCGTGCTGACCGGGCGCTGGGTGCGGATGCGGTCTACCGTCCTTTGCGTGATGACGTTGCGGAGGTCTTCGCCTGGCTGCGGTTGTCGCAGTTGTCTTGTCGCCGGGGCTACGAGTGCTGCGGGCTCGTGGTCGCGGCGATCTCGATCTTCACGCACTTTTTCTGTCTGCGCCTTGTTTACCAGTGCGTCTTCGAGTGCCTTGATAGACATGATCTGCTGCTTGTGGAGGAGAGCGCGCGAGTCGCCCTCTGGCGGCTGCGTCAGCCGCAGGTATGTTTCGACTGCCATGAGTGCGGCTCCGGGTGTCTTGGGGACGGGTATTCCGTCTGCGTCTTCTATGTACGATGACTCGAGATTGCGGGTGACTCTAGCGCGGTCGACCTCCGTCATCAGGGGCACGCGGGCTCTGTGGCGCCTTGCTCCTTGCGAGACCTCTGTTGAGGCAATGAACGAGTAAGCGGCCCTCCTGGCGCTCGACGCGTCGGCCTCCTCCTTGCGTCGGAGGAGCTCGGCCTTCTCTGCGCGGAGTCGTTCGCCTTCCTTCCGCAGCAGGTACTGGACCGCCATAAGGTCCTCCCGGGGTGCATCCGGTGGGGGGTATGTGCCTTCCTCGACGTGCTTCAGGGCTTTGATTGCCATGTCGCGGGTGATGGTGAGTCGTGTCACCTGGTCCGGCATGACCACCTCCAGTGGTATGCGGGTTCGTCGTCGTTGCCCTGCGGCCTCTGGCCGATCATGAAGACTTGCGCGGGGTAGATCTGGGCAGCGGGATGGACGCTGCCACTGCTGCTTCCTTCGTCCGAGCCGTGCTCGGAGTCGAAAATGGCCGCAACGTGGTGGGTACCACAGTCGCTGCCGCGGTCGTTTCCTTGGAGTTTCGTGATCTTCGCCGCGGTCGCGAGGAGTGATGTCGCTGTTGTTGACGTGGGCGCGATCGGCTTGTTGACGATCTTGTAAGTCGATGGGGACGCGAGTGGCGCGGTAAGGAACGACGCGACCTTCGTTGCGTGCGAAGGCGTGGTTGACGTAGTCGAAGTTGATGCAGATCTTGGCCTTGTCAACGACGCGGTCGAGGTAGTCGAAGTAGACTCGATCCACACGGTGGTCGACGAGGTGGTCGACGTAGTCGTAGCAGATGCGATCTCCGTGGTAGCCGGAGACGCTGGTGGCGCGGCCGCGTTGGGCGCGATCTCTGCCGCAGCGGAGGCGGTCGGAGTAGTCGAGGCGGACGCGATCTTCTCAGCAGTCGAAGACGCTGTCGCCGCAGTCGCAGCAGATGCGACCTCCGCAGCAGGTGGGGGCGTGGTTGGTGCGGCCGCGGCAGATGCGGGTGCCACCACCACAGGCGGTGCGATCGCCGTGGATCTGAGTACTCCACAGCTGTCTACGAAGTAGTGCATGGTACCGAAGGTGAGGCACATACCTACATGCAGATCGGCGTACACCGAGCGGTGGGCCGGCGGGTGGAAGGTGTACTCGAAGGAGCCGAAGCAGATTGGCTCCTTGGTGATGCAGACGTCGGTCTTCAAGGTTGATGGAGCCGGTGCGACCATGATTCCAGCGCTCGTTCTTTCCCACAGACGGCGCCAATTGACGAGGTGTGGACTCGGCAAATCCCTGAGTTGTGTACCCCGGGTTGATTGAGGGGGAGAGAGATGAGCGCTGGTGATCACGACGGCTGACAAGCAAGTCGTTTACCCAGGTTCAGGCTCCCGGAGGATAACACCCTACTTCCTGCTTGTCTGGTTATTGATGGTGAGCTGTGGCTACAATGGCGAGATGGCAATCTCGCTAGGGTTTGTGTGGCGGCTATGAGCGTACCCTAAACGAAGGACCCTCCTAGCCTTTATATGGTAGGCTAGGTCTCAGGTGAACGGTGCCGATGGCGCTTACAAGCATGGCGGGGTCGCATGACCTAGCGTCGACTATCTTGGGCCGCACGTCGTCCTTGTTGGGCCTTCCTTGGGCCCTTGTCATAAGGTTGATGGGCTTGGCGTGACCCAGGTACTCCCACCGTGGGGTAGTCGAAGAGTGACCCCACGACAATATATTTATTTCTACCTGTTAATTATTAGCGTCGCGTATGGCATGTCGTCAAAACAGGGCTCGGGCGGTCGTGCGCCAAGACGCACCCCTAAATCTAGTATATATTATTGTTGTAGACATACGAGCAGTGCAAATGAGTGGAAAGCAAACTATGTAACTGGTGAGGTCAAACTTAAACCAACCAAAACCAAGCCTCATAGGAACTATGTTCCCGATTAGTCCCTTCACATCAGCGGTAGGGTCCAGGTAACATAAAGATTTTCCGTTTCCAATAAGGGTTTTGACTCGTTTCCATAGTGTCATTATGTACTAGTGCCAAGAGGCCGGCGGGATAGTGACACACTCTGGCGCTTGCGCTCGTTTCCGCATACTCCTAGCTGTTCCCTCCTGCCCAGCGTGGCTTCGTTCTTCGGACCACCGTCGATGAAGGTTTTTCCCTTCCTCTGTGTTTGAACCGATACGCCACTTACGAGTGGCATGGTCCAACCAAGTTGGACGCAATGCCATGGAAGTAGGACTGGTCTGCTGTCAAAATTCTACTAGGAGTATGAGTATGAGCCGCGTTGTAAAATCTGCGGTGGTAAAATTTCCGTTTGGTCAACATTCAACTTTTTTTGGTCATATACTAGAAGTAGGTTGGAAAAGCATAAGAAAACACACCCTAAAAGGCATATGGTTACAGATATCAATATGGAATATACTCTATATTTCGACAAAAAAGACTTAAATTCTGGTATTGTCCTGGGTCAAACTTGAACTAGAAAAATATATCTACATCTAAAACACCAATCTAGTTTCTTTACATTTATTGCATAATTTATATTGCCGTTATACATATTAGTGTACTTTCTATGAGCTCCATCAAATGACTTATGGCATGTGCATTGGTTTACACGGCAGGCGTATGTAGTACCATGTCCACGTCACCTGTAGACAGCACTACATACAGCTCGTACATCGGGTCGTCCCTTCGATTGTCTACAGGAACTCGCGGCTGCAACAGCATGAAACACAATCCAATGATTAACTAAGTTACCATGCCGATTGTTGTTTACATCGGGGAAGCCATCAATCTTCGACCAACGATCGTGTGGGTCTCCCGCTGAGCAGCGCAGCCCTCACTTCCACACCATCTAGCATGGAGGCTCCGCCTCGCCGACGACTGCCGCAAGCTCTGGGATTTGGCAGTGTCATCCCGGGCAGCGGATTGCAAGATTGGAGTACTTTTTGCTGGGAAGATATACCAAGCTAGCCAGCTTTATACATCGACCTGGAGATCCAGAATCGACTCGCTACCCCCCTCATGCGGAGCAACGAGACGAGTCTCCAAGACACCGAGGCTGCTAGGCCTGCTCGCGATAGCTTGACGTCCATCCAAGCACCGCAGCGATCGCAGCTCTGCATGCCTCAACCGAGTAGTGGAAACGTCAAGATCCCACCGAGGATGACAGACGAAGCTCCGGCAACCACGGAGAAAAGAAGAAAATTCACTAGAATGGGATCGTGGAGGGATATCAAATTACGACGCCTATGCGTAAATTTTGCCGTTGATAGCTAGCGATATTTATGGGCTATCAACCGTCGGCCAAATTACATACGACATCCTTCTCTCTCCTTGTTCTCTCTTTTCCACCTCACCCAAAATCTGATGTGGCGCATGTTACAGACAGCTGATTAGGCACTATTGTACATGCCCTAGTACAGAAATTTGTAGTACACAAAGATAAACCTATGGACATAACCAGTTAACCACACAGCCATACTCTACCACTATGCCACTAATCACACAGCCATAATATACCACGTGTATATTCCCCAATCTTTACAGGTAAATTACCAAGGCCAGAATACAACAAAACAAATAAAACCTTAATCATGCTCAAGCACAATGTGCAAGTGTTTCATTCATCCAATTGATGGTCTCGTGCTGATACACAAAAGATGTACAATCGGGTAAAGCATAATACCATGACAGAAATCAGAAGCTAAATTGAATTTCAGTTCTTAAACAACTGAATGAATAAATTATATGTGCTGACACTGCCAATAATTATTACAGACGGATTTTCAGATTGACTGCGATGCTGGTAAAACTTCTCCAATAGCACGAATGTAATGATTATTTGACGATCTTAAACCATTTCGTCAAAGTAATTGAGGTACCTGCCACTTAACCTATTGAAGCTAAAGCACCTCTTGGTATGCAACAAAATAAGGGGGGAGAAAATTTATCGAGAGATGAAAAAAAACAGCAGCGGCCAGCGCTCAGATATGATCACAAACTGCTTTTGTGTAGTCTGACGTTGATGACTTCCCACCAAGATCAGCGGTTCTGTACTTCCCCTCAGCGATAGTTTGGAGGATAGCATTATGGATCCGTTCTGCTTGGTCGTTGAATTGCAAGTGGCGTAACATCATAACAGCACTCAGCATAAGAGCAGTTGGGTTTGCAAGGTTCTGCAAGCAATTGAATATCAATCAGTCAAATCAAAGACAAAGGAAGAATCATACTAATAACTTGAATGAAAGACAAAAGAAGAAATATAATCATTACTTGAATGAGAGACAAAGGAAGAATCATACCAATAACTTGAATGAAAGACAAAAGAAGAAATACAATCATTACTTGAATGAGAGACAAAGGAAGAATCATACTAATAACATGAATGAAAGACAGGGTCTAGAGACCATGAGGTTCCAAAAATCTTTAATTTCATACACATATATAATGAAGAAAGCCATAACTCATAAATTAAAACATTACGAAACAGCAAGTGTTGTTATTGGCCCCAAGAATAATGAGAAACCCCCCAAATAGAGAACATAGTGAATTATAATATGAAAGAGTAGATATCTCTAGGACCAGTTTACCTTGCCAGAGATATCAGGTGCAGAGCCATGAACAGCCTCTGCCAGACAAATGCCACCTTCACCAATGTTGCAGCTGGTAAATCAATAATTAGTGAGAGATGATGTTGTTTCGACGCCCAAATACATCCTCCGTCTCATAATATAAGATGAAGATGTAAAACCAATATAGATCTATATTGGCATCTTATATTATTGGACGGAGGGAGTAGTAAATTAAGCACATCTACCTGGGAGTTAGGCCCAAGCCTCCGATCAAACCAGCACATAGATCACTAATAATGTCACCATAGAGATTTGGCATCACCAATACATCAAAAGTACCAGGGTTCTTCACAAGCTGCAAGAGGATGCAGTTCATACTCAGTAATGTTAAAATAGAGTTTGTAGAGCAGACAGAAACTTAATTATAGTAAATTGCTATTTAAAGTACATAGTTATCAAGTGTAAGAAACATTAACACAAGTCAGCAAGTGCATCTTCACAGATCAACATACCGTCATACAGCAATTGTCAATAATGACTTCCTCGTATGTGATTTCAGGGTACTTCTCAGCCACTTCACGGCAACACTAAAATTGTACACATAAAATAACCATGACTTAGCTCTCAAGAAATATCAAAATAAGGAACATATACCATTAAGAAGAAAGGGACAGAGATAGCCATCAAACCTTGAGGAAAAGTCCATCTGTTTTCCTCATGATATTGGCTTTATGTATCGCAGAAACTCTCTCCCTGCCATTGGTCTTCGCATAATGGAACGCATACTCTGCCACTCTTAAACTTGCTTGGCGGGTAATAATTTTCAAACTTTCCACAACACCCCTCACAACCTGGAGAAAAGAAAGTGTCACGACAAAAAATGCTTACGAGGGCAATGGAAACAATGTTAATTTAGGAATGCACATAGCATACCTGATGCTCAAGGCCACTATACTCTCCTTCAGTATTTTCACGAATAGTCACAAGGTTCACATCATCATATCTAGTCTTGTAGCCTGGGAGGCTGTTGCAAGGTCTGACATTGGCATAAAGTCCCAATTCTTTCCTTAATGTAAGATTCAAAGAACGGTGGCCTTTTCCAATAGGTGTAGCCATAGGACCTTTCAAACCAACTTTGTTTCTACGCACTGACTCCAGGCTCTCCCATGTCAAAAAGCTCTCTGTTCTTGGATCAACTTCTGTACCAACATAATGTTCTTCCCATTCTATTGGTACACCTGCAACTTTGAATACCTGAAACAGAGATAACCCAATGCTAACTAAACAAGCCACCTTCAAGGAAATCATGCATGAATGAGTTTGGTTCATTAATTTGATAGCGTTCATGTTTTTTTTTACGGTCGAAAACATTCATGTTAATAGGACGTCATGAAACTCACATGCAAAAGCACAATTTTACAACAAGAGTGGCAGGTGGCATGTTAACCAGCAAATAGGGCCTTGGTAGGAGCCGTTTGAATCCTTAAACTATCATGCACTCACTTGTGATATTTCTTTATGTCAATTCATATCACAGAATAATTGTTATGTTGTATCCTGATGATTTTTTTTACTATCTATGGCAACTTAAGGACCTGCACCTCAAGTGTGTTTTGAGCCTTTTATGATGTAGGATTCGGTATGCAGATACAATACAACATGAAATGACATCACACAATGAATAAACAATGCATATAGTTTATTAGGCATAGCCGGATCCTGAACTTTCTAGAACGACACATTATTCTTAGGCAACTAATTCAGAAATATTACAGAAACACCAAATATCGCATTCCGCTGTATCAAAACACGGAGCATGTACATGTTACACAAAGGACACAGAATCCAGAAGTAACAAACGGAACATGAACAAAAATACAGCCCAACTCAAATGCCACAAATTCTCAACAGTCAGAAATCCTGCTTTCAGCAAAAGCATCAATCATACTTCTAATTATTCCACATTCTATGGCGTGCATCAGATTTAGGAAGTAACACCTTGTCCAATCGCTATAAAACAGTTTTCAAAGGATAATAACAATCTTAAACAGATGACACATGCTTGGCCGTGTAGGTAAATCTTAAGCAAGTGCTTATGACTTGACTGTCCATCAAGTAGTGCATGATGATATTTTTCTTTCCCGACTTCAGTAACAGAGATCCAGTTTCATGTGCTACTTCTAGATCATACAGGTTAGAAAACTTCGAAGAACAACATCAAACTATAATGGCGAAATAAATGCTTTGTGCTCCTCATTGGCATCTATAATGTTTCAACAGGCATCACACTTATAACTAAAGATAGTAGGCAAATATAAGTTTTCTAACCACTAAATACATATGTTTGTTTCAAAAAGGCAGTTATTGAAAGTTAATATTGTGATTAATTATGCTAGATGCGAGCATAAATTTACACCTGTTGTTATAAGAAATATTTTATGCCTTTCTAGCTGAAATTGAATCGCACGGGACCAGGAAATCGTAAGACTAGCCACAATGGAGGTATCATAGGTAGTATCATACATGCCATGTTGGCAAAAAGATGACATGTCACTGCAATTAATGAAGAGATAGGTGATAGTGGTATCATAGGTAGATACCGTAACATAACGGATTCCAATGCAATATGAGTCTACAACCTAATAAATGCAGTATTATATGATACCACACATATGTTACTACCCATTGTGGAGGTAGTAACATAAACTAGTATCATGTGCATGATACTAGTATATGATACTCCCCATTGTGACTAGTCTAAGAGACGTCACTAGCCATCTCGGGAGGCCAACCACTAAATAATTATATCGTGCGCAGCATGGACAAACCTTACTGGCGTAGCGTCAACCCTTTGGTCAAATAATAAAGACAGTTGGACATCACAAGGTAACATAAATATATCGAATCGTGGTCAGAATTCATACATGAACAGATGAACTACAACACAGGTATTCCACCCAAAAAAAAAAAAACGGTACCTGCTTGACCGACTCAGCGATCTCAGGCCCGATACCATCACCGGGAAAGAGCGTTGCGCGGATAGTCTCACCAGCGTCCGTAGAGAACGTCGCCCCAACAGACCGTCCCATCATCCGCGGCAGAACGCTCCCCTGAAGAATCCTCCCGAGCGCCATGCTTCCTCTCCACATGTCTACAAGCAAACAGGCAAAACCATCAATCAAACCTAAGACTCTAGAATTCTAGACAGGACACGATTAGATCGAACAGGCATGGATGGATTCCATGAATAAACGCGCATGCATCGTTAGATCGATCGAGTAAATAGCGTGCGGAACGTAACGCTCGACGATCTCAGGTCGAGTCGGGGGTAAAGTTCGAGAACCGCGGAGAATACAGATCGGATCGATGGGGAGCGACGGTGAGGAATGTACCGGATGAGGGAGATTCGCGGCAAGTGTTAACGGCGGCGACGGGGGCGGATGGGCGAGGAGGGAGGGGGAGATGGGGATTGGAAAGGAAGGGAGAAAAAAGGCGACTCGGCCTCCCTGTCCGCGGTTCCTCGCTTTTCAGTTAGCCATCGATCTGGATCGGACGGTCTGTGTTTGCTTCAGGGCCTTGAGCCCTTTTCGTGCGGAAGATGTTTCAAAGTTTTTTTTTCTCTCAAGATTTTTTTCTAATGGTGGATGTTTCAAAGTTGGGCACCCATACCTATACCTAATATTAAAAGAACAAAGTGACCCATCATATTAAAACAATTTACATGGCAATGCCACGGCCCCACCCCTGCAGCCGTACGTGTACACGTTCGATCTTTTTCTACCTGGCAGACGCTCGATCCCCGGCGACTCGTGCCGCGGCCCTCCGCCGGCAGGAGGAAAGGACCGCATGTGCGGATTTTCTGAGCGTTTTGTCTTGATATCTCTTTTTTTTAAAACCGGGCAAAAGCTTTGCCTTATATTGATACTAGTAATCGAGCACGTGTACATGCACGTTTCATACAATGCGCATATTGAAATGACAATATAACAATTCGTGTCACTATTACCTGATAATGTGAGATGGCCCGTAAATTTTCAACAGCTTTGAAAAAGTTGAAAAGTATTATTTCTTAGATCAATAGGGCAATCGCCTCTATTCCACAGTTTTCATAAAATTGAAGATAATTGTTCTAATTTTTTCATATAATGCAAGAAGATCATTATTCATTTGAGATACAAGTCACGCAACACCACATACTAATTATGTAGCCATAGGCTTTACAACGTATAGTCCTCCAGAGGTCTTTGTGCCTGTAGCCGCAAAGCTCATCAACTCGCCTAAGAGAGTTGCTGCTGCCGAGAGCCATTGAGAAACACCCTGATTAATGATTGAAGTTGGCGATGTCAGATACCAAGAATGACGAACTTCCTATCACCCCTCAATGTGCATGCAAGACATACATATAACAACTTGTAGGCTGCCCCATTATGCTGGACTTGGTCCTCCAATAAAGTTGTGTGAATACCCTGAAACTCCATTATAAGCAACTCCAGTAATTAGATTTATTGAGTCATTTCTAATATCTTCATTAACCTATAAATAACTATATATTCAGAAACTCAGAGTAAAACCAGAGGTATCAAAAGCAAAGATGTACGATGAATTTACAAGAATAGATTGGCACTTTGCTTTTACTTACTCATATTTGTCCAAACAGAAGAGAATTGCTCTCCGATCCGATTACCGACCAATGTAGCATACAATGAAAAACGTTAGTATTGTGTCAAAAAATTCACTGACAGAATACAATTGATCCAACATGCCTGAACATCAGAAAAACAATCTCATGAGTTTGTCTGCAGTTACGGACTATGGCAGATCACAACACATAATAATTCAATATCAATGAAAATATACATTTATAAAAGATAAGAACTACAAAGAAAATTTAGAAGCCAACATTCACCAACAGACTACACGAAGCAAAATCAATACTGAACAACTGTAAAAGATGTAAGAGATATTAGTATTGTTCAAATCACTCACATGTATAGAATATTGGAGCATTGGCCTAGAGCTGTACCTGGCAAATGGGGAGGGCAGTGCCAATATGTGCAGTAAAGGAAGATTTTGCAAGAGGTAGAAAACAGTACAAATAGCAGTAGGAGGTAGAAAAGAAACATAAGCTGTTAAGCAGCATGCTGTTAATTCTGATTTTTTCTGAATAAGAACAAGATCGTCATCAAGTTGTGCGAGTTGTTCGACCTAAAATAGGACTGGAAGACAGGAAGGGGGATAAATGATGAAATGCAGTGAGAGAGAAATTCAATAACATCTTTCATGATATCCTGACAGTAAGGTGTTACCGTGCATGAAACTGGCAAGAGATGAAAACAGAGGATAAAGGGGAGGGGGGGAGGGGGGGGGGACATGGTCATCTCGCCTCTAGAGCAGCATTGGCATCGCCGATGGCAGCAACAGGTTTCTGCATCTTAATGAACACAGGAGCTGCGTAAAAAACAAGGATTCCATAGAACTCAGTTAGTGCAGACAACCACATTCACAAGGCGCTAGTAAGCAATGCATTCATGGTTTCAGAGAGCAGATGCAGCAACACAGCTGCGCAAGGAATGCTCGTGCACAGTTAGTTGCATAATGTAGGAGAAATGTGTGAGTGGCCTCTATGACTGTCATCATACCTCTGATTCCATACATGATCGCAGAGGTCAGACTCAGTCGCCTTGGTGAGGTGCTCAACGGCCTCCTCCAGCTTCCCTGCCAGGCAGCACAACACAGGCACACACACGGGCGGATAAGCAAAAAACAGATTTTCACAAGCAGATCCGCAACAGACACATAACTAAGCAGAATCTAAGCCATGAATTGCCAAGTTAATGGTAAGAGGGGGGAGCAAGAGTGGCTACCTTCTGACATGGCTTCCATGGCCATTCCCTACAATGTCTACTGATTTTCTGCAACTGCTACATGGGCATGCACTACAATGTCTACTGATTTTTGTAAAATGAAGAAGTCCCACATCCAGGACCTCTGTTTTTCTATGAAATATGCTAGTGTGTTCATTGTTAACTGAAGCTCTTGATTATGAAATTCAGGTGTGGAAGTTGTCAAGTAGGTTATACATATCTTATCTCTTGGCAAAATATAACAGATTAATACCCTAAACGTTTTCATCAGTTTGGTCCTTCAAATGCTGTTATTAGCAGTTTACAAAAGTGATAGCACCACTGACCTTCTTTACTTCATGTGGTGTGTATGGTTGTGGAGTGAGACAGACCCCTATCGATAAAGTGCAAACAAAGCAACTGAAATCAAGTGCAAAAAGAGGAATTTAGTTGAACGTCACGTTCCTGCAAGACGTCTTGATGACTGTAGCCAGCGGAGAAGGACGGCCATATTGCAAGGAGCTTGTGCCTAGCTATACGGCAGCGGGGACTGTTTCAGCTTTAAAAGGATGGTGGACGAAGGCACGCTATCGAAGAGATAAGAAAGGCGTTAAAGTTCTACCAACGAAGAGATAAGAAATGATTTGTGGATCCTGTCCACATTAAACATATATTTATATACTCTGTGTAGCAAATAAACGAATGATTAGCATGTCGGATATTCAAGGATGAGTTGGCTAATTTGATCAACACACCTTCAGACATTGATGGCATGTAGACCTAATTGCGAATGACATAGAGAGAAGCGAGTTTTTATCCATTGTAATTTATCCATAGCCAATTGCATGGATTTTTATCCATTGTAATTTATCCATAACCAATTACATGGAGTATCTGACCAATTGCATGCAGATAAGTTTCATCCAAAATTTTCTAATACTGTGAGATAATATCCATTTAATGAGAAAGAGATATATAGCATACCTAGCTTCAGCACAAGGGATCAGGGAGCTCGAGTCTACTGGTCAATCTTGGATGGAAGCCATGTGCAATGGCTTCTCATTTCCAACATAAATGGTGCTATATGTAAATGGCTTCTTACCAGCAATATGATAGACAAAACAGCCTATACTACATGTTCGTGTTCATGAAGTTATCAATGATAAAAAGAACATGCTTATGTGGTCATATGAATATATGAATGTACACATGGAACTTAACCTTCTAGCTAGCGGTCTTCATTTTAATTCTTCATTGTCGCTAATTCTTAGTATGAACTGACACATGTAGACAAAAAATTACAGCAGCTACAAATTAGACAATTGCATGCTATCGTGGAAGCATTTCTACAAACACCAGCCACGCACCACCCAAACAACAGGCAGCTTCTTTATGTTTCTTATTACTTACCAATGGAATAAAAAAAGCAAGTGCGGGACATGAGGAGGTGACATATGTGCCCGCGCGGGATTCCCTATCAGAAGTCGCTTGGAGCCTGCCGGCGACGGGTGCAGACTGGTCTGAATGCCAGGCTGGTCAGCACAGAACCTAGAGCCCAGGACAATCATCCGCACCGACGGCAGGGGTGCCCATCAATAGTCAAACTCTGTTCTGAAGCTTTGGAGATTCAGAAGAACAGGGAATCAGCTTTGGAGATTCAGAAGAATGGGGAATCAGAAGCTCATCTATAGAAGATCAAATTGCAATGAAAAGAGACCAACCAAGACTAATCAGCGACCCATCCAAGGTGTCTGCAGCCAGCGGCGAGGCCATGTCGGGGAGTGGAAGGAGGCTCCTTCTTGCAGGCGTCCACGAAGGCGCGCAGCTCGGCCACCCGCGACGGATCCAAGACCGTCGTCTTGCGGTAGTGCTAGGGTTTCTCGCTTAGTGGATTTTTGCGCTGAAGCAGACAAGGAAGGAAGGAGAAGTGGAAGATGGAAGTGGAGAATGGCGTGGGTGGGCCGCGGGGAACTGCAGCGGCATGGGTGGGTGGCAGTTCGGGGGTACGGCAGCGGCGCGTGGGTGGGCTTCCTGTGCATTTAGGTGCACATCACATGTCATTGGAGAGATCTTGGTCGTCGGTTCTGGTGTGATGAGCGGCTCAGATCCTCCGGATCTGACAGTCTATGTCTTTTAATATTAGTGGAGATAGAAGGAACAAACATGAAACGGCCGATGCCAAATTTAAAAAACGAGCAGGGGGACTACCAAGGGCTGAAAATAGCCACGAAGGTCGTCCCAAAAGAGAAAAACTCTATCACCCAACTCCATCTAGTCTCTCAGAGAGGTAGATCGTCATCGAACTAAGAGGGTCCGGTCAGCAAACCCCCGGAACTTTGCAACCAGGAGAAGCCTAGTCAGTAAGGTTCGCAAGTTTCTTGGCACCAGCGAGGATCCAATTCTTCGCCTCATCCTTAATCTTCTGCACCAGGATGGAGGGCATGATGAATTTGTTGTTGAAGACTCTAGCATTTCTTTCCTTCCAAATCTCCCAGGTGATGAGAATGGTTGCCGTCTTCAGCCCTTCCCGAGAAGAGCAGGTGGAGGCCACGATCGCCTTCCAATAGTCGAGGACAGTAGGTCGCCCCAACCCCAAGTCGTGCATCAAGGAAGGACACTTTAGCCAGATGGAAGTGTCCGTCCAAACCCTCCTGGAATATCTACACTCAAACAGCATGTGCCTGGCCGTCTCAGGGTGACAACGGCAAAGCTGACAAGTGGGCTGGTGCGGCCAGCCCCTAATCGCGAGGCGGTCCGAGGTCCACAATCTGTTCTGCACTGCCAGCCAGGCGAAGAAAGAGCATTTGGGAGGAGCCCAAGAATTCCAGACGATGCTCATGAAGGGGGAGGCGATGGCTCCAATGAACTGGGCCTTGTAGGCCGACTTGGCCGAGTAGGTCCCAGATGCAGTAAGCATCCAGAAAATGGTGTCTGCTGTCCCCGGAGCCAGGGTGACGTCCTGGATGAGATCCCACAAGGTGACGAATTGAGCGATGTGCTCCGTGGTGAAGTTCTCGATCGCGATGTCCGAGATCCATTTATCGTCAGCGAGAGCGTCCTGAACGTTCCTGTTCTTGCGGCGAGAGGCCTTGAAGATGGCAGGGGCAATGATCTGGGGAGGGATGCCGTTGAGCCAGGATGATCCCCAAAAAGAAGCTTTGAGCCCGTCGCCCACCGTCACAGTCGTTGCCGCATTGAAGAGATTCCGATCAGTAGTGTCCTTTGGAGTTTCCGACCCCACCCAGGGTTTGTCAGGAGAGACCCATTCGTGCCACAGCCACCTTAGGCGCAGAGCCCTGGAGAATTTATCTAAGTTGAGGATCCCCGGCCCACCAAGGTTTTTGGGGCGGCACACCTTGTCCCAGCTAACCTTACACTTGCCTTCGCTGACCTTATCGCTGCAATTCCACAGCATGCCGCGTCTCAGTTTGTCGAAAGCCTTGATCGTGCGCTTGTCCGCCTTGATTGTCTCGATATCTCTCCTTTCTGATTTGGCTCCATGTCTCTCCTTTTTCAGGCATGGCCATGCTCAGCTTCTCTCGGTGACCATAAACTATGAGCCGTCGACGCCTCGTGTTTTGCGGCTACACCGATCGGATGCGACCGACCCGATAGGATTGAATAGTCACCCGTCACCCGACCTGATTCGCATAGACATAGTATGAACTCCTACCCCGCCACCAAACTCTCCTCCCACCCCATCGGCCCCAAGACCGGTAGCTGGTGATCCCCTCCTGTCTCGACCAGTGAGGTTGCCTCTCCTCTCCTTTTTTTTCTGGACAAAGAGATTCAAATTTTTTTAGATTAAGTTTGTCGCACATAGGACCACGTGTCTACTTTTGATTTATTCGAAATGATTTGTGCAAAGCTCGCACCTTATCTAATTAAATCCTGAAATCGTGTTTTCTTTGGTCACGCCACTAGACAAGATAATGGTGTATATTTGGGTGGAATCAGTTTTGGTGAAGTCATCTTACTACTTGTTTTTTAGATAAAGAGTATATATTAATATCGCGATGATACCAATTACACCCAGCCTCTGCAACAACACAATACCCTAAGTATTACGGATGCACACAGCCGAAAAAACAATAAGAAGAAGAAACAAAATAGAAAAGTCCCGCTACAACGTTTCGCTACAGAGTTACAGTCCTTGCAGCAGCAGCACTACCACCACCAAGACAACACCTAATGTCCAAGTTCTCCAAAAGCGACGCCTTCAAGAAGGAAACAATGCACAAACGCCATCGTCGCCTGATCGATCATCATGGATTTTCACCCTGAAGATAGTCCCTGCTCTCAAAACAATGTCTTCAACGAGGCCATTGCCAGGCACAGCCAATTAGGGCCAGGCCTTGGATTTTCATCCTGAAAGGTAAGACTCTGAACTTCACCTGTGTTGTCGCTCCCACTGACAAACATGTTCCTTCTCGCAAGCGCAACAAAGGATCCAATCACCATTGTAGTCCTTCAATCTCGGCTTTCCTGACATTCTTCGTCTCTGACTTCACCATGGATTTGTCCGTGGTGGCAACGGAAGCAAAGCTTCGCGTCGCTCCTCCGACGCGACTGAATTCCATCCAATCTAGCAGTCTCTAGGCATAAAAGTCCATGCGAGATCGCCATCGGAGTCATCCGGAACTCAACACTCCAACCAGATCAAATAAGACGGCGACAAAAGAACCACATGCACGCAACGAGTAGTGAACCAACGTCTTCATCCCAACTCTTCTTTGCCTAGCCGATCTTCAAACAATACCGCCATGATAATACTCATGTGGACACCTTGGATCGGGGCCGTGGAGAGGATAGCTGGCGGAACGCTTATGCTGCAGTGAGCTGCACTGCATCGGGGCTAGCCAGCACCCAGCCAAGCACGAGCTAGAAGATCAGGCCTCACTCAGTGCCATCCACGCTGCCACCACGTGAAGCTCGCCCGGAGGGTAACCACGCCGGCCTGATCTGCACTGAAGCATCGCAACGCAGATCAAAAGCCAAAGCCAAAGACAGGTTTCCCTGCGGATGTGTCGGGGCGGAACTTCTCGGCAACTGGCGACCGGCGACAGGGGCACGAAGGGACGGCGGCGCGGCCACGCACTCCAGCAGTCAGCGACGACGACGCTGAGGCCCAGAGCGGTCGGGCCGCGCGACGGAGCCGGGCGTCGATCTGGGGAAATCTTCTGTTGGGGACTGAATTTGGAGAGAAAACCACATGGGACGGCCTCCTCCGGCGGCAGTGGGGGGCAGAGGCTGTGATGCGTGGGCTTTTGGCGGCGGCGGCGTGGGCGCCTCGGGTCGCCTGGGAGCGAACCGAAGGCGGCTAGGGTTATCCGGTCTTTTTAATCTAGAAGAATCTGAAGTATGCAATGATTCTAAAGAATCTGAATTCGTTGCACTTGTTCATGGCCTGCACATCATGATGTCCCTCTGCGCTCGCTGGACCTATCCACATAGAGCCTAATTGTGATGTTGGAAAGAGCAAATCCCAGATAACAAAATGATGAGATCGTTCATGTATGTCACAAATATAATCAATACCTATGGTTTATCTACTTGCGATTTGGTATACATGGTGGCATGCATTGATACAAAGTCGCCACCAAATAATCTAGATGGGATATTAAGTTTTTTTTGACAAAGAAAGAGGAACAAAGAAGCTTCGTTCCTTACAGAAAGATCCAGGAAACAGAAGAAAAAACATCGAAGCCCTCCTGGATCCCGACCACACCGACGGCCGGAACGGCCCGGTGATTTGCCGCCGCCGCTGCTCCACAAGCTTGCTTGTCCTTGGCCGGAGTCAGCCCCTCCGCCGGCGGGAGACCACCGGACAACCCACGACGGACGCCCACAGTCGCCGTTGACGCCGCGAAGCCCCAAACCTCCTCCATCTTCGGATTGATTAGCCGGATCCGCCGACAGCCCACGGATCCGGTGAGGGGAAGTCGAACCTGAGAGATCCGAAGAGCCACCAGGTCGACGATGGCAGCAGATCGACGCCGGAGCTCCACGGAGCGCCGCCATCGAGTGGAAGATCCACCGCCTGCAAAACCACTCCGGCCGCGCCTCCTCCACCACGACGCCGCCGGCTGGAAACCCTAAGCAAGCCTACACTATGTACACGACGCGGATCTGGGTTCCCCCGTCCTCCTGCCGGCGGAGCGGCCGGCGGAGGGCGAGGGAGCCGTCGAAGCAGCGCCGGCGAGGTGGTTTGCCCAAGGAGCTCACAAATCGCCTCTCTGGGTGAAACTACTCTATATTTTTTGGAATCTACTACATCTAAATATGAGGTTACTCTAGATGCGATGTTAAGTTGAAACTATTATAATCCCTCCGATTCGTTTAAAATGTCACTGCAAAAGAATTGTGGTGGTACAAACAGGTAGTATAGCTGACGACAATTTTTTGCATCAAAGGGAGTATAGTTTTTGGAATCTTATGTATCTAAATAGGAGCCTGTTAGGGAGATGACCAACCGGGTAGGCTCACAAAGCAAGACAACCCACAAGATTAAGGTGGCCAAGGACTGACTCACGGCCTCACCACTCAAGGGGTCTAAACACTCAGCCGACTCAAAATCATGACAATTTAAAGATGGAGTCCTGCAAGTTTTGTGTGTATGGAGAACAGAAGTTTTGCCCTATGCAAAGAACCAAGATCCATCTGTAATGGTATAAGCGAAAGGTTAGATCTAGATCATTGCCAACTTTCTGAGTTTGAATCATACGAATCTGATGCTTTTTTGGGAAAAATTTGCAAATATTTTTTGAAAATACTCCATCCGTTACTAAATATAAGCCTTTTTTTGCTTTTTCCTAATTCGTAGGTGTCTAGATGTATTTTAGTGGGTAGTTCACTCGTTTTCTTCGTATTGGAATGTCTAAAACATCTTATAAAGAAACATATGGATTATTTAATAAATTAAGCGTGCCACTTTTGTAACGAAAGCCAAACATAATTGGTTGCAAAAGATTTGTGACAATACTTTTGTGACTCATGTGAAACATGGGAGAAGGAAAAGCACACCTAGAGGCCTAGCCTTGGGAACCGGCGAAGCTGGCTGTGACGATGGTGGCAGTGGTCATGCCTTGTTTATCCGGACGCCTGGCCGCTGCGGGTCCCTGCTTGAGTCTTACTCCCTTGTGCCTCGTGTCTTGGACAATGCCTCCGCGCACTGCCATGTTGTCACTACTATATTCATGTCCTCTTGATCCTCATGATGGGGCTTTATGCTGATATCGACAATTTCTTGACCTTGGCCAATTTTCTCTCTCTTCTTTCGCCATTTTCATTTCCTCGGTTGAACCCGACATGACTCTATATGCATACCCATGGAGTACTTCCTTATCTGGTGTCGCTGGACCAGGCTGATCTTTCCGATGGTTGGTGGCCCGCTACTGAAAGAGCATACTTGCTCTAATCTATTTTGGAGTCTAATGACAACACATCATCTGGGCTAATGTGTGCTTGTCAAATGCAGATAACTCTTATCACAATGATTTGTCAAGTTAGAAACAAGAGGCACTGAAATTCTGTTCAGCTGAGCGTTTCTTTGTCTGGCGGTAGTACCGCTGTCGCAGTGGTAGTACCGCTCCACCTGGAGCGGAACTTCTGCAGCACAGCTGGTACTACCGCTGGTGGTACCGCCAGGGGTACCGCTGGACATATTTTTGCTCTCTGTTTTGCCTACGGTACCCGGCGGTAGCTGCCTCGTACTACAACTTGATTCCTTCAAATTAATTCGAAGGGCTCCAGCGGTACTACCGGCAGCACGGCGGCTTGGCATTGCACGGCCGGCGGCGAGAGGCATGCAACTATCTAATATATGTTTGTGTGCCTGTGATTTGTGTTATAGGTTTAATATTGCTGTACTCTCTATATATCTGTACTTTTGCATGCCTTGTACGATGATTTGTCAGAACCTGGCCGAGCTTCGATCTATTCGTGTGAATTTAACTGATCGGCATGCCATGTGTGCATGCTCGTGTTGAACTGACGTTTTACGTGAAATCCCGCAACGCTGTGGCAGTGAGACGAAAATCTGCGACGTCCTATGTGACCAAGCCAGTTTCGTTGAAGGAAACTAGGCTCAAGCTGGGCTAATGGGTCGGGGACGAAAATCCACGACGTAAACTATGCGAAACGTCGCGTGCAACCGGCCCATTACTGGGAAAACCGAAACGTCGAGAGCATTATCAACTTTTTAGCCCACCGCGACGAAAACACTCGACGTTATCGGAACGTCGCCGAAAAAACATGGTGGATCACCGGATTTTTTGTAGTGATACACAAACATCAAAACCATGGTCATAGTAATATGTTTTTTAGACTCTTGAGTGAAGATTACAACACTTGTGCTTAATCTGACTAATGGCTTGTTAAGACCAAAATAATTAGCAAAGATTAACTAAGTTAATCATCTATGTTTTATCTTGGTGGGGGCACATAGGGAGAGGGAGGCAAGTGGGGTCTTCCGGCCATTCTACCGCACAAAGATAGGAACATGCATCCCAGATCATGAAAACCACAATCTAGAACTGTATGGACGCCCCGAGTTTATTCTGAACACCCAATTTACGTTTGAGATCCGTGCTGTCAGTTTTAAACATTGCAGAAGACACCCTTGGGTACATTGTTTCTCATCAATCAGTATCTCTTTTCTTTTGCAAAAGACAACCCATGCTTCTTGTTTCTCTCATTCTGCCATGGATCAACTAACCGAAGATGCATTTAATATTTTCCACCATTTTCATTTAGCATGATTTAACGTACGCAAATAAAGTAATTATGTTGAAGACGCTAAATAATTAGATTAAAACCAAACATACACTTCCTTGCCAAGAAGAAGCAAAGCATTTAATCATGATCAATTTATATATTGTCAGAAAATTATTGATAATCAAAAAACAATCAGAGAACAATCCAAATAAATACCGAGGCCTTTTGATGTGAAAAACTAACATGAAGATAAAATTGTTCATAAAAAAGTATTTGTAACTTTAGCGTAGAGATATGAGCATCATTTAATCCACACTTATTCTGTAAAGAAGATTCTGGAAGACAAAAAACTCATGATAGCAAACAACAGCAGCTATTGTGAGTCAACTACCAACAGAACAAAACCGAACATGAAGTGCACTAATCGAAACTAGAACACCAGGTTTCACGTTACACAAATACTTCTAGCATCATGCAACAAAGATAGCAACAGAAGAAGTGGTAGGAAGGGAAGAAAGCGAGAGTAAGAGTAGTTATAGAGTGATTTGCTGTTGTCGATTCGAAGCCTGAAGGAGAGGTGGCAGCGGCAGTCGGTGGTGAGGAAGCCGCAGCAGTTCGGCAGTGTTGCTTCCGGTGTCCCGACGGCGGCACAGAACGTCGTTGGTGGAGGACTAGGTCTCTACATGCTCCCTTGTTTTCTCTGGACGTGTATCTCTCGTTCTTCTCCTCATTTTTTTCTGTTCTCATATCCTAACAGATCCCGATCAAAAAAATCGTGAGCTTCAAAAGATCCCGATCTAGAGAACATATTTTAAAATCTCATTTTGGCCACTGGTATTCTTTTTTGCACAGAGCGCTACGAATCCTATTTTACCATGAAACTTCTCACACATGTAGACAATTATCACTGTTTTTTCTAGATTTTTTAAAAATGTTTTACTATTTTTTTGATTTTTATTCAGCAAGTAGTCTCTACTACTATTAAACAAGCAAACATATTCATCGCTAAGTCCACCCAGCCTAATGTACACAGAGTAAAACAAACCTATTACAGTCACATGATCCGGCCCATCAATTGGGATCTCACCGTCAGGATAACAACCAACCCCACATCCTGTGTACACTTAGGGTGTGTTTGGTAGACCGGGCGAACCGCAGATTCTCACCTCAACCTAGCCAAGCAACATATTTGTTGTTTGGTAGCCTGGGTCGGGCCGTCTCGGCAGTGCTGGCCTCATGCGAAAAACGCCTCTGGGCAGTGCCAGGTTGGGAAGCTCGAATCGAGCTTCTCACCTCGCCCAGGCTCACCTCATCCCCGCAAAACACTGTTCGCGTACACGGAACGCACGCGGTCGTCCACCCCGGACCAGGTACTGGTTCATTTGCCCCCCACGCGTGCTCCATGCGGAGGCTGCCGAGCCCGCGCCTCCGAGCTCCAGATCCGCGTCCGGTGGAAGACGTCTCCTCCGCCTCCTCCTCCGAGCTCCCGCGGCCAACCCCGACTCCGCCTCTTCCGCGCCGCCGCCGGCCCGCCACGGAGATGAGCACCACGGCCACGAAGACGAGCACCACGGCCGCCATGGAGAGGAGCACCACGGCCGCTTCGTCGAGCCTCCACGGCCTCCTCTTTGCGCCTACGCGAACGAGAACGACGTCATCCTCATCGCGCCACCGTGGAACACCAGCACCGCCGGAGGACCAGCACTGCCGCCGCCGGAGACGGCCACCGGAGCCACTACCGGAACGGAGGACTTGATTGCTTTTTTCCTTTTTTGTTCAGGGACCTTTCTCTAACAGTTTGGATCTATTTGCAATTTTCAGTTTCTGGAACCTAACCCAGCGTGGCCCAGTTCATACGGGATAACAAACAGCCTCTTGGTCCAACTCGGCCCAGATTGTACAGGCTACCAAACACAGGCAATTTTCTCAGCCCAACCAAGCCCAAGTCAGCTAGGACGAGGTGAGATGGCCCTGCCCACTTCATACACCCTACCAAACACACCCTTAGCAAATTGGGTGGGCAGACGAAAACTCTGCCGCTGACGAAAAGCTCCGCGCGCGTCGGCTCCGCACTTTCTATGTTTATCTCTACCTAATAATAAAGGGAGCAACGTTTCCTTCGTTTGGTACGTCAATACAATTGCCACTGGATTTCATCAAATTTACAGCCTTGCCACCGCTAAGTCAGAAAGAAAACTGTTCCTACCTCAGCTATTGTTGATTCCGTCTCCACTCTCGCGTGGCCATGTAGCTCCTCACCAGCAGATCGAGAAGCCGGAGCCGGAGGTAGGAGGAAATGGTTGCGCCGGCGGTGAAGGAACGGTCTAGGGCGGCGGTGCGAGACCTGGTTCATTGCGGTGGCGCCTGCCAGGGAGTCCATCGTTGGCGGCGCTGCAGAAGGAGGCCGAGGCGCTCGAGACGGAGGGCCGTGCGGAGTTGGCCGAGCCATGGCCGGGACCAGAGCCACGACGGCGTCGGACCGGGGCGGAGGAGGTCGAGGGAGCGGTGCCGTCCATTCACGAGGTGAGTTGAGTGATCCACCGGGAGGTCGAGGTCGAAGGAAGCTGATAAGGCCTGTGTGTGATGGAGGGGTCGACCACGGACGAGGGCGGAGCAGGCTCACCGGTCGGACATGTTCGTGGAATTGGAGGCAGAGGAGGAAGCTCGCCGGCGGCTCTGCAGCAGGAGGCCGAGGCGCTCGGGACGGCGGCCGCCGGAGTTGTCCGACCCATGGCCGTGACCAGAGGCGCTGTGTCGGACCGGGGCGGAGGAGGTCGAGGGAGCAGCCTGTTCGTGGAAGTGGAGAAGAGGAGGGAGTTCGCCGCGGCGCTGCAGCACGTGGCCGAGGCGCTCAGGACGGAGGGCCGCCGGGACTGGATCAGCCATGGCCGTGACCAGAGGAGCCTGGGAGGCTGGGATTGGAGACGGGAGTGGCGGCGCTGCCTCGCTGGGAGCATTGAGAGGAGGGGATCGATGGGAGATTGGAATGAGCAATTCTGGGTGCGTCTTTGTTTTTTTTTTGTGTGCGTCTTAGTTTTTTTTAAGCGGACGTGTGCGTTAGTTTTTTTTTTTGAGAGGAACGTGTGCGTTAGCTACGTTGGTCGTATGGGGTTAGGTGGGCCGGCTGAGCTGGGCCTGGCTTGGCTGGCCATCTCACAAAAATATTTTACCAATTGATTTTTTATATGAAAAAAATATATTTTACAATAGGGTGAAAACAGACTGGACACGTGTTGTTGATGCTCCGTCCTCCTGCTCCTCCTTGTTGTTGATGCTCGCGTCCTTGAGGCGTAGCTTAAGTTCTCCGCCACCGAGACCTTCTGCTCTTCCACAGCTCCGGCTCCCCAGTGATATGTTGCTGTTGGCACTGCTGCTACTCGAGCATGCGGCCTCGACCTCATTGGTGGTGGCGTGGAGTTGACGTGGTAATGAAGCGTGCAGATTAGCATAGTCTGCTGGCCATATCACTGTCGTTTTAGTTCAGTTTTTCAGAATTCTGCATTTCTTTCCGGCACTTTACCTCGCTTCGTTCCAATTTTAGAGAACCACAATTTGATATTAAATGGTAATAATGCACTGTACGGGTCAAATTGGGTTGAGAATATTATACTTGCATGGTGAATCTACACTACTATTAAACAAGCAAACATCACTTTTGCTACGCGCACCCCCCAGAGCGCACACGGACCAATCACCACCGCACGATCAGGCCCACTGAACTCAATCTAACGGCAGTCATAACGTTATCCATCTACTCGGGTGCACTTAGTAATTAACTTTGACGGAACGTACTTCACCCCGGACGAGCCTTGATCGAAGGAAATCCTCGCAAAAAAAGAACCGCTCACAAATCACAATAGAATCCCACGCCGCCGCCGCCATCGTCCTCCAGATCCCGTCGCCATCGTCCTCCTACGACGCATCAGAATCCTCAAACCTCGAACCGTCATCTTTCTCTCGCTCTGCCGCCACGCGCCCCTACTCGCCATCCATTCGCCGCGGTCGCTGGAGGCGCACCATCGGCCCACCAAGACCCATCAGGCCCTGCGCTGCCGCCGGAATAGTCGTCTTCGCTCCCGGCAATGCCGGAACCCAGGCTCTCCAAGCTTGAGGTTTGTGTGAGAATTGCTCCCTCACGCCATGGTCTCTTGCCTTTTTCTGTGAAGCCCGCCGGACTCGCCCTACAGGGCTGCCGCGCCTCTCACTCCAGGACCATCTGTCTCCTGTGTAGGTCGCTGCTGCCGTTTCTCATTCCAAGAACGCGCCGCCACCCCCAGCACAGTCGCGCTGCCGTATCCAAGACTGCGGCGCATTCAAGACCTACATCGCCGCTGCATCCTCAAACAAGGTAGTCGGTCTTTGTCCTTTACCTTTTTTGTATGCATTAATAAAGATATATGATTGACCGATTAAAATTTGGTTACTTAAAGTCTTCTCTGAAAATGTGATTGCTGATGGTTCATTCATGTTCTGCAATGTGGATGGTTCATGCCAAAAGCTCAGTTCCTTCATAATCTGGGAGATGATTGTTAGCACTTGGAGATAGACATGTGTTTTCTACTGAACTGATAATGCAAGATTGGATATGGGTGTCTAATTTTTATTTCCTCTGCAGCTTCTGAAGAAACTAAAGTTTCGTTCAGGGAATGAAGGTAAAATAAAGGAAATACAATCATATACTGCTCCTTTGGAACTTAACAAAACTAGCAAGCATTGTACTCCGTTGCAATTTCTTCAAAACATAATGTACTAGCAAGCATTGTGTATTTGCGGAGAAATACAAGTTTTCCCAAAACGTAGAGCACGGCTAATCGGGCGGCGGCACATGGAATCATCGAGCCAGCCGCCGCCAAGCCATGACGACAGCATCAACCATCGCTGTCCAAAGCGGACACACAGCCTCTACTAAGATTCATTTGTGTTCTAATCCCTGGAGAATTTCATGGGAGAGAATTAGACTTTATTACATCAACTTCTCTATCGTAAATTTGCATGGCTGTAATCTCATTTTTAGAATAAACCATGTAGATGTACTAATGTCTTTGTTTTATTTGCTATTGATAAGTGTCGTGATCTGAAGGCCCTGGTAGAAAATCTTATCTTACTGCTCCCCCATTATCCCATAGAATTTCATTTCTAGGCAAACAAACTGAGTGCAGTAACCATGTCTAATATATGTGCCTTTTGTATTTTCTAACTTGTGGTTATATGTTTCTTGCGACATTCTGTGTTACAGGATTATGTTCCAAGTTCCAACTGTCTGCGATAACTTCAGTGCAAGCGTCATGGTCTACAGGAGCACCGCGAACTTGCGCTTGTGGGATACAGCAGATCTGCTTCTTTTTTTTCCTTTTGTCTAACACACACACATGAACATCCTTACTTCATTTAAGATGGAAACAAGCTGGCCCTAGACGGGAAATCATAAATTGCTGGACGCAGACCACAAAATGTATTACATGTTCAACGGAGTTATTTCTCGGGTACATTTAGCGGATTTATTTCAAGCACATTCCTCCCCAGATTTGCCGCATGGTGTTCAGTGCTTGTCTGACGTTCCTTCTAATCAATGCAATCTGATTTTTTTTTCTTATTACCTGCAGACATTTGAGAAAGTTGTTTGGTATTGATCCGGCAGATTGCCTGCTCGCTATCTATGGAAATAATGCCCTAAGGGAGCTGTCTTCGCCTGGGAAGAGCCATTTATTTTACCTCACCAAGATGGTCGATTCATAATTCTGATTTTTTCAACTGCATCAATCTACTCCTATACCTACTCTTTGACCGACTTCTAATTATTATCCGTACATATGAAAATATTTTAGATCTGGCATTTTAATTTTTTGCATGCTATAAAGTATATGCTGCTTTTTTGAGTTTGCATACATATTAAAGTAAAAGCACCTCTGGGTTGATTTATGTTTAAGATTTACATACTGCTGGTGACAACCCCATGGTACCGGAACCCATGACCAAATCAAGCAGCTAGAGTTGTTACAGGAGGATGAAAGCTATTCTTGCAAGGATTGATTGCATAGAATTGTAATGCAGTAATTTAGCGTGGGATTTTTAATGTACCTGCTCTTATCCTTTCTACAATCTGATTCTATTACTTTGCAGGTCATGGCTTACACTGGGAATGGAGATGCTAAGAAGCTTTTCCATGTTTTTTTGTTTTGAAAAAAAAAGAAGCTTTTCCATGTTGCAGTGTCACTGTGCCATACCAGATGAATGCAATTGTTGAAATATGCTTATAGACAGTTTGGACCGATCATAGGAGTCTGACCAACAGTCGCATAAGCTAACCTGTGTCTTTTCTGCTATGTTATCCCTAAAAAATCTGCTATTCTCCACTAATTCTACTGCACTTTGCAGAACTGGTTAGCAGAGGGTGCCCTGGATGATTGCATTTCATTTTCGTAACATTAGATGAAGCCAGAGTTTGTGAGAGTACCTGCTAACACAACACTAAGCCACATCTAATTATCATTGTTTTAAGACATTTTTATTTGATATATCTCACTACGGCCTGTTTTTTTCCCTGAACATATTGTTCAACACAGTGAAGCATATTCATCAATCTGAATTCTGAAATGTTGTAATATACATCCAAGTTCTTCCCGAAACCAAACCTGAAGCAAGAGAGAAAAGAACAAAAAATTGAATGTCTCAATTTCTGTACCCTAGCCAAACTTCACAATGAGGCTCGAGTGGATAATGAAAGAGGATAAAGAAAACAAAAAAATCAAGTAATACACAAGCAAAGAAGTTGGTTTTTTAAATAAATTTCAAGAAAATGATACAAGGATAAATGTACCTTGAATTAAAAGGGGAAAATGAGAGACGTGCGTTGCACGTGCACACTAACTAGTGTGAAGAAGTTGGCCATTGTCGTTAAATTGAGTAAGTAAATATTGACTTCTCAGTACATGTGCACACCCACGATCATTTGAATATGTTTTTCAATATAATGAGAAAGGTTATTTGTTAACTGCTTTTATGTGTGTGACTGGGTGAAATATATACTTTGTTCCGTTAAACATGAAGAACATTTTCAGATCAACCAAATATCGGATCTACGGACTTTCCATGCTAAGTTTCACACCATCAACACACTTCTGCTAACAGAGAATAAACATAATACACGTCCAACTAATTCAAAAGCGGAAATCACCTAGGTCCTAGGCTGGAGTGTTATGACGATTCCTAAATTACGGATCTGAAGAGGCAGATCAAAACATACGCATTATTTCTGATTAATCAAGCAGGACGTCCCAGTGGGAACTGGGAAGAAGAATTATTTCGCGGTGAATCTGGTGATTCTTGAGAGGAACAGTACCCGAAACAACTGGTGGTAGATGAGGCCCTAAATGGTGACAAAACCATCTTGCAACTCTTTCTTGGAGGCGAACCAGCCCAAGTGTTGGCAAGGGCATGACATGTGTCTGGTATGGTTTGGTTCGACAAATGTTGCGTTCTTTGGATATATAAACATTATTAAATAACTATATTCAATAAAAGCCAGCCCATGGCAACGCACGGGCAGATTTTCCTAGTAGAGGCTAAAATCACGGAAACAACCGCGATCTGCGCACTCGCCGTTCTGCCCACGCCGTCTGGCCACATCCTGCAGTGCGATGCCGCCGCGCTGCACATCGTGCCGCCTAACCTGTCACTTGCTGTCGCCATCAGGCCCTCTCAACCGACGCGCCTCCTCTGCACCCGCGTGCCGCCGCCGTCCGTCCTCCTAACCACGTCCGCCCACACTGGCGTCATGCGCACACTGGATGCGGCTGGGTGCCCCAAGACTGATGGTGGTGCACTGGTGCCCATGGTGGAAACTCGGAGCTGCACGTCCGCATCTTGCGCCGTGGATACACGCCCATGATCAACTCTCGCATCTTCTCTGAGGTATTTTGCTATTTCTCTGCGGTAACGACCTCAAGTACCGTGTCAGTGTTATCTGTACTTTCTATATACAAGGTGACCATACAACTCTGTGTTTATGCATTAGGAGGAGTACGTTTGGTTTTACTTTGTCAGTTAGATTATCAGATTATGTGCAGTGCTACTTCTTACATTCAGTCAGGATGGTTTTACCATTTTATAACTTGATTGATGAGCTCCGGATGAGGCTGAATGTTCGTTTTATGGAGTATCGTTGATGTGTTTCATCTGCGAGGATGAAGTGCAGTGGATATTATTCTATCACTGGTAGGTGTTAAGAGTCCGGGGCACTACTTTGTAGCCACCCATGCTTCTTATCTCCAGGATAAATTTCGACAGGTATGATTGTATGAACAGTTCAGTGCTTGATGTGCTTGTCTATTGAGCCTCAAAATAGTAGATCTTATATGTAAAATTATATTAGATTTTCATGCTTTCCCTGAAAATCCAAAGTTTATTGGTTACTTCCAACTAATATTATCAGGCATCGCTTACTTCCTGGCTGTGTGTGTATGACATTGGCGATGATCAATCCTGTGGAGAAATAATTGCTGAGGTGGTTGAACAGACGACAGTCAATAGATATATCTGAGTATCGCATATTTTCTTGAAGAGATATTGAAAGCTAATATTCTATGTAAGTTAACTTAACCATATTGTGCATATTCCTTGTGGCAGCTACTTCTAGATCTTCATGGTGATATTTCTCTTGCTGGAGTTATGTCATTTTAGGATTCCTAATTGGTGAGTACTGGCAGAAGCTAAAAAAATATGCAAAGACTACGTAAACTAGATTAAGAGGCAGCAGAGGATGAGAATGAGAATCCCACTGTGTTGTGTCTATGTAAGTCTTTTTCAAACCGAGGAGTTTCATTGCTCCTTTCTCTGTTTCTTGCTTACCTTGCATTTTGCATAAAGTTAGGAAGTACTAGCACATTTTTTTTTGACATTTTCAACTTTCTCATTTCACCATCAACAACTTACAATCGTTCAGAACACTATGCCCAATCTGGCCAGGGAACGAATTAAACCACACTCCCGAAACACCCTCAACTCTACACAGCTTTGCTAACTCATGGGCCACGCGGTTATAGTCTCTTTTAACTAGGTTTAAACAGAAAGGAAACACACTCCTCCAGGCATCTGAGCATGGCCTTCGCCTCTGACTCTTCTGCATGTTTACAATTCTGTAGTTGTTCTGTGAAGCTCGAGACCACCTGACCCGAATGATCTCTCACCACCCCTCCCAGAGTTGCTTGACCAGAGTCCTTGATAAAAGAGGCATCAAAGTTCAGTTTTAGCCTGCCTTCATCAGGTGCAGTCCATCTACATGGAGCAGAGTCTTTTTTAACAGAATAACTGGGATCCAAGGTATCGGGTAACTCAGTCCCAACTGAATTTATCCTATACCCAGCCGAGTGCAAGTTGTTAGCATAGTTCTGAAGGAAAGTAGCTTAGGCTTCAATCGAACACTTGCCATCTTCATGAATAATGTCATTCCTCAAATGCCATGCCCTCCAAAGCAGCAGGATAATCAGAGGTCGGGATTCAGGTTTGGCATTATCAAGCAGGATTAACAGCCAATCCGGTCCATTATAAATGAACTTGTCTTCAAAAGGCAGGTTCCAGCACTTCCTCATTCTGTTTCTAAGATTTTTGGCTTTAGTACACATAACCGTGGCATGGAAGCTATTTTCCTCCTCGGTTCCACAAATGTTGCAGGTACTATCAATCTCCAGAGTTCTGCGCCAATTGTTCCTCTTTGTTGCCAAGTTATCAGACGCACATCGCCAAGCGAAAGTACGCATTTTGTTTGGCACCTGTGCTTTCCAGACCAAACTCCACATATCCCTCGAGTCATCACCTTTAATGCTACTGCCACTGCAAAGGTGAGCTTCTCTTGACAAATTAAAGGCCAGTTTATAAGCACTTTTGACAGAGAAGATACCATTCTTCTCAAAATGCCAAGCAGGACAATCCTCATCTGATTTCATAGGTTGTAGCTGCAGAATATCCTCGGCATCATGGTTCTGGAAGATATGTCTAATTTTTTGTTCATCCCACACTCTGGTACCTTGCACGAAAAGGTCACAAACCTTCCTGCATCTTGTGTTATTCTGGAGGGAGTTTGTAGCCATGGGAGCTCTTCTACGAATCCACTTAAATCTTTGGAAATGGATCTTCTTTCGTCTCCTACTCTCCACACAACCCCTTCTTTGAGGAGCTCAAGGCCATGCTCAATTCCTCTCCACGCTGGTGACGCATCAGCAGTGAAAACCGTATCCAAAATTCTGCCATTTGGATAGTATTTTGCTTTTAGCAACTTGGCGCAAAGGTTGTCAGGTTTTGTCAATAACCTCCACGCCTGTCTTGCCAGCAAAGCCTGGTTAAAACATTTTGTATCTCTGAAACCAATGCCCCCACTGCATTTAGGCAAGGTTAGGTTGTCCCAAGCAGTCCAATGTACCTTTCTGTGATCTTCATCTTCTCCCCACCAAAACTTTCTTATAGTTTTCATATAGTCCTCATGGAAACCAGCAGGTAGTTTAAAAATGCTCATGATATAAATGATTAAAGCTTGTGCCACAGATTTCACTAGAGTCTCTTTAGCCGCCATTGACATGTGGTTCTCATTCCAGCCACCAAGCCTCTTAGAGAATTTTTCCTTGGTGGGTTGGAACTTGTCAACTTTCATCCTCCCCTCGGGGGTTGGGAACCCCAAGTATTTTTCTTCAAAGGTACTACTTTCCACCCCCAGAATGTTTTTGATCACCTTTTGAGTTGTATCAGTGCATACAACACTAAACAGAATGGAGCATTTCCCTGCACTTATCAACTGACCAGTGCATCTTTCAAACAGTCCAAGAGCATTCTTTATCACATTTGCCTGCTGAGCATTAGCTTGGAAAAACAAAAGACTGTCATCAGCGAAGAGGAGATGTGAAATTCCCGTCGCTGATCTGCATATTTTCAAAGACCGGAGTTCATCATTACACTACTACAGAATACCCTATTAGTGGCGCACCTTTTTGCAATTCTGTGGCGCACCCCCAGGTTTGCTGGGTGCGCCACAGAATTCTCGCCACAAAAATTATTTCTGTGGCGCACCTGGCTTGGTGCGCCACAGAATTCTCACATTTCTGTGGCGCACCTGGCCTGGTGCGCCACAGAATTCTCACATTCTGTGGCGCACCAGGTTCAAAAAATTCAAAAAATCTGAAACTAGTTCCAATAATTAGGATTTTTCATATATTTCATATTTTATTTTTTTGAAACTTTTTATATATTTTTTGAATTTTTTGACATTTCTGTGGCGCACCTGCCCTGGTGCGCCACAGAATTCTCAAAAAATTCAAAAAATATATAAAAAGTTTCAAAAAAATCAAAATATGAAATAATATGCAAAATCCTAATTATTGGAACTAGTTTCAGATTTTTTGAACTGATACCTTCACGCTAGGTCACCCATCCTCAAATTGTTCCAACCCTAGCACGCTTAACTTCTAAGTTCCACCCAGTTCACCTACCCTTGTGCTACTCAAGTTCTTATTGATATATATCATATGAACCATCTTAAGTCTTGTATGTGTATATGTGTGGTATGTGTTATAAATGTGTTTTTAAATTTCAGATTTTTGAAAAACTTCTAAAGTTTCAAAAGGAGATTCAAAAGTTTCAAAAGATCAAAAACTTAAAAAATCCCAAAAAATCCAAAAAAATCCAAAAAATAAAAAAAATCCAAAAAACTTAAAACAATTCCAAAAAACTTTAAAAAATCCAAAAAATCCCAAAAAAACCAAAAAAATCCAAAAAAGTCAAAACACTTCAAAAAATTCAACAATCTTCTTTGGTATACATTTCTGTGTCTTTTTTTTGGACTTTTTGAATTTTTTGAATTTTTTTCTTTTTTTGATTTTGCTGCGAAAAATCGTCTGTTTGAAATAACTTTTTTTTTGGAATTTGAGCCGGGTGGTCGATGACGTGAGCCGCCCCATTCCCCTTGTTGTTGGCCTTGTTACGTGCCACCATCAGCCCATTGTTGATGTCGAGGGTCCTGATGCCGGCAGGTTCGGTGTACATGGTGATCGCGGTTTCGCCCTCACTAATGAGGGCGTCAGCAGGTCCGGGAAGGACCTCGTGGCCGTTGATGAGGACGTTCATCTCAGCTAGGCCGGTGTCGTCGTTCTTGTCATCCACCTTGAGACGTGCAACATGTTCCAGCACATCTTGGACCGCCGGTGGTTCACAGCTCGCGGTCTGCTCTGCGTCGGAGAAGACGATCTTGAGGCCAGCAGCCGGAACCGGAGCCCGCCACGGTCCCTGGTTGGAGGACTGTGCAGGCTCAGGTTCAATGTCGTCCGACATGTGCCAGGCACGGAGGTCATCGAAGAACACCGGGGCACTCTGAGTTCCTGACTGAAACAAAGCTTTCCTTCTGGGGACGCCATGTCACATCTTGCCTCCATGTGACCAATAAAACCACAGAATAAACAGAAATTCGGCAGCCTTTCATACCTTAACTGGGTCTCCACCTCTTTCCTCGTGACCCTGCCTATAAGTGTGACGTTCTTCTGAAGTGGGATGTATAGGGGAAGTTGGATTCTTGCCCTTATGAATTTCTCGTCTAGGTTGCCCCTCGAGTAGGTGTCGATCTTGATGGAGGTGCCGACCTGGTTACCCAGATCGAACGCGAGCTTCTTTGTCAGGAGGTTGTCGGGGATGTCGTGGAACTGAACCCAGATAGGCACATGGGTGAAGAGTGCCGTCTCCGGGTCAGCTCCGGTTTGCAGCCCCTCGACGAGGAAGACGTCGTCCTTGTACTGCCACGGTCCGCCACGGATGACATGGTCTCTATCGCCCTCCTCCGAGAACTCCATCAAGAACTTGCGCCCTTCCTTGGCTTCCAGCGGGCTTGCCTCCATGCGCCCCCTGATCTTCCACACCCTCTTCATACGCTCGATCACTTGGTGCGAGTTCGCCAGCAGCACGGACAGGAACAACCCGACCGCCATGAACCGTGACCGCGCATGGCGAGCCTCCGTCATGTTGACGATTAGGAAGCTCTTCCCCGTGGCCTTGCTTGAACCCACCAGCTCATTTCCCGCCCTCTGACGAAACGGGGTTTCCGTGGTGTCCACGGCAGTCAAGTCAGAACCGGTGTTCGCCAGGGAACCAAAGCACAAACACCTTTAGTGCAGGGGAGGAATTTTCGACAGATAAGGAAGCAGCGTGAGATATCCTTCTGCCTCCTCCTCTCCTGATATAGATTCTCCACCCCCATCAATGGGTGCTCGTTACTCCAGGAATTAACGAGATTAAATGGCCTCAAATTGCGCCTTGCGACGGAGACGGTGATTTTGCGTCCTCCTCACTTTGTTTCTTACCGTTGGCTGGTACTGACCACCGACTGATCGGCGGTCCTGGGTCTGGCGGTACGTTACGCTTCTCATCAAGGCGTCCCTTGATTTTCGCTCGGACAGCTGCAGACCTCGCCCGGAGGTTTCTTGACGAAGTGATGGTTCTCTAGCTTGGGCTGTGAAACTGGCTCAATTTTGGCTAGCTAAAAGGATCGGGAGATCTGTACAGGTATCAGTGGTGTTTCTGGTGGATTGGTGTTGGGTTTTTCGGGTTTCGATTGGTTTCTGGATGCACGAAATCGGAATCGCCTCAGAATCGCCTTCGGTGGGGGTTGGGAGAGGAACAGTCATTGTAACGCTTCCTTCCAGTAATGTTTATGGACATGAAGTACTAGCACATTGGAGTTTTTTGTTAATAGATGTATCATTTTACATGCTTTTGGCTGGGAGACAGACTTTGCTTCAGTAACCTTGCTGCGTGGATGTCCTTTGTTTCTTACTTTTGATTGGGAAATTTTTGGAATATCTTTGTTTGTACATTTCCCAAAACCAGTGTAAGCATCAACTTATTTTGAGCATATTTGTAACGTTTACTATGGGTGTGTGCAGAGTTGGTTCTATTCACAGGAGAAGAACCAGAGGTATTTTTTGAAGTGACAAACTCAATTCAAATGTAGAATCACTGTATGAACCCGACACAAAATGTAAAAGGAGTACAGAAACGAAGACGACTGTGAACTGTTGATACCATTGTAAAGGTAATAGAAAAGAAATACTTTCTTGTTACCATTGTTTATATTTCATTTTCTTCTCCCACAAAGGGTTTATTATTCAAGTGATATTCTAGAGTTTAGTATGAGATATATTACAACTTTACAAGCTTAAGAAGAATTTAGTATGAGATATCCCACAAACTGTGATCTCTGTTATAATGACTTGAAAGTTTTGCACTGCATGCTTATGCGCAATGTAATCTTCTTTCTTTTTGGTCACACAGATTAATATTTTTATTGGAGCTAAGACGTTGATACCAACTGTTCTTGCTGTGGAATTATGATGGTTTTCGACCTGATATTCAAAAGTGCGCTAACTTACACTATGATTACAGTGCCGTTATTATACCCTTCTCGAGATACATTCCCATTTCTGGAAATCCGTCAATGTAACTGATGTGTGGAAACTGCAATATTGTCCACTGTCACAATGTATCTTTTATAGTGCCTTCGAACTCGGAGTAGGCAATATCCAAGGTGAGCTGAGGGAGGAAACATGTGCCTAGGCTCCCGCGACGCTGCGGGCGACTGGCCGGGCCGGCCAGTCCCTTCGCCGCTACCTCCTCGCCGGAGCAAGGGAAGAGTTGCCGCGCGGGAGGGCCGCCGCGGTGGTTCATTTGACGTGCTCGCTGACCTCGCCGACTCCTGCTCTGACGCGTCGGAGAGTGAAGGGTCACTCTCGCCGCGCCGCCTCTCCTCGCCGGTGATTCTGGCAGACTTCTTTCCTCCGGGCCTGGGAGGTCCGAGGAGTTCTGCCCCCCGCCCAGCCTCTCATTTGGAGCTTCCTGTCGAGCCCTCCGTCGGCGGCGCAAGGGAGATCGCCGCCCTGTAGTCCAGTAGGCTCCCGGTAGATCTGGATTTTCCCCCGCTAATCGCTCCCAAGGAGCCTCTTTTGGTTGAGGGCAACCTGGCGTCACACCCGATCCTCGAGAGCATTTGCATCGGCGTCCTGGAGATCGCCCTTCCCCCGGTGGCGGCGCCGCCCCCGCCAGATCTAGGGTTGCTCGGGTCGCTGCCTGGGGAGGACGACGCATCTCGATCCTGGGTTGGGCCGACCCCTCGCGGCCTGTTTAGTCCCAATGAAGCCCATCTTAGGCCGCTGCCTTCCACGTCGATTCAACCTACTAGGTCGGTGAAGGGAATCGGGGTAGGCTGCGCTAGCACAAATCAAAATTTCTACCGTGATTCATCCCGGGAACCCCTGCAAGTAATCGATCACGGAGCTCGAATTACCTCTCGACGCGCAGTGCAGCGGAAGACTGTCGATGTAGCGCGTCAATGCCGTGTAGTCGTACTACGCCTCCTCCTTGCGATCCCACGAACAGCACCACGCGGATCCCATGAACGGATCGTCCAAGTGCTCCAAGTGTCGCACCTCTATCGGTATCCACACGTACAAAGATGGAACATCGCGGTCGGGGTGCTAGCACCGATGGCGCGATCTAGTGGAGAGAGTGCGGCGGCTAGGGTTTCAACTCCTGTACTCTAGGCTGCCCACTCCTCTCTTATATATAGTCCTTCTAATGGGCTGCTACAATAGAGGCTCATTAGCACTATAAACCCAATAAGAGATGGATCGTATCCAGTCTCTGTTCCATACCCCTTAAGTGTGTGACCCTATAGGTTCACGTATAGATGGTCATGGCGCGAGTACACTACTCGACCAATAATCGGTAGCGGCCTCTAGCAAGACGTGCCGACTCCCAAATACACGTAAAGATCATATCGGACGAACCTTCCACAATATTGTACACTTGTTTCTTTTGCCTCACGATATTGATTAAGCTCAAGGTGAGAACTTGTCATCCTTGTAATAGCCTGATCATCTTTCTCGATATCCATGACGCGGAATCCCTGAAACACGGTTAACACTTAACCGAGAGTATGGCCATACATTTTCTGGATCCGGTCATTCGAGTGGCCAAGACATATCTCTCCGTAACATGGAGGGCAAATCCCATCTTGATCAACCATGACTTGCAGCATGTTTCATGACAAAACCGAAACTACCTTTATAGCTACCCTTTCACGGTGTAGCGTTGGATAGCCCCAAAGTAAAGCCCTTACACATCCCAAGCTCACGCGAAGATCTCAGGTCTAAGGAATCAGCATACACATTGTATGAGATCAGCTGATGACATGAAAGAACAGATATTCTCACAGTGTCTCATTGTGGGTCAGTCCAACTCCATGTTCGTAGCATGAGTCCACATTATTGATCGACATCTCCATGTCAATGATCCGTGAAACATGATCATCCATCAATACATGTGCTAGTCACTAAATCATATGCCTCCCTCATATGATTGTTGACCAGGAACCATTTTAGAATAACATAATGGAGATAATGGGTTTCACAAATGAATCACGTATTCATTAACCAATATCATGATAGTTTATTCAAGGGACAGAATGACAATTATTCTTTTGTCGAAGATTCATAAACATGTGGAAATATCATCATCAATATGCTTGCCTCTAGGGCATATTTCCAACAGTCTCTCACTTGCACTAGAGTCAATCATGTATCACTATACAAGAATCGAGTAACACTTACTCATTTGTGCATCTAACACTTAGATTGTGGTTTACGCTTTGCTAGCGGCGCAAGGCCTCTCGCATGGAACAATTCCAGCTCACCTTCTTTCAAACCATAATATGAACGATTATGAACTTGGTAATGAGCAGTCACATAACTCTTTATGCACAGCTCCACTAACCATTAGAAACAATCCTTTTGTGCTTCTGAAGCACCCGAGGATTTAAACCATAGCTGAGTGACTTTCACTCAGATTTTACTGATATTTGTTCATGACACGCATAACAAATTACATATCCTTTTTGGTATTCATCATGACAATCATGGTGACATACTAATTGATGAACACTTCAACAATCATTACTTCACTAGGAAACTCTTTTCTTCTGAAGATTACAAGGATTCAATTATTAGAATATTATCCTGATCTTCATGTCTCCACATGCATGATCAATACGAGTGTACTCCCACTAATCTTGTTGCAAAATAAGACTTCTTATTGTATTGGCAAAATCAAACATTTTGACTATGTCAAACAATAACGTTCACTCACAAAAGATTTTAGCATCACAATAGACTAGAAGATTCCATTATGTTCAACAATTTGAACTTCAAGAAACACTTCACCACTACTTGTGTCAGCCAGGTTCATAACCTTAATGACATGCATAAATCTATTACGAGTGTAATGGTTCAAAACAATTTTCTTGAGTCAGGGTCCATCACGCCCTTCATGTACAAGTCCTATTACCGACGAGTACATGACCTGCGCTCTCTGGGTAGGCGCGTCTCAAACAAATTTGAGTCGCGTCGTGCTCCCACTAATTCTATTAGAGAAACAATTTCTCTTAGAAAGACATTTTGGAACGGCAAACATTTTGCCCTCTTCATAACGCTATGATGACCTCATGAAACGGCAACTCAGGACGCCTCCTGATCCATATCATATACGGTGTCTTTCATATGGTCTCATATAGCAGAACCCAATTCTACATTAGAACAACTCATTCTTATGTGCAACAGAAAAAGAACTTCAGACAAGAAAGGTTTACCATTGATCTAACCATGTCTAACAAGGTTTGATCATATATATATACCATCCGAATGGTCCAACATTTGGATGCTTCGGTGGCTATAGCAATAGTGGAACAATTCCACATTGCTACACATGGTTACCGTGTATAGCTCAATTATATATGTCTATGATCAAATCATAGAATATTAATTTCTTGCCATACTTTTATCTAATGTTGTGAAACTATGCGACTTTGTCATAACTAAGACGAGTAGTCCATTCGCTAATGGAGTACTCCCACTCAACACATCATTCATAATATCGAACAACTTTTGTTCTCTATTTAGAATTTATAACTTTCTGTCAACAAGATAAGTTATGCATGTGATGAGGGTAGAAACATAATAACATTTATCTAGTTCCATTCACAGGTTTGACAATAGCAACAATTGCAGCATGTAAACAGCCAATGTAGCAACTATTGCCGCATTGCTATTACGAAGACCATCTTCGATCACTGCTTAACCTTTCGTCAAAACCAGCTCAAGCATCGCATTGCCCGAAGCAATCGATTAAGTATCAAATACTAAAGAGCTTGTTAGACAATCAACAATGAGAATATTCACAAAAAAATCACGGACAATGAAGTCACACTTCCCTTGCCCACTTTCTAGTCCTCGGAATTCATGCATCTCTTTCCTTCAATAACTGCGAACGACTAAGTGCCACTCATCGTCATGAGTTAGAACAGCGATCGGATCATTGGACACAAACTCATGCTCAGGATCATATCCCAAAACATGTTTTTGTCCTAACCTATCATTTTAAAGCACTTGTCTTGGCATAATCATCACATGATCAATGCCTATTCTTAATGCTCAACTCATCTATCACATGCATCTAATGCATTTTGGTCCACCATTTATTCACGACAATCATTTGACAATCAAGATGAATGAGGGAATCAAACATTGTCAACACTTGACAAACGGAAACATTTTCCAAATTCTCAATGTAACTAAACAATTTAATTACATGGAGATCGACCATTATTTCCTTCCGCTATCTTGCATCAACAATATCCCCAAGATGTCAAACATCTCGTTTTTGTTTATTTCTCATATATGCCTTCTAGTCTAACAATCATATTGTAGACGTACAAATTCTCATCTTGCTTCAAAAGCTCAGAGAAGTTTGCGGTAATTAAGAGAACGCAAGTAACAACACTAGTAGGAAAACCCAATTCTATGGATCCTTATTCTGTGGCGCACCATGTGGCCGTGCGCCACAGAATAAGCTTCTGTGGCGCACCCAAAACTGGTGCGCCACAGAATAAGGCTATTCTGTGGCGCACCGGAACTGGTGCGCCACAGAATTTGCTATTCTGTGGCGCACCTAAGCTGGTGCGCCACAGAATAGTGCTATTCTGTGGCGCATGTGGCTGGTGCGCCACAGAATAGTGCTATTCTGTGGCGCATGGAAGCTGGTGCGCCACAGAATAGTGCTATTCTGTGGCGCATGTGGCTGGTGCGCCACAGAATAGCACTATTCTGTGGCGCATGGGTTGGTGCGCCACAGAATAGTTTTTGAATTTTTTACCCCCCCCCCCCCCGTGGATCGCCTTCTCAGTTTTCAAATCACTCAAAGAAAATGATAAAAATTTCAAAAAATAAAATCCTTCGAGGTGTGGTTAGGTGTTACTGTCTAGTCCGTATAGAAATTTTGAAATATGAATTTTGACCTTTTTTGCAAAATCCAGAAAAAAAACGCAAAACGACCATAACTTTTGCATACGACGTCGAAAAAATGCGTTTAATATGGCAACCTGGCGTCACACCCGATCCTCGAGAGCATTTGCATCGGCGTCCTGGAGATCGCCCTTCCCCCGGTGGCGGCGCCGCCCCCGCCAGATCTAGGGTTGCTCGGGTCGCTGCCTGGGGAGGACGACGCATCTCGATCCTGGGTTGGGCCGACCCCTCGCGGCCTGTTTAGTCCCAATGAAGCCCATCTTAGGCCGCTGCCTTCCACGTCGATTCAACCTACTAGGTCGGTGAAGGGAATCGGGGTAGGCTGCGCTAGCACAAATCAAAATTTCTACCGTGATTCATCCCGGGAACCCCTGCAAGTAATCGATCACGGAGCTCGAATTACCTCTCGACGCGCAGTGCAGCGGAAGACTGTCGATGTAGCGCGTCAATGCCGTGTAGTCGTACTACGCCTCCTCCTTGCGATCCACGAACAGCACCACGCGGATCCCATGAACGGATCGTCCAAGTGCTCCAAGTGTCGCACCTCTATCGGTATCCACACGTACAAAGATGGAACATCGCGGTCGGGGTGCTAGCACCGATGGCGCGATCTAGTGGAGAGAGTGCGGCGGCTAGGGTTTCAACTCCTGTACTCTAGGCTGCCCACTCCTCTCTTATATATAGTCCTTCTAATGGGCTGCTACAATAGAGGCTCATTAGCACTATAAACCCAATAAGAGATGGATCGTATCCAGTCTCTGTTCCATACCCCTTAAGTGTGTGACCCTATAGGTTCACGTATAGATGGTCATGGCGCGAGTACACTACTCGACCAATAATCGGTAGCGGCCTCTAGCAAGACGTGCCGACTCCCAAATACACGTAAAGATCATATCGGACGAACCTTCCACAATATTGTACACTTGTTTCTTTTGCCTCACGATATTGATTAAGCTCAAGGTGAGAACTTGTCATCCTTGTAATAGCCTGATCATCTTTCTCGATATCCATGACGCGGAATCCCTGAAACACGGTTAACACTTAACCGAGAGTATGGCCATACATTTTCTGGATCCGGTCATTCGAGTGGCCAAGACATATCTCTCCGTAACATGGAGGGCAAATCCCATCTTGATCAACCATGACTTGCAGCATGTTTCATGACAAAACCGAAACTACCTTTATAGCTACCCTTTCACGGTGTAGCGTTGGATAGCCCCAAAGTAAAGCCCTTACACATCCCAAGCTCACGCGAAGATCTCAGGTCTAAGGAATCAGCATACACATTGTATGAGATCAGCTGATGACATGAAAGAACAGATATTCTCACAGTGTCTCATTGTGGGTCAGTCCAACTCCATGTTCGTAGCATGAGTCCACATTATTGATCGACATCTCCATGTCAATGATCCGTGAAACATGATCATCCATCAATACATGTGCTAGTCACTAAATCATATGCCTCCCTCATATGATTGTTGACCAGGAACCATTTTAGAATAACATAATGGAGATAATGGGTTTCACAAATGAATCACGTATTCATTAACCAATATCATGATAGTTTATTCAAGGGACAGAATGACAATTATTCTTTTGTCGAAGATTCATAAACATGTGGAAATATCATCATCAATATGCTTGCCTCTAGGGCATATTTCCAACAGTCTCTCACTTGCACTAGAGTCAATCATGTATCACTATACAAGAATCGAGTAACACTTACTCATTTGTGCATCTAACACTTAGATTGTGGTTTACGCTTTGCTAGCGGCGCAAGGCCTCTCGCATGGAACAATTCCAGCTCACCTTCTTTCAAACCATAATATGAACGATTATGAACTTGGTAATGAGCAGTCACATAACTCTTTATGCACAGCTCCACTAACCATTAGAAACAATCCTTTTGTGCTTCTGAAGCACCCGAGGATTTAAACCATAGCTGAGTGACTTTCACTCAGATTTTACTGATATTTGTTCATGACACGCATAACAAATTACATATCCTTTTTGGTATTCATCATGACAATCATGGTGACATACTAATTGATGAACACTTCAACAATCATTACTTCACTAGGAAACTCTTTTCTTCTGAAGATTACAAGGATTCAATTATTAGAATATTATCCTGATCTTCATGTCTCCACATGCATGATCAATACGAGTGTACTCCCACTAATCTTGTTGCAAAATAAGACTTCTTATTGTATTGGCAAAATCAAACATTTTGACTATGTCAAACAATAACGTTCACTCACAAAAGATTTTAGCATCACAATAGACTAGAAGATTCCATTATGTTCAACAATTTGAACTTCAAGAAACACTTCACCACTACTTGTGTCAGCCAGGTTCATAACCTTAATGACATGCATAAATCTATTACGAGTGTAATGGTTCAAAACAATTTTCTTGAGTCAGGGTCCATCACGCCCTTCATGTACAAGTCCTATTACCGACGAGTACATGACCTGCGCTCTCTGGGTAGGCGCGTCTCAAACAAATTTGAGTCGCGTCGTGCTCCCACTAATTCTATTAGAGAAACAATTTCTCTTAGAAAGACATTTTGGAACGGCAAACATTTTGCCCTCTTCATAACGCTATGATGACCTCATGAAACGGCAACTCAGGACGCCTCCTGATCCATATCATATACGGTCTTTCATATGGTCTCATATAGCAGAACCCAATTCTACATTAGAACAACTCATTCTTATGTGCAACAGAAAAAGAACTTCAGACAAGAAAGGTTTACCATTGATCTAACCATGTCTAACAAGGTTTGATCATATATATATATACCATCCGAATGGTCCAACATTTGGATGCTTCGGTGGCTATAGCAATAGTGGAACAATTCCACATTGCTACACATGGTTACCGTGTATAGCTCAATTATATATGTCTATGATCAAATCATAGAATATTAATTTCTTGCCATACTTTTATCTAATGTTGTGAAACTATGCGACTTTGTCATAACTAAGACGAGTAGTCCATTCGCTAATGGAGTACTCCCACTCAACACATCATTCATAATATCGAACAACTTTTGTTCTCTATTTAGAATTTATAACTTTCTGTCAACAAGATAAGTTATGCATGTGATGAGGGTAGAAACATAATAACATTTATCTAGTTCCATTCACAGGTTTGACAATAGCAACAATTGCAGCATGTAAACAGCCAATGTAGCAACTATTGCCGCATTGCTATTACGAAGACCATCTTCGATCACTGCTTAACCTTTCGTCAAAACCAGCTCAAGCATCGCATTGCCCGAAGCAATCGATTAAGTATCAAATACTAAAGAGCTTGTTAGACAATCAACAATGAGATATTCACAAAAAAATCACGGACAATGAAGTCACACTTCCCTTGCCCACTTTCTAGTCCTCGGAATTCATGCATCTCTTTCCTTCAATAACTGCGAACGACTAAGTGCCACTCATCGTCATGAGTTAGAACAGCGATCGGATCATTGGACACAAACTCATGCTCAGGATCATATCCCAAAACATGTTTTTGTCCTAACCTATCATTTTAAAGCACTTGTCTTGGCATAATCATCACATGATCAATGCCTATTCTTAATGCTCAACTCATCTATCACATGCATCTAATGCATTTTGGTCCACCATTTATTCACGACAATCATTTGACAATCAAGATGAATGAGGGAATCAAACATTGTCAACACTTGACAAACGGAAACATTTTCCAAATTCTCAATGTAACTAAACAATTTAATTACATGGAGATCGACCATTATTTCCTTCCGCTATCTTGCATCAACAATATCCCCAAGATGTCAAACATCTCGTTTTTGTTTATTTCTCATATATGCCTTCTAGTCTAACAATCATATTGTAGACGTACAAATTCTCATCTTGCTTCAAAAGCTCAGAGAAGTTTGCGGTAATTAAGAGAACGCAAGTAACAACACTAGTAGGAAAACCCAATTCTATGGATCCTTATTCTGTGGCGCACCATGTGGCCGTGCGCCACAGAATAAGCTTCTGTGGCGCACCCAAAACTGGTGCGCCACAGAATAAGGCTATTCTGTGGCGCACCGGAACTGGTGCGCCACAGAATTTGCTATTCTGTGGCGCACCTAAGCTGGTGCGCCACAGAATAGTGCTATTCTGTGGCGCATGTGGCTGGTGCGCCACAGAATAGTGCTATTCTGTGGCGCATGGAAGCTGGTGCGCCACAGAATAGTGCTATTCTGTGGCGCATGTGGCTGGTGCGCCACAGAATAGCACTATTCTGTGGCGCATGGGGTTGGTGCGCCACAGAATAGTTTTTGAATTTTTTTACCCCCCCCCCCGTGGATCGCCTTCTCAGTTTTCAAATCACTCAAAGAAAATGATAAAAATTTCAAAAAATAAAATCCTTCGAGGTGTGGTTAGGTGTTACTGTCTAGTCCGTATAGAAATTTTGAAATATGAATTTTGACCTTTTTTGCAAAATCCAGAAAAAAAACGCAAAACGACCATAACTTTTGCATACGACGTCGAAAAAATGCGTTTAATATGTCAAAAAAAACTAGAGAAAAATCCGAGTTCGATTTCACCAGGGTTTACCCGGTCAGCAATTCACAGAATCCTCAAATTCCAAAAGAAAAAAAAGTTTTGAATTTTTTTCTACAAAATCAAAAAAATAAAAAAAATAAAAAATTCAATTTTTTTGGATTTGCTGAGTTTTTGGGTTTTTTGAAGTTTTCTGAGTTTTTTGAATTTTTTGGGATTTTTTGAATTTTTTGAAATATTTTGAATTTTTTGAATTTTTTTGAACTTTTTTGGATTTTTGAACATCCTGTTAAAACTTTTGAAGTTTTTGAATTTGCTGAATTTTTGAAAACCCACCTATATACATAAACTACACACACATGTATACATGTAGAGAAGGGTTAAAAGGTTTGATATGATACTATCTCTACTATATAATACGAGGAGTGTTTCTTCCTTCGTCCGTTTTCGGTGGTACGTCGTATGTCGTACGTCGCGAGGCGCTTATCGATTGTGTTCGGTAATCCACAGCTAGCCATCCATCGATCGATTAGGCTCAAACGTCGGCCGGCCCAAACGTACATCAGCCCAATCGATCGTAGCTTCCTAGCGTACACAAAAGCTAGCAACCAAAAAAAAAAAAAAAACCATGGTGCTAGCAACCCAATCGATCGGCCGGCCGTCCTCGCGTATCCTTTCGTGACTAAACGTAGACCGATACGAACACTGCTAAAAAGATACCGAATTACCGATACGAACCCCTGCGTTAGACTCCGAATCAAACATCGACGCTCATGGGCCATTAATAAATAGCCACGGTATTGCTTCAGTGTAACACCAAAACACGATAACCTTCACAACATCTGCTTTAAATAGACTTGATGTCTTGATCAGCTATAGAGCTAGACTTTCACGCGGACTCGCACTTAATCATTGCTTGATCTAGGGCATGCAATTTCAACGGTAATTAATACTCCACTCGTCAAATTGACTTAATTAGTTAATAAGTTAATTTCAATGGTGTTTTGTTTCCAATTAGAACATCTTTGAATTATTAATAATTAATTTCATTTCTTTATTATTATTTTGTATTTGTTGACTATTGTGTTATATAATTTTGATAGTTATAACAATAATGAAATACAGAAGCATCGAATATCGGTGCAATTTCGCTCGTGTTTTGCTCCAGAAATAAATGGATAAAGGGATACTTAAGAATAAAGTTATCAGGGTCAAACGATTTTGGGTAGAGTGTTAATTTTAACTTACATGAGTCCATGCCACAATAACATAAAAATCAGCCCGTAGCAACGCACGGTAAGTTTGCTAGTTATCAATAAGAACATGAGTAGCAGGAGGGTAGGTGAAGTGAATAGAACTTAGAAGTTAAGCGTGCTGGGGTGGGAGCACTCTAAGGATGGGTGACCTAGCGGGAAGTCAACATTTGAGATTGACTTCGAGTGTTCAAAATGTTCAAAAAATTCAAATACATAGGAATTTCCAAATTATATCATTTTCTGATTTTTGTGATTTTTTCCAAAAATTTTGAATTTTTTTGAATTTTTTGGGAATCCAGATCTAGATCTGGCCGCCATTTTTTTGAAATTCAAAAAAACAATTCTGTGGCGCACGGGGTAGGGTGCGCCACAGAATAGCTTATTCTGTGGCGCACTAGGTGGTGCGCCACAGAATAGCTTATTTAGTGGCGACTATTCTGTGGCGCACCACCCATGCGCCACAGAATAGCAAAATGGTGCGCCACAGAATGCCTTTTCTGTACTAGTGCAAGGAAATATGACGCTTCATAAGCATTTCTTGAGTAGCAATAAGACACAGCTAAATGAACAAGTACACTTTAAAATATTCCAATTTACATTCTACTTGAGAACAATTCTCCAAATATATTATCAGCCAACTAATAGTTCCAACAATAATCGAACACATATAAAACTATAAAACTGAATGTAGCCATACCAAAATAAATCTACAACAGTAATATTCATGCAAAGCTGAGATGTATGTTTATGAAGAAGTATCTTGCATTAAACTATTTGATAAAAGATACTCCCACTAAATTCCGTATCCCTCATACGACCTTTAGTGATTCAAGATCCGCATCGAACAAGTCTACTAGTGAGCCGGACGCTTCACCGCTAGGAGACAAGGTAGATCGGTAAGCAACACTTGCTAATCATATCATCATATGACTCTTGTTGTTGGGTGACATCTCTATGTCAAAATGCCCAACCTTTATGCCCCAAGGCGCTTAACCGTTAAGATTATCTTGATAAGTTAACCAACCCTTATGCGCGCAAGTATCCGATACAAACCCATCTAGTCAACGAAAAATGATGGCACCCTACTATCATAGGCCCACCATCAAATGTAGAAGACATGGGATGGTGCAAGGTTTGGTTGGGAGGGCACATGTTTAACTTAATATTTGCGAGGGAATCTACTCTATTATGTAACAAGCATGGCAAGCAACAAAGACAATAATAGGAGTAGAACTTGCAAAGGAACAATAACAAATTGCTGATAATCAAATTAACTATAAACTTGTGCACCTTTGCGACGACGTCTATGTCGTCATATTTTTCTCCGCTTGCCTTCTTTACGACACATCATATGCATCCGAGTACGAATAACAGGCCATGACACTTTATAGCATTTCGCACTCAATGTACATCATATGTGCACAACATGAATGGAGTTGACCATCCTCACATTATTAATCACAAAACAATTTTGCATAGAATCAAATTCTACAATAATGTGAAACAGAAACATATATAACGCTACATGAATTTCACTCGAAAACAATTTTCGATAACCACGTCCAATCGCACAAGATCACGTGAACAAATTCACCGACCAATGTACAAGAGGGAACCAAGATTAATCTTATTAATCAACAATCATTTATACATTTACTTACTGTGCTATAACATCTTATAACCAGTACATATACACGAGTAACATTTACTCGAATATTTTTCCAAGTTTCGGAAACTCCTTTCCAACTAAGCTTACAATAGATCAGATCTATTCGAAGGCATGAGTGCAATGACCAAAAACAATTTATTTATCATATAAAACAATTTGCATTCGGTCCAACTTTCACATCACCATACAGGGTCAAGTACTGTTGTCAGGTAGCTCTCAATAAAATGCAATAGCTATAATCCATCCCATGAAAAATAGCCTCAGCCAGTTTCACCATCAGATCATATCTACTGGTAATATCTGGCCAGTACCAAACAATTCAGTACTGCATCGATGCCATCAGTAGATCATATCTACCAGTATCAGTATAAGCTTCCCATAGAAGTGTGTCATACAATCAGATCGCTGTAAACGAATCTAAGTATGCACATAGAAAATCCAGCAGCAGATCATATCTGCTGCTTGTGGTGCCCAAATACCATCGTGCACTAATCACCAAAAATCAATTGCTAAATAATGGATCACATCTATCTGAAGCTCAAAACAGTCCATCGTATGAACTCAATAATTCTCTTCTGGCAAAGATTAAAAGGGCACAAGTATGTGCAGCCGGCCATACTACATGAGACCAGGCCAATAACAAATCCTGATTTGCTTCCTGCCTTGCTCAAGCACATATCAAAATACGTATAGTAATCCGGCCGGAGATCACACAGGCCAGTAGATCATATCTACTTATTTTCTATCAACAGATCGACCAACAAATCAAATTTATTAGTGATACTCGAAACCAACCGATCCATCGCATGAATCAAAGCAGCTGTTGTGTTAGTAGCATCAACATGTACCAACGATAATTACTAGCATCTGGTCGTACTGCTGGAGACTAGCATATACAGCCATACATAGATCGTATCTTATACAACACAGTGCTGTAGCAAATGTTAGTATCACCATACAACAACAACAGAATATGCAGGCGAGAAATTCAAGCACCAGTATCAGTGAATGGATGCATCGACAGTGCAGACCAAATGATCCATCCCATGAATCAATATCCATCTGCACCAGGGCATGAATACTACAGCAGTATAAATGCAACTCGATCGATTCAGGCCAGAGAAGAATACGTACAATACGAATCCAATTAACAAAATAGCCGAATCAAAACAGCTTTGAACAAGCATCTGTATGCTAGTACAAAGCGCCTGCACTCACGATTTGCTAATCCGCATGCATGGAGGCCGCCTGATCAGCAAATTGTTCCATCATATGTAACTGATCAATTCACCTCTCGCCGTTCGGCCGAGCGCGCAAACGAATACGCATCGTCGTCCGGCCGGATACCAGTACTCCAGTAGATCACATCTACCGGATCTGACCGGAATCCAATTCCAATAAGCTAGCTGCAAATTTTACCTAGCACGAGGAATAACAGATCGAATCTGACATTGCTGAACCAGAAATCGCAGCAGCTAGCTCCCTCCTTAGACTACGCATGCGAAAACAGATTAAACTAATTGATCGCATCAACTAGTCAGTACTGGTCGCCCAGCGACAATCGCATGCATCAGGCTATACGGAACAAACAAAATAGCAGATCGCATCTTACCAGCGCGGAACAACACCTTGTGCCGTCGCCGCATAACTCTTTATGCGCTGATCCGAATCGAAAACTAGACAGGAAGGCTCTGATACCACTGAAGGGAATCGGGGTAGGCTACGCTAGCACAAATCAAAATTTCTACTGATTCATCCCGGGAACCCCTGCAAGTAATCGATCACGGAGCTCGAATTACCTCTCGACGCGCAGTGCAGCGGAAGACTGTCGATGTAGCGCGTCAATGCCGTGTAGTCGTACTACGCCTCCTCCTTGCGATCCCACGAACAGCACCACGCGGATCCCATGAACGGATCGTCCAAGTGCTCCAAGTGTCGCACCTCTATCGGTATCCACACGTACAAGGATGGAACATCGCGGTCGGGGTGCTAGCACGATGGCGCGATCTGGTGGAGAGAGTGCGGCGGCTAGGGTTTCAACTCCTGTACTCTAGGCTGCTCACTCCTCTCTTATATATAGTCCTTCTAATGGGCTGCTACAATAGAGGCCCATTAGCACTATAAACCCAATAAGAGATGATCGTATCCAGTCTCTGTTCCATACCCCTTAAGTGTGTGACCCTATAGGTTCACGTATAGATGGTCATGGCGCGAGTACACTACTCGACCAATAATCGGTAGCGGCCTCTAGCAAGACGTGCCGACTCCCAAATACACGTAAAGATCATATCGGACGAACCTTCCACAATATTGTACACTTGTTTCTTTTGCCTCACGATATTGATTAAGCTCAAGGTGAGAACTTGTCATCCTTGTAATAGCCTGATCATCTTTCTCGATATCCATGACGCGGAATCCCTGAAACACGGTTAACACTTAACCGAGAGTATGGCCATACATTTTCTGGATCCGGTCATTCGAGTGGCCAAGACATATCTCTCCGTAACATGGAGGGCAAATCCTATCTTGATCAACCATGACTTGCAGCATGTTTCGTGACAAAACCGAAACTACCTTTATAGCTACCCTTTCACGGTTAGCGTTGGATAGCCCCAAAGTAAAGCCCTTACACATCCCAAGCTCACGCGAAGATCTCAGGTCTAAGGAATCAGCATACACATTGTATGAGATCAGCTGATGACATGAAAGAACAGATATTCTCACAGTGTCTCATTGTGGGTCAGTCCAACTCCATGTTCGTAGCGTGAGTCCACATTATTGATCGACATCTCCATGTCAATGATCCGTGAAACATGATCATCCATCAATACATGTGCTAGTCACTAAATCATATGCCTCCCTCATATGATTGTTGACCAGGAACCATTTTAGAATAACATAATAGAGATAATGGGTTTCACAAATGAATCACGTATTCATTAACCAATATCATGATAGTTTATTCAAGGGACATAATGACAATTATTCTTTTGTCGAAGATTCATAAACATGTGGAAATATCATCATCAATATGATTGCCTCTAGGGCATATTTCCAATAGTCGGGGCCCAGTATCAGCCCACTAGCCCAAAGGCCCAACCAAGCCCCACAAGGAGTATATAACTGGAGGTGGCTTCCTGCGGGAACCCTAAATCCCCAGTTAGGTTTCCTCACTCCACCCCGAGACGTGCGCCGCAATCGTGCTAGGGCGAAAAGGCTCATCCTCCCCGCAGACTCCACCCTCGCCCCTACCTCTCCCCCATGGATCGCGACCGTGGCGACGAGGCCAGGCGCGGCAAGCGCAACTACGACGGGATCTCCGGCGGCGCGAACCGGCGCGAGCTCTACAGGCGCCTGGACCAAGAGTATGAAGAGCACCGCAGGCAGCAAAGGGAGCGGGCGGATGTCGTGCAAAGGGCGCGCGACGAAGCCAGGCTCCGCGAGAACAGGCGCGCGACCCCTCCGATGCAGTACCCGCGGGGGCGTGAGTACGGTCGGGGTGGCGGCGCCTCCAACAACCGACCTCCAAAGCCGAGGAACCGCCCGGAGAGCTCGGCCATGGGGGCCAGGGCCTCGGAATCTTCGGAAGAGCTTCCTCCTCCGCCTCCACCAGACGCCACCAACCGGATCTGCTTCAAGTGCGGCCAAAATGGTCATCTCCAGATCGGCTGCACGGTGGAGCCCTTCTGTATCAACTGCAAGATCACTGGCCACTTCACAGCGATGTGCGCAGGGGCGCGCAACGAAACTTTCTGGGCTAGATATGGGAGGAATGGAGTGGGCTTCATGTGCCTGGATGTCCCAGAATCAGAGCTTGCAAAAGAAGCTCCCAACTCGGCCACGCTGTACGTCGAAGAGGCCATTATGTCTGCAGAACAAGTCGAGGCAGAGTTCAAGGAGCTGGTGGTCGAGAATTGGGACTGGAAAGTCCGGGTTATCACCGAGTCAGATTTTGCGCTGGTCTTCCCCTCTGCTAACAGCCTGAGGGTCTGAACGAGCACGCCAACGAGGTGCTGGCTGACACTTGGGTGCGCCTGCACGGGGTCCCTCCTCACTGGAGGCACACCAACAAGCTCATGATCGGCGCCGGACCCATCGGGAGGCCAATAGAAGTTGATGAAGCCACCCTGGAAGACTCCTATGACCCAATCAGGATGAAGATTGGAATTAGGGTGTGAGAGCCACTGATCAGCAGCATTCAGCTATGTGTGAATGGCCAAGTTTTCAATGTCCAGGTGGAGGCGGAAGTCCCTAACCCGCCTCGGGCGGCTTCTCCTCCATCTCCACCTCCCAGGGATAACAGAAAAGATGAGGAAGACGACAGACTTGGAAGAAGCTCTGACGAGGAAGGCGACAAAGATAACTGGGATGGCCGCAGGGGCAAACACGGCTCGAAGGAGAGACCTAAGTCATTCCCCACGCCCAAGGGGGGCAAGGGCAACGGGGGACACAAATCGATCCTAGAGGAAATCATCACCCCTCCCCCAGCTCCAGCCAAAGGCAAAGCAGCATCGGCTCCACCCATCAACCAGTACAGATCTTTTCTCATCAATGCGACCCAGATCAGCAAAATCTCAGAGGAGTGCATGGTGCAACCAGCTCCACAACAGCAACAGCAGTCTGACTCCAACACAACTGTGACGACGGCATCGGCTATGACCGAGGCTCCGGTGGGCTCTACATCCGTCAACTATGAGCTGCCTCTTGGGGCGATAGGGATCGCCTCAAGCAAGGACAAAACTGTGGTTTCGATGGAAGAGGAGCCCATTTACCTGAAGGAGAGCAGGAGCAAAGCAAACGCGGACATACCCTCCCTCCGCTACATGGAGATCGCAGACGCAGAGGAGCTGGACTTCACGGACGAATCAGGCAAGGGCAAGTGCACCTCCAACATGCAGACTGAGGGGGTGGTGCAGGCGCTGAAGGCTCCGGTGGCTCGGGCTCCCCGTTCTAGGGCAGTGTCGGTCTCCACCTCCAGGCGCAAGAGTGCTCGGGCCGAAGGCACCTCGGATGGCCCGGTCCTGGACCGGGCAATCGAGCGTACCAAGACCAAGAACAGCCCAGGTAACTTATCCATTTCCAAATTTCTGGCTTTTGATTCTCTTCCGGGTGACCATTTTCTCGGGGTTGCGCGGGATAGCTGTGTCGTTTTTAATTCTGCGGCGGGTACACCGAATGAAGTTATCTCGCTGTTCCGTGCTTTGGAACTTGCTCAAGCGGAGCTGGCACTTGCGAGGTCGAAGGCCGAAGCTGCCATTATTGTGGCCAAGGAAAAGGAGGCCGCAGTTGCCCTGGGGGTGGTAGGGGCCACACCAGAGGCAATACCACCAGTAGAAGGACAAGAAGGTAGCTTGCTGGGCTCCAGCATCACGGCCCCCTCTAGGGTTTCGGGGCCAATTAAGCGAGCTAGGAAGAAAATCTCAGGAGAGATTACCACGAGGAAGCCATACACCCGCCAAGCACGGGCTAAAGGATTGGTGCCTTAATGCGTTGTCTATTCCTCAATATTCGCGGGTTCGGAGTGCCGGGGCGCCGAACTCTGCTAAAAGACCAGCTCCGGAAACACAAAATAGATGTAGTTTGTCTGCAGGAAACTATTAAGCAAGACTTCACAGACCAAGAGCTTAGAGGCTTAGAGATAGGAGAGGTGTTCTATTAGGCTTGGCTCCCAGCCATTGGGCACTCAGGGGGGATGCTCATGGGAGTCAGAGATAGCCTATTCGAGGTGGGTAACATTGATAAGGGACGCTACTTTTTGAATCTTTGGGTGTTGCACAGACCCTCCAAAAAATTCTGGACCTGATCGGTATTTATGGTCTGGCTGATCATGCTAACTCGGACGGTTTTTTGTCGAGCTCTCGGCCAAAATTGCTAGATGCCAGCACCCGGTGGTGATGGGCGGAGACTTCAATCTGATCCACAGTGGCCTCGACAAAAACAATGACAGAATTAACTGGTCACGAGTCAATTTATTCAACGACCATATAGGCACCTGGGACATGATCGAGGTGCCGCGCACGGGTGCGAGGTATACCTAGACTAACAAACGTCTCAACCCTTTTCGCTGTGTCCTGGACAGGGTATTTATCTCAGCTAGCCTAGAAGCAGACTTTCCTCTTTGTTCTCTCGTGGCCGAAACCAGCTTGGGCTCTGATCACACACCACTCATTTTTGACTCGGGCGAAGGGCACCACCCAAGAGCAATAGATTCTTCTTTGAAACCGGGTGGTTTCAAACACCCAACTTTCAAGAGCTGATTGTGAGTTCCTGGGAGAACTTACATTCCAAAGTCCAAGGGAGAGACATCGTGGACTGGTGGAATTTCATGTCCACCGGCCTTAGACAATTCCTCCGGGGATGGAGCCGGAAACTGGGGAGGGATTCCAGGAAGAACAAAGAAAACCTTCTCCTTGCAATTCAAAATATTGATCTCAAAGCTGACTCCATAGGGATTGATGAGGATGACTGGGCTCTCCGATATCACCTAGAGGAGCAGCTTTTGCAAATCTACAAGGTGGAGGAGGAATATTGGAGGAAGCGGGGAAGAATTAGATGGGCAATCCAGGGGATGCCAACACCGCTTACTTCCACGCAATAGCTAATGAAAGCGTCGTAGATGCACCATCTCCTCTCTCAAAGTGGGAGAAACTACAATTTCCGGAAAACTAGAACTCCAGGAGCACATCTATGAGTATTATCGCGAGCTCCTTGGCACGTCGGAAGAGAGGTTATGCGGGCTGGCTCCACACACCCGGGGAGGGCCTCCCAGGTATCGAGGAGGAGAACCTGACACTCGCCCTCACTATCTCAGAAGCGGAGCTCGAACAAATTATTAAAGACATGAAAGCAGACACAGCCCCGGGTCCGGATGGGTTTTCGTCCCTTTCTTCCAAAAATGCTGGCCCTTAGTTAAAAATGGAGTACTCCACATTCTCAATGATTTCATCCTGGGGAGGATTGATATCTCCTGGCTCAACTTCGGGGTCCTAACTCTCATCCCCAAAGTTCAAGGGGCTGACCAAATCTCACAGTTTCGTCCATAGCTCTCATTAATGTGATCTTTAAGTTTATCTCCAAGGCGTTTGCCTCTCGCCTCGACCCGATAGCCCACAGAATCATCAGTCCAAACCAGACCGCCTTCATCAAAGGCAGGTTTATCCTGGACGGTGTGCTAGCTCTGCACGAAATCGTTCACGAACTCAAGACAAAAAAGCTGGGGGGCATTTTGTTAAAATTGGACTTTGAAAAAGCGTACGACCGGGTAAACTGGGACTTCCTCACCGAGATGCTGCGTCGAAAAGGGTTTGACGCAGGAGTGATTCACAGATTGAGCAGCTAGTTTCAGGCGGGCAGACGGCTATCTCGATCAATGGCGAAATGGGTCATTTCTTTAGAAATAAGAGGGGAGTGCGGAAGGGGTCCGCTCTCCCCAATTCTCTTCAACTTCGTGGCTGAAGGACTCTCGGCGATGCTCTCGGCTGCCAGCACCGCTGGGCATATTCAGGGTGTCGTGCCGCACCTCATCCCGGGGGGGATCTCCCACCTCCAGTACGTGAACGACACCATCATTCTCATTCAGAACAACGACAAGGCAGTGGCTAACATGAAATTTCTCCTTATGTGCTTTGAAAAGATGGCAGGGCTGAAAATCAATTTCCACAAAAGCGAGGTCTTTGTGTTAGGGCAATCGGAGGAAGAACAACTTAGAATTGCTAACTTGCTTAACTGCAAGCTGGGCAAATTTCCTTTCATCTACCTTGGACTGCCTATATCCGACAAAAAGCTCACTATAGAAAAATGGTTCTTCCTGGTGCAAAACTCGGGGCAAGAGTGGAACCGTGGATAGGTAGGTTTCTGTCTTCGGTGGGCGACTGATCCTATCCAACTCTTGTCTTGCCAGCCTTCCCCTCTTCGCTATGGGCCTCTTCCTCTTACAGGATGGGGTCCATGACCAGTTCGACTCCCACAGAGCAAGGTTCTATTGGGAAGGTTCCGGCCCAAAACGCAAATATCACATGATCAATTGGCCTGATGTCTGTAGACCTAAAGAATGTGGA
>CAMZMU010000062.1:32729444-32901081 GCA_947311845.1 Poa pratensis
TTTACATGGACCCCGCAGGCCGACGGGCGTTCAATGAGCTGAAAAAGATGTTGTCCACTGCCCCGGTGTTGGCGTCACCATTGCACAGTGAGCCGATGTTACTTTACATTGCGGCCACAAACGAGTTTAAGTGTGGCAGTGGTGGTGGAGCGCGAAGAAGGGGCAGGTCGGTGCAGAGACAGGTGTATTACTTGAGCGAGGTGATCTCTACCTCGAAGCAGAATTACCCTCACTACCAGAAGATGACGTATGGTGTCTATGTAACATCCCAATTTTCACAAAAATTTAAAACTTTTCATTTGCATCATTGCATCATGTCATTGCATCATTATTTGCATTGTGTTTGATTTCAAATTATGAAATTTAGAGAAAATTGTCTCAAAAACAATAATAGCATTTTATCTGCAAATGCTTTTCAAACCTATTCAAATTTTAAATAAAGTTTTGAATATTTATCCCCAATACATGCTAAACAAGTGGGGTGGGGCATGTTTTTACAAAAGTATAAAAATTGGGTTGAGTGGATTTGGTTATAAATTAAAAGTTATTGAATTTGGTGAAAAACAGAAAAGAAAAAGGGACTCTGGAAAAAAAATGTACGTCTCCAGCTAACTGGGCCGAGCCCATTTCTTTCCTTCCGCGCGCGCGCACAGCAAGCGGCCCACGAGCCCACCTTTCCTCCTCTCGCTGACGTGCAGGACCCACCAGGTGACGCAGGCGATGACGTCACCGATTCCCTTTCCTCTCGCGCACGGAAACAAGTCCGGGACGAACACGAATTCCTCTCCGATTTCCTCCCCGATTCTTGCGGTTGTTTTTCAATCTCTTCCGCCCATAAAACCTAGACCCTCCTCTCTTTTCGCCCCAGAAACCCTAGCTTGATCGCCACCAGGCTGCGCGCATTGATCCGCCGCCGTCCGCCATTGCCGCCGCCTTATTTCGCAAATTCCGGTGAGCATCGTCGATCTCGAGCCCTATCTCCTGTCCCAATCTCTTGTTGCGTCTTTCTGCAGCCAAGTGATTTTTAGCGTGATTTGTTTGTGCTCCAGCGCGACGCGAGCTTCCTCGACAACCAGCACCGGCCGCGGGAACAACTTCGGCAAGCAACTGGAGACCACCCGGAGCTTCCCCGACATCCTCGACCACCCATCGTCTCCGCCTCCACGCTCCGCTTCTTCTGGTATGAGCCGTCCATCCCCGCAAGCTTTGTAGTGTAGAGGAGCAGATCTCCGGCGATGGCGCCACCGTAGTAATTAGGGTTCCGGCGAAACTCCGGCGGAAGCGCCGATGACCATCTGGTCTTGTAGATCTAGGCCGTTAGATCGTAGATGGACGCTCCAGATCAGTTTCACGTCGCGAAGCGGTACCCAGCCAATGGGGAGAAGCCACGTCGTCTCATCGTCCGCGAAGCCGCGCCGTCTCGTCCCGCGTCCGTCCGCACCCGTCCCGTCCGCATCGCCGCAAGACCGTCAACGGAGGCTCCGCACCAACCAGAAGACGCCACGTCGACGGAGGACTTCAGCGCGAAGCTTTTTCAGTTTTCTTTACGTTTTAGCCCATGCGCATCACAGATTAGTCCCTGCGATTAGATCTATTTTAATTTTTATTCCTTTATCCAAAATTTATGAATTTATATTTTTGGAAAGCTAATAATGTGTAGAAACTTTCTATATGCTTAATTTAGGTTTGGACGAAATTAATTTAGATAAATTTTAAAAATGGTTTAATTGATATTTTGGCTATAATTTAATTATAAAAATTGATAATTAGCAAAATATTTTGCTATATTTTTGTTTGCATAAGTAATGGCCGTAGTATTGCTCTAGTATTTTTGTATAAGTGTTTTCCTATGTTTTTTGCATGTATTTTGTTTTATTGCTTTTAGGTGTTATTTTAATAAGTAATTATATTAAAAATTGTTCTCCACATTATTTTTCGAATAGAAAATTTAGCTAAGTAATTATGACCATGTTATATGCAAAATAACTTAGAAATATTTCACCCCACCGAAATATTTCTTCCTTAGAAAATTTTGGGTAATAAAATGTTGAGAACACTTAGAATTTTCCTTAGAAATTTTCAACACATTAAAAATTGCTAAACTTGTCCTTAGAAATTTTTAGTATCTAGAAAACTTAGTTATTTCCTTAGAATTATTCTAAGTACTTGCTATAACAAATGTTGGTCCTTAGAAAAAATTCATCAACTATTGCTATCATACCTTTTTCCTTAGAAAATTTTAGCACTTCTTATTTTGTTTACTTTCCTTAGAAATTATTTTGGACATGATGTGTTAGTTTTAGTCCTTAGTTAAATTTCGACCCAAGTGTTAGGATCTTGGTCCTTAGTCATTTTTGGACCTTCTTGATTGTCTTGTTTTAACTTAGAATTATTTCATGGCATGGCATGCATGCATCTCTAGTCCTTAGAAATTTTGCACATCATGCATGACATTTTTCCTTAGAAGTTTTATGAAACTTGTTTGTTCATTATGTATTGTTTGTTGTGTTAGAATCTCCGGAGGGAAACGAAGACTGTTGCAATTGCTGTTGCTATTCTGCTTGTTGCCAAGGCAAGTGGCACACCCCCATAAATTTCCTAAGTATTTTTCTATGCATGACTTAGTGTATTTCTTTATATGCATGTGTAGGATAGTATTGCTATGCTAAAACTACTATCTCCTTTACACTAGTTGTGTCTAGAATCCTATTGATAACTTAGTAGAATTATTGATGCTATGCAAATTTTTTTATTCAAAGCTAAATTCTACTAAGTTAATTTATCACCTGGGTGGATTTGGGATTGCATGGCTGCCAGAGTTGAGTGTTTATTCACTTGTGGATTGCCACCCAGGATTAAAGGGACCAATGTTTCTCTAAGTGAAGTTGCTTACCGTGCAGCCATTAGTCATATGGGCTCTGGCTAGATGGATTAAGTTGCGTGGACTCGTCCCGACTTGACAGGTGGTGGTAGAATGGTTAGAATGGGAGCGGTCAAGTCGGTATGGGATGGGAAAATGCTTCTGAAAAGTCTCGTCTCAACTCTCTCCTTTTCCTTAGCACAAATTGAGTGCTTGAGGATAGTTTGGGTTTGTTGGGTCTAATGGTGAAAGTGCACAACCTCTGCAGAGTTAAAACTAAGTACTTAGCCGTGTCCCCGGTTACGGACAATTGAAGCAGCTGATCAAGGATGGCAACGAGGCTCCCAACATCTTATTTCTCTAAGTAAAATTTTGATGGTGAACAAGGGTAGAAGAGACTATGGATTTCATGCCATATTGTCTCAAATTTGAAGAAAATGTTTTACAAAGTGTTAGGCAAAATTGGCTTTTATGCAAAATAGCCTTGAACTCCACCAGCCAAATATGCATATAGGCTATAGAGTTATTCCATTAAGTGTCCACATAGTGTCACTTGCCAGATCCATTTTTAATGGTATCTGACCCACTCTGTTGCAAATATTATTTTGTTGCAGACTTTTCTGACGATGAGTAAGGTCACGTTTGGGTTTCGAGTCTACAACCAACATGTTTTCGCCTGTGGCGCATCATGAAGATGGAGGCTCTTGAAGATTTATTTCCGCTGCTTTATTGTTTTGAGCTAGCTTTAAGCTATGCAAAGATGTATCGAACCATTTATTTTTCCAAGTCTGGATCATTCGTGTAATAATTGATACAATGTTGTGATATTCATCTTAAACTGTGTGTGCAAATGAAACGATCCAGGGGTTTGCACTATACACAGGTACCTTGCCATTTTCTAAGTGCAGGTACACTACAGATGGTATCAGAGCATAGTGTTGCCTGTAGGATCGAAACCCTAGGTTTGGTTAGAAATAAGTTGGCCAAAAACTTAATTTATTTACTAAGTATAAAATGCTTCTATGATATATTCTTGCTTTTTCTTCTAAGTACTCGTAATTCTTTACTTATGCATTTATCTCATACTTGTTTCTTCCTAAACTAAAGGATGACGAAGAGGTTCGAGTACATTGACGAGGAGGACTACCCGGTGACCCGCTTCGGCAGCATCATGTTCGACATCCTCAAGCACCTGAAGCTACCTACACCCATGATCAAGGGATGCATTTGAAGAAGTTCAAAAGAGAAGGCCTTTGGGGAATCAGGGTGTTTCAACAAGGACGTGAAGGCGAAGCACCCATTGAGTACAGAGTAATGGGAGTCTCCATGGAGAGAGGAATCGACATCATCATGCAACACGTGATAGCTTGCCTTTGTGGACGCTACTCCAATGAATTGGAGGGGCACTACTCCTTCCTTTTGGAAGGCGTGACGATGAAGGATCACCCTTCTGCTATGGCACCGAGAACATGGGCAAAGATGAGTTCGTGAGCGACTATTTCCAAGGCTTAGAACTCTTAGTCCATGATCTTTACTTTGATACCAGTGAGGAACTCCACAAGAATGATGAGCTTTGCGCCCAAGTCCAAGTGAATGATGAGAAGATAAAAGAGCAAGAAGAGAAGACCAAGGAGCTAGAAGAGAAGTTCAAGGCCCAAGAGAAGAAATTCATAAGTCAAGAGAAGAGAGTCAAGCAAAGAAACAAGCAAATAAGGGACTTGAAGGAAGAACTTTCCACCAATGATGTGGAGCTTGAAGCTGATTGTGACTTGATCAAGCGACTTCGTGCTGAGAAGAAGGAACTCCAAGAGAGAAACGCAGAATTGGAGAAGGAAGTGAAGGATCTCAGAAGCGTGCTCATTCAGGAAGGCTTTGAAATCCAAGAATTTGAAGAAGAAGTAGATGAAGGCACCATGATTGAGGACTAGGATAGTTAGTGAGACTACCATTTTACCTTACGCACCATTTTACCTTACGCCTTTTAAATTTTCGAATTTTAGTTTGGAACTACCAACTTGTGGTAGGACAATACCTAGTACCCTTTGATGTTTAGTGCGAATTGAGAAATTTGGAGTTGAAGTTTTGCTTGATGTGTTGTTTGATTGCTTTTCTATGTGATGCTTGTATGGGTAGAATTATTTCTCATAGACCTGTCTATCTTTTACTCACCTATGCTAAAACCACAGATGCCTCCCCGTCGTGACAACACCACAACAACAACAACAACAACAACAACAACAACAACAACAACAACAACAACAACAACAACAACAACAACAACAACAACAACAACGAAGCTATGATGCAACAGATGATGGCAGCCCAGACTCAGCTGATGACCATGATGGCACAATTCATGGCAAATCAACATGGACCTCCACCACCACCACCTCCTCCCCAAGTGGACAGACTTGCCAGGTTCCTTAGGCTTAGGCCAAACAAGTTCTCAACTACAACTGACCCAATTGTGGCTGATGACTGGCTGCGTTCTGTGCAAAAGGATCTGGTGACAGCTGAATGTGAAGATGCTGAGAAAATTAGGTTCACCGCACATCTGCTTGAAGGACCTGCAGCCCAATGGTGGGAAACTTATCAGATTACTCACCCATTGGACACTTTGACTTGGGAGGAATTCAAGGAAGGATTTCGTAATGCTCATATCTCCACAGGCATTATGAATCTGAAACAGGAAGAGTTCCGCAATCTGCGTCAGGGGAACAGAAGTCTTAAGGAGTACATGGATGACTTTCATGCCTTGTCTCGATATGCTCCTGAGGACGTTGACACAGATGTAAAGAGGAAGGCTAAATTTCTCAAGGGACTAAGTGATGAGCTGAAGATACCTTTGACTGTGGCTTATGCTCCAACTTATCAGACACTTCTTGATCAGGCAATCACCCTTGAGGATAGCATGAAGAAAGCTGAAAACAGGAAGAGGAAGATGAATTCAAACAAGCACCACTCTGAACCCTCATTTAAGAAGCACTTTGTTCATGATGGGAACCATGGTCATAAACATGGGAACCACAATGGGGGCAACTTTCACAAACCCCATGCTCACAATCACAATGGAGGATTCAAGGGAAACAATGGAGGATCAAATGGAGGACACAGGGGAAATGGACATGCTGGACATAACCATAACAATGGACAGCATCGCCCAAATTCTGAACCCAGGAAGGATCTCAGCCAAGTGCTTGCTTCAAGTGCAACAACAAGGGCCATTATGCCACAGATTGCCCTGAGAAGAGAGTGGACACTCCTACCAAGCCCAATCCTTTCAACAAGGGACATGTGAACCACATCAATGTTGAAGAAGTCTATGATGAACCTGATGCTGTGATTGGTACGTTCCTAATCAACTCCTGTCCAGCATTAGTTTTATTTGATACTGGAGCATCGCATTCATTCATATCAAGAGCATTTGTTAACAAACATGGGTTAACTGTCGAAAACATGGGTGTCCAATTAGAGTCAGTTCTCCAGGAGGAGAAATGTTAGTATCATCTGGTTGTAGAAACCTTAACCTTGAGATTGGAAAACATCAGTTTCCAGCAAACCTCCTAATCCTAGAAACCCAAGGACTAGATGTCATTCTAGGGATGGATTGGATGACCCATTTTGAAGGGATCATAGACTGTGCAAATAGAGCAATCACCCTCACCACCCCAGAAAAGAAGATGATCAGATTCAAGTCAAAGTTTGAAATGAAGAAGTTTAAGGTTAATTCTCTTAAGGGGGTTAGCCTCGGGATGTGCTCATAGTAAGGGAATACCCAGATGTGTTTCCTGAAGAACTGCCAGGAATGCCACCCGATAGAGATGTCGAGTTTCTCATTGAGCTTAAACCAGGCACAGGACCAATAGCCAAAGACCATACCCAATGGCGACAGAGGAACTGAAAGAACTCAAGAAACAGTTGGAGGAACAGTTGCAGAAAGGTTTTATCCGTCCAAGTTCTTCACCTGGGGAGCACCAATCTTGTTTGTTGAGAAGAAAGACAGTACTCAGAGGCTAGTCACGGACTATAGAGCTTTAAATGAAGTAACCATTAAGAACAAATACCCCTCCTAGAATCAATGACCTTTTGATCAATTGAAAGGAGCCTGTGTGTTCTCAAAATTGATCTCAGATCTGGATACTTTCAGATGAAGGTTAGAGAGTTGACATACCTAAGACTGCTTTCACCACCGGTACGGTCTGTATGAACACAGTTATGCCTTTTGGCTTAACCAATGCGCCGGCATACTTCATGAATATGATGAATAAAGTGTTCATGGATTTCTTAGACAAGTTTGTCGTGGTGTTCATCGATGACATCTTGATCTACTCCAAAAGCCACAAGGAACATGAGGAACATCTACGTCAAGTTTTGCAAAGACTTAGAGAGCACAAATTGTATGGCAAGTTCAGCAAATGTGAGTTTTGGCTGGAACAAGTAGGATTTCTAGGACACATTGTGTCTAAGGATGGAATAGCAGTAGACCCTGAAAAGGTTTCGCAGTAACCAACTGGGAGTCGCCCAAGAATGTGGGAGACATCCGTAGTTTTCTGGGACTAGCAGGATACTATAGGAGATTCATTGAAAATTTCTCCAAAATTGCTAAGGCCTTAACAGAATTGCTACAAAAGGGCAAGAAGTTTGTGTGGACCGAAGAATGTGAAACTAGTTTTCAAGAACTGAAGAAACGTTTAGTATCAGCACCTGTTCTATGTTTACCAGATCTGGAGAAAGATTTCCAAGTGTACTGCGATGCTTCACATCGAGGACTTGGAGGTGTGTTGATGCAAGAAGGCAAAGTGGTGTCATATGCCTCAAGACAGCTCAAGAAGCATGAAGTCAACTACCCCACACATGACTTAGAATTAGCAGCAGTAGTACATGCCCTGAAGATATGGAGGCCCTATCTCTATGGAAAGCGTTGTGAAGTATTCACGGACCATAAAAGTCTTAAATACTTCTTCACACAGAAGGAAATGAACATGCGACAAAGGAGATGGCTGGAATTGATTAAGGACTATGACCTGAGTTTGCAATACCACCCAGGAAAAGCCAATGTAGTAGCTGATGCCTTAAGCCGTAAAACTTATGTTAACGGACTCACGGCAGGGGAATTGCCAGAAGAACTATGCAAGGGATTCAAGGATCTTAGGTTGGAGATAGTACCTGAAGGATTTGTAGCATCTCTAGAAGTGCAACCTCTTTTGATGGACAAAATCAAGGAGCTCAAAAAGGAGACAAAGTGATGGAAGAAATCAAGAAAAATTTAGGTGATGGCAAGGCCAAAGGTTTTCGACTAGATGAAGAAGGCATAGTATGGTTCATGAAACGAATTTGTGTTCCAGAAGATGTAGATCTCAGAAAGTTGATACTTCAGGAAGCCCATGATTCACCTTACTCCATACACCCGGGTAACACCAAGATGTATATGGATGTGAAGGAGAGGTTTTGGTGGAACAATTTGAAAAGAGATATTGCTGAATATATTGCCAAGTGTGATGTGTGTAGCCGTGTGAAGGCGAGCATCAGAAGCCAGCAGGGTTACTTCAACCTTTGCCAGTACCCGACTGGAAATGGGATCAGATTGGGATGGACTTCATCACAGGTCTACCCAGAACCAAGTCTGGTTATGATTCTATTTGGGTTATTGTTGATCGTTTGACCAAGGTAGCTCATTTCGTGCCTGTGAAGACAACTTACACAAGTGCCAAGCTAGCAGATATTTACATGAAGAGAATAGTATGTTTGCATGGAGTTCCTAAGAAGATTGTGTCAGATAGAGGCACTCAATTCACTTCACATTTCTGGAAGCAGTTACATGAAGTACTTGGAACTAGGCTAGAGTTTAGCACAGCTTTTCACCCCCAGACTGATGGACAGACTGAAAGGGTAAATCAAATCCTGGAGGACATGCTGAGAGCATGTGCATTAGACTATAAGTCTAGTTGGGATGATAATCTCCCATATGCTGAGTTCTCTATAATAATAGTTATCAAGCCAGCATAGAGATGTCACCATTTGAAGCATGTATGGAAGGAAATGCACTACCCCACTTTTGTGGAGTGGAGTAGGAGAAAGAAGTCTGTTTGGTCCTGATATAATCGAAGAAGCTGAAGAAAAGGTTAGGCTATTAAGGACAGATTGAAGGCAGCTCAATCTAGGCAGAAAAGTTATGCTGATTCCAAACGGAGAGAAGTCACTTATGATATTGGAGATAGAGCCTACTTAGAGTCTCACCCCTTCGTGGAGTGAAGAGGTTTGGAATCAAAGGAAAACTGTCACCAAGGTTTATTGGACCTTATAAAGTTTTGTCACGTAAAGGAGAAGTGGCTTATGAATTGGAACTACCGGAAGCACTTTCCGCAGTTCAAATGTTTTCCATGTTAGTCAGCTGAAGAAGTGTCACCCTGAAATGGCAGAAACTCCGCTGAGAGATATAGTGCCACTAGAAGAAGTTCAGCTGGAAAGTGATCTCACTTATGAGGAAAAACCCATAAAAATTTTGGAGACAGCAGAGAGAATTACCAGAACCAAGACCATCAAATTCTGCAAAGTACAATGGAATCATCATTCAGAGGAAGAAGCAACTTGGGAAAGAGAAGATGACCTTAGAGAAGAACATCCTCACCTATTTGCTAGCCAAACCGAATCTCGAGGGCGAGATTCATCTTAAGGGGGTTAGGTTTGTAACATCCCAATTTTCACAAAAATTTAAAACTTTTCATTTGCATCATGCATCATGTCATTGCATCATTGTTTGCATTGTGTTTGATTTCAAATTACGAAATTTAGAGAAAATTGTCTCAAAAACAATAAGCATTTATCTGCAAATGCTTTTCAAACCTATTTCAAATTTTAAATAAAGTTTTGAATATTTTATCCCCAATACATGCTAAACATGTGGGGCATGTTTTTACAAAAGTATAAAAATTGGGTTGAGTGGATTTGGTGTTATAAATTAAAAGTTATTTGAATTTGGTGAAAAACAGAAAAGAAAAAGGGACTCTGGAAAAAAAATGTACGTCTCCTAGCTAACTGGGCCGAGCCCATTTCTTTCCTTCCGCGCGCGCGCACAGCAAGCGGCCCACGAGCCCACCTTTCCTCTCTCTCGCTGACGTGCAGGACCCACAGGTGACGCAGGCGATGACGTCACCGATTCCCTTTCCTCTCGCGCACGGAAACAAGTCCGGGACGAACACGAATCCTCTCCGATTTCCTCCCCGATTCTTGCGGGTTGTTTTCAATCTCTTCCGCCCATATAAACCTCCTGACCCTCCTCTCTTTTTCGCCCCAGAAACCCTAGCTTGATCGCCACCAGGCTGCGCGCATTGATCCGCCGCCGTCCGCCATTGCCGCCGCCTTATTTCGCAAATTCCGGTGAGCATCGTCGATCTCGAGCCCTATCTCCTGTCCAATCTCTTTGTTGCGTCTTTCTGCAGCCAAGTGATTTTTAGCGTGATTTGTTTGTGCTCCAGCGCGACGCGAGCTTCCTCGACAACCAGCACCGGCCGCGGGAACAACTTCGGCAAGCAACTGGAGACCACCCGGAGCTTCCCCGACATCCTCGACCACACCATCGTCTCCGCCTCCACGCTCCGCTTCTTCTGGTATGAGCCGTCCATCCCCGCAAGCTTCGTAGTGTAGAGGAGTAGATCTCCAGCGATGGCGCCACCGTAGTAATTAGGGTTCCGGCGAAACTCCGGCGGAAGCGCCGATGACCATCTGGTCTTGTAGATCTAGGCCGTTAGATCGTAGATGGACGCTCCAGATCAGTTTCACGTCGCGAAGCGGTACCAGCCAATGGGGAGAAGCCACGTCGTCTCATCGTCCACGAAGCCGCGCCGCCTCTGCCCGCGTCCGTCCGCACCCGTCCGCGTCCGCATCGCCGCAAGACCGGTCAACGGAGGCTCCGCACCAACCAGAAGACGCCACGTCGACGGAGGACTTCAGCGCGAAGATCTTTCAGTTTTCTTTACGTTTTAGCCCCTGCGCATCACAGATTAGTCCCTGCGATTAGATCATATTAATTTTATTCCTTTATCCAAAATTTATGAAATTTATATTTTTGGAAAGCTAATAATGTGTAGAAACTTTCTATATGCTTAATTTAAGGTTTGGACGAAATTAATTTAGATAAACTTTAAAAATGGTTTAATTGATATTTTGGCTATAATTTAATTATAAAAATTGATAATTAATCAAAATATTTTGCTATATTTTTGGTTGCATAAGTAATGGCCGTAGTATTGCTCTAGTATTTTTGTATAAGTGTTTTCCTATGTTTTTTGCATGTATTTTGTTTTATTGCTTTTAGGTGTTATTTTAATAAGTAAATTATATTAAAATTGTTCTTCACATTAATTTTTCGAATAGAAAATTTAGCTAAGTAATTATGACCATGTTTTATGCAAAATAACTTAGAAATATTTCACCCCACCGAAATATTTCTTCCTTAGAAAATTTTGGGTAATAAAATGTTGAGAACACTTAGAATTTTTCCTTAGAAATTTTCAACACATTAAAAATTGCTAAACTTGTCCTTAGAAATTTTTAGTATCTAGAAAACTTAGTTATTTCCTTAGAATAATTTCTAAGTACTTGCTATAACAAATGTTGGTCCTTAGAAAAAATTCATCAACTATTGCTATCATACCTTTTTCCTTAGAAAATTTTAGCACTTCTTATTTTGTTTACTTTCCTTAGAAATTATTTTGGACTTGATGTGTTAGTTTTAGTCCTTAGTTAAATTTCGACCCAAGTGTTAGGATCTTGGTCCTTAGTCATTTTTGGACCTTCTTGATTGTCTTGTTTTAACTTAGAATTATTTCATGGCATGGCATGCATGCATCTCTAGTCCTTAGAAATTTTGCACATCATGCATGACATATTTTTCCTTAGAAGTTTTATGAAACTTGTTTGTTCATTATGTATTGTTTGTTGTGTTAGAATCTCCGGAGGGAAACGAAGACTGTTGCAATTGCTGTTGCTATTCTGCTTGTTGCCAAGGCAAGTGGCACACCCCATAAATTTCCTAAGTATTTTTCTATGCATGACTTAGTGTATTTCTTTATATGCATGTGTAGGATAGTATTGCTATGCTAAAACTACTATCTCCTTTACACTAGTTGTGTCTAGAATCCTATTGATAACTTAGTAGAATTATTGATGCTATGCAAATTTGTTTTATTCAAAGCCTAAATTCTACTAAGTTAATTTATCACCTGGGTGGATTTGGGATTGCATGGCTGCCAGAGTTGAGTGTTTATTCACTTGTGGATTGCCACCCATGATTAAAGGGACCAATGTTTCTCTAAGTGAAGTTGCTTACCGTGCAGCCATTAGTCATATGGGCTCTGGCTAGATGGATTAAGTTGCGTGGACTCGTCCCGACTTGACAGTGGTGGTAGAATGGTTAGAATGGGAGTGCGTCAAGTCGGTATGGGATGGGAAAATGCTTCTGAAAAGTCTCGTCTCAACTCTCTCCTTTTCCTTAGCACAAATTGAGTGCTTGAGGATAGTTTGGGTTTGTTGGGTCTAATGGTGAAAGTGCACAACCTCTGCAGAGTTAAAACTAAGTACTTAGCCGTGTCCCCGTTATGGACAGTTGAAGCAGCTGATCAAGGATGGCAACGGAGGCTCCCAACATCTTATTTCTCTAAGTAAAATTTTGATGGGTGAACAAGGGTAGAAGAGACTATGGATTTCATGCCATATTGTCTCAAACTTTGAAGAAAATGTTTTACAAAGTGTTAGGCCAAATTGGCTTTTATGCAAAATAGCCTTGAACTCCACCAGCCAAATATGCATATAGGCTATAGAATTATTCCATTAAGTGTCCACATAGTGTCACTTGCCAGATCCATTTTTAATGGTATCTGACCCACTCTGTTGCAAATATTATTTTGTTGCAGACTTTTCTGACGATGAGTAAGGTCACGTTTGGGTTTCGAGTCTACAACCAACATGTTTTCGCCTGTGGCGCATCATGAAGATGGAGGCTCTTTGAAGATTTATTTCCGCTGCTTTATTGTTTTAAGCTAGCTTTAAGCTATGCAAAGATGTATCGAACCATTTATTTTTCCAAGTCTGGATCATTCGTGTAATAATTGATACGATGTTGTGATATTCATCTTAAACTGTGTGTGCAAATGAAACGATCCAGGGGTTTGCACTATGCACAGGTACCTTGCCATTTTCTAAGTGCAGGTACACTACAGTCTACCTGGCGGTCAAGAAGTTGAAGCACTATTTCCAGGAGCATCCCATGACGGTGGTGTGCGAAGCTCCAATCTCGGAGATCATCGGGTGCAAAGATGCAACTGGCCGAGTTGCCAAATGGGCGATTGAGGTGTCTCCATATGCACCACATTATGAGAGAAGAGATGCAATTAAATCCCAGGCGTTGCCGGACTTCTTTTGTGATTGGGCCGAGATGCAGTATGAGCCACCCAGGCCGGACTATAATTATTGGAAAATGCATTTTGATGGGTCCAAGACAAAGATCGGGCTGGGGGCTGGAATAGTCCTCACCTCGCCAAAGCGAGATCAGCTGAAATACGTGCTGCAGATTCATTTCTCAGCATCAAACAATGTGGCGGAGTATGAGGCCTTAATCCATGGCCTCAATGTGGCGAAGGAGATCGGTATCCGGCGTGTAGAGTGCTTCGGCGATTCCGACCTGGTGGTGCAACAATCTTCTGGAACTTGGGATGCTCTGGATGCCAACATGGCGTTATATCGGTTCCATGTGCAAAAGATATCCGGGTTCTTTGAAGGGTGTGAGTACAGCATATACCTCGGACAGAAAATAATGCTGCCGACGTGTTGTCAAAGCTCGGTTCATCTAAAGAGGCAATACCACCTGGAGTAGCCCTGAATCACTTGCGAACTCCTTCAATCAAACCTTCTCCTGAATCCGAATCTATTTTCATCCCGGCGGAGCAAGAGCCCGGACCTGTTCCAATGGAGGTAGACGTCGGGTGCGTTTGGTCGGACCCGGGGACTGCGTGGCAGAGCTCGGGGACTGCGCACCGAACCTCGGGGACTGCTCATCAAGACTCGGGGACTGGTCGCAGGATGGTGGAGGAAATAATGGAGGAGATTATGGTGGCCGAACCAATGGAGGTGGACGAGAAATTTTTTCCTTTGCACCCAGTGCCGGAGTGGGCGGAGCAAATCATGAAGTTCATAACGAGGGAAGCTTGCCAAGTGACACAACCGAGGCTAGGAGAATCCAAAGGAGGGCAAGGCGTACACCATCATCAACAAGGAGCTCTATAAAAGAAGCGTAACCGAGGTGTTGCAACGGTGTGTCGAGCCAGCTGAAGGCAAGGAGATGCTTTTGGAGATCCACCAAGGAGAGTGTGGTCATCATTGCAGCACAAGAGCTCTGGTGGCCAAGGTGTTCAGGCATGGGTTCTATTGGCCCACTGCTCTTGCTGATGCAGAGGCCATAGTCCGGAGATGTGAAGGATGCCAAAGGTTTGCCAAGCAAACGCATATGCCAGCCTCGGCGCTCAAAACAATTCCTATCACTTGGCCGTTTGCGGTATGGTGTTTGGATATGGTGGGAGAGTTCAAACCAGCCCGAGGTAACATGACGCACATACTGGTGATGGTGGACAAGTTCACCAAGTGGATCGAGGTGAAACCAATCCGGAAGTTGGATGGTCATTCAGCAGTGACTTTTTGAAGGAGATCATTCTGCGATATGGGTACCCCCATAGCATTATCTCGGACAACGGCACGAACTTTGCTGTTGGAGAATTTGCTCGGTTTTGCATGAACAAGGGAATCCGGCTGGACATAGCCTCGGTGGCACACCCGGAGTCTAATGGACAAGTGGAAAGATCAAATGCTCTAGTGTTGGCCGGCATCAAGGCTCGGCTCATTGAGCCACTGCTGAAAACTCCGGGGTGTTGGATAGATGAGATACCAGCAGTACTGTGGGGTCTAAGGACCACGCCAAATCGATCAACTGGCTATACGCCATTTTTTATGGTCTATGGGGCAGAAGCTATGCTACCCACTGACATCGAATATGATGCGCCCAGAGTGGCAATGTACACTGAAGCCGAGGCAAAAGAGGCTCGGGAGGATGCAGTAGATCTGCTTGAGGAAGCTAGAGAGTTGGCCTCATCTCGGTCAGCAATATACCAACAAGGTCTCCGACGTTATCATAGCCGGAGTATCAACCCTCGTGTGTTTCACGAGGGAGATTTGGTGCTGAGGCTGGTGCAGCGCAAGAAAGGTCGGCACAAGTTGTCACCTCCATGGGAGGGACCGTTCATTGTGAGCCGAGCTCTGCTCAATGATTCCTACTATCTAATAGATGCGCAGGAACCAAGGGAAGATGGGCTGGACAACCCCGGATCAGAGGTCAGGCGACCATGGAATATAGCTCTACTCCGACCTTTCTACTCATGAAGGGCGCAATGTATGTGCCTCGGTTAATCCTTAATGAAATGTCGGCACTCCGAGGTTGAAGCTCGGGGACTGCCTCGCTCTTGTGCTTGTGTTTTATTTCTGTTTGTCAATTTCGTTCATATGCCGAACTATTTTGAACCTCGTCTCAAACTTCAAGTAATGTATGCTGTGTAACTAATCTTGTGACTCGACTGACGAACGCCGAAATGGTAGTCAAGAGCAAAGATGAAAAAACGTGGGAAACATGAAAATGGACTCGGGGACTCGGTCCAAAAATATAGTTCGGCATGTGTCGTTTACTAACCCCTGTCTTTACCTTTCGTTTATGTCGGATGATTTTGAAACACACCTCGACATTTGCTAAGTACTGTATGCTATAAACAACAATCTTGTGACTCGACTGTCGAACGCCAAAATGGTAGACAAGAGCAAAGAATGCCAAGTATAGTAAACACGAAAGTGAACTCGGGGACTCGTTCCAAAAGGGTTCGGCATAAATTCTTAGAAAAGCATGGTTCGGATAGCAAGATAATAGTACTGGTAGCAAGGCAAACTACTTAAGTGTATTACATCTGCACCCGGCATACCGGGGATTTAATGTTTTTTGAGACAAGTTCAGGCCTCGGAACCAGAGACCTCGGTCGCCGAGTTGTGGTAGCAGGGACCTCGGAAGCAGGAGCCTCGGGCGCAGGAACAACCTCGGGCGCAGGAACCACCTCGGTCGCGGAAGCAACCTCGGTTGTTGGAGTGGATGCCGGGGTGTCCGTCACGTCGGGGGAGATCACCTCGGTGGCTACGGCTTTGCCGGACTTGCCCTTGGAGTTCGGAGGTTCGTCGAAGCTGAAGTCATCATCAGAGCCTTCAGCCACCTCGGTTGTTTTGCCGGCCTTGCCCTTGGAGCTCTCAGGCTCGTCAAAGTCAATTTCCTCGCCGTCAGAACTTTCTTCACCGGACTCTGCTTCCTCGTCCGAGCTCTCTTCATCCTCAGAATAGAGGCGCCCGTCATCAAAGGTCCGGGTGTTTGCATAACTAGCAAAGAGGTCGGCTGCTGCTTGGCGTTTCGCAATGCCATCAGGGGTGGAGTTCCAAGGAGAGCCCCTGCGCAGGGAGGTAACCGTGTGGATCTCAACATCTTCATACCAGGACAGCACGAACACCAGGGCCTTGTCCGCTCCAGCCCGAGCTGATGAGCATCTCCACTCCCGAAGTCTAGCCTCGGCTCCTTTCAGCTTCGTGGCGAGCTCGTCGATGCAAGTGGGAGTCTTGACCTTGGGCCAGAGGGCACGGTGGACCTCGATGGCAGCATCAACCAGCTTGGTTCCAATGGCCCTGAGCGGCCTGATCCGAGCATTAAGGGCAACAAGGTGGTCCTGGATATCCCAGCTTTCGCTGAGGGTTTCTGTCTCAGCCCTCTTTGCCCGAGCTGCTTGAACTTCGCGGATAGCCTTGTCCTTGGAGTGCTCGAAGTTCTCTGAAGAAGACAAAAAGGCTGTCGCTGAAATAAGGCATACGGTGGCACGGGGTGTAGGTCGGCAGAAAATAAGGAAAAGGGAAAAGAAACTTACTGTCCATTTGGTGATTAATCCGAGCGAGCTCGGACAACCAGCTTTTCGATATAGCTCGGAGGGCGATAAGTTCGGCTTCGGCCGAGGTGGCGCGGCTCTCCAGGGTCTTGGCAAGCTCTTGCTGCTGTTCGGCGGCCTGGTCTTGACCTTCATAGCGTCCTCCACAGCAGTTTTGGCTTCATTAGCCCGGTTCAGCTCTTGTTGCAGCCGAGCTATTTCATCTTCGGCTGTCTTCAACTTGGAGGCGTAATCTTTGTCGCTCTGCTCCTTGCGGATAGAAGAGTCCGGTGAGACTTCTTCATCTGTTGTGATCCAGCAGGAGGTTCTTGAAGATCTTGTCCGAGCATTGTTGCACTCCTGAAAAAATAGAGAGATCAGTTCGAGAAATCCGAGGTTTTCTAGCACCCGAGGCCCAATTGAGTCCCGGGGACTTGGCATTGGCCTCGGGGACTCAGCATGGGAGAAATGACAAGTTTTTGAGATTCAAGCCGAGCAATTTTAACTCGGTGGAGTGTCAATTGCTCAACCCGAATCTCGGGGACTGGGAATAGTGTATGTTTGTCATTTGGTTTCAAAGGAAGAAAGAGAGTTGCGTAAAGAAACTTACCGAGGCCTTCTTGCTGCAATCAAGGACCGCAGTCTGCATGTTGTAGATGGACTGGAGCACGGCGCTAGGTCCAACTGGATGCTCAGAGCTCGGGTTAGAGGAGACCTCGGCAGTGTCAGCCGAGTTCCAGTCCATGTCATAGTGCTTCTCCGAGCCTAAGCTGTTCCCGCTCTTGGTCCGGAGTTGCCCGACCTCCCAGCTGCTGATGTTCGGCTGGATGGTAGCAGCAAAAGAGCTCGGGAGGTGGCGACCTGAGAGCTCGAGGGCGCGGTCTTGATCAGGTGGACTTCGGCGCGGGAACATGCGGCACTAGTTGGGTGCTCGCAGCCTTGGGGCCCGGTGGCGGTGGCGGCATTGGAGTTTGCTGTGGCTGTTTGGGGGGCTCAACAACTGGAGCTGAATCTTTCTTCTGCTTCTTCTGCTTCTTCTGCTGCTGTTGCTGCTGGTTGCGCGCAGCTTGAGACTTGGGGGACAGCCGAGGCTCCTGCACGGTCTTAGCCGGAGTCTTGGCGCGATCTGTCTCCGCATCCTTCTGAGGAGGCGGAGGAGTCTGATCTCGGCGGGGAGCAGAGTGCCCCAGGCCGGAGTCAGAGCTCGGCGGTGGAAGTTCGGCGGAGGAGACACGCACCGGGGAGGAGATGGTCTTCTCCGGGCTGCTGAGGTCAATGGACCGTTCTGGAGGAGAGGCTCTGGCGGGGCTGCCGAGGTTAACCTCGACCTCGGGTCTGAGCTTCAACCACTGGAGGCAGTGGTGAATGTATCGAGCTGTGGCTCTGCTTGATCTGCCGAGCCGGGCTAGACAAAAAAGAAAAGATTAAGTTAGAGTATAAAAAGCTTAACCTCGGAACAGCGTGAAAGGTAAAAAGGAGCAAGGTGACTTACGCATCTTCCTCCACGGGGCCTCGCTTCTTGTGCCTCGCCGAGGTCTTCTTGGCACGTTGGCTTTGGGCGCCGCAGTCTCCGAGGTCTTGGAAGCCTCGGCATCCGAGGTACCGGGTCCTGAGCGCTTCCGGGAAGCTGCAGACGCTGGATGAAAGTTCTTATATGTTGGAGGAGCATATGAAATGGCTAACTCGGCGGGTGATCATGGTGCGCAAGATGTCATCTGCTCCCCAGCTTTTCTCCTAGAGTGACATCATGGTCTGATGGATCAGTAAAACCTCGGGAGCATCGGGTGCAGGCTCGTAATCCCAGTTGAGTTGGGCAGTGGGGGTTCCAATGGTGGACTCCGGCAAATTGATGAGATCGTCGGTGCCCGGGTTCTTCACATAAAAGAAGGAGCGTTGCCATTTGCGGCAGGAGTCCAGGCCCTGAATCCGAGGAAACTCAGATAGGCGCCGAGGTGAAATCGAGGCCGCCCCGCAAGCAGTCATCTCCTTGTCCACGACCTTCTTGTTCGGGACACTTTGCTTCTTGAGCTGGAAGTATTTGGCCCAGGACTCGATGCTTGGCCATAATCCGAGGTAACCCTCGGAAAAGGTTGCGTAGGCCGAAAGTTGGAGGATGGCATTGGCGGGCAGGTGGTGCGGTTGTAGCCCGAATTTGTCCAAGAATTCCCGGAAGAACTTCCCGGCCGGGAGCCCGAAGCCACGTTCGAAGTGATCCAGGAAGACGACCCGCTCCCCGGATTCCACCTCGGGTTCGATATCTCCTTTCTTCGGAACTCGGCAGATGAGTTTAGCCGGGATCCGCCGTGAATCTCAGAGCCACTTGATGTCGACCTCCGTGACATCGGATCCCTCACTGCTACCTCGTTCTCCAGATGCTCCTTCCTCGGCGGGATCCGAGGCAGAAGACATGTTGAAGCTTTCCTGCAGAAGAGGGAGGTTCAACAGGGGTAAGTACCTCGGATAGTTCAGGATAGCCGGGGTAAATACCTCGGATCATTCAAGACAGCCGGGCTAAAGGATTTAGGCGGGAAACATGTTTCTACCACTGCGAGATACTAGCAAAGATCTACTGATGAGCTAAAAAGGGAAATAAATTCGAGTTCATCCAGGGGCGAACCTAAAAGGACAGTGCTACGGGTGCGTCTGATGCAAGTCTAGATGAGATCTAAAATGGCAAAAAGAGTGCAAACGTAGAGCATCTAGTTCATCAAGGTCTTAGGGTTCATCAGGATCCTCGAGTTCATCGAGGGATGAACTCATCCATGGCAATGGAGGGGAAGCGAAGAACTCACCGTGGAGGAACGCGAGGGATCGGCGGCGAGTCGATGGCGCAAGGCGCAGCGCGCGTACTCCGGTGCGGTGAGGCGCTCGACGGCGATGCGGAACGATGCTACAGAACGGCGGCGCGTACTCCGGTGCGGCGAGGTGCTCGACGGCGGCGATGGAGGCAGTGGCACGGAGCAGTGGACAAGTGGGGAAGAAGAAGAGGAATTTACCCCTGGGCCCCTATTTATAAGCCGCGTGCGGTAACGGCGTGCGGTAACTGCGCACTACCGCGCGGTTACCGGGAAGGCGCGGGATCGTGTGCGGGCGAGCGCACGGTTGCGCGGTTGGTGGCCGCACGATCGGCCACATCGTGGGCCGCAGAGTGGCAACCGCCAGCCTCGGATTTCCTGTGCTGGTCAGCGCGAGAATCGAGGAGTCGTGGGCGGTCAAGTTGGCCTCGCACTTGAGTACACAGGTGCGCTATTTGGTGGGCCCGGCTGACGAGGGCGGCGTGTGGTCAGGACCTGTCTTTCAGAGGTCCGGATTTCGAGGTCCGGGCAGAGATTCTTCGCCACGTGCCTCGGAAAATCTTGAGGCAGGATTGTGCTGAGTCAAACAGCTCGAAAAGTTCAGATTGCATATCTACCTCGGATTAGATTATGGTATGTGGGAACTACCTCGGCGGAGCTATGTTGGAGGTCGGTTTTAGAGGTGGTGCCTTGCTTATTTTGAACCTGCTACGGCCCTCCATCCGAGGTCGTAGGACCGCACCAGCTTCGGGGACTAATGTCGGGGGGCTACCCCCGGGTAGGGTCAAGGCTTGGCATAAGAAGAGTTTAAGAATATGCCGAGGTACGGAAAGGGCCGACCTGTTTGGGCCTGGGAGAATCCGAGCTTCATCTTGAACTGGAGAGTTTAAAGGCCGACCTATCTTGGCCCAGAGGGGTCCGAGGTATCCCGTTGGCCTAGCCCGAGGTTCACTGTCCGAGCTATGTTCAGCCGACCTAACTACCTCGGTGTTATGGTTTGTATTGTGATAGCAGGAGAAGCTGTTGGAAGGAAGTAAGATCCGACCTGGTAAAGATCTTAAGCGCAAGACCCGAGGTACGGAGCCCGTCACATCCGTGCCGAGCTAACCGAGGTAAGAGGCTGTAGGTCGGGCAGGAGTCAATGCACCTGTCACTTCATGCCTGGTACAAGAGCGCCTGACGCGGGAGCGTCTGCCCCGGAGCCTGGCAGAGGCGTGCCCCGGGTTCGGCGGGGCTGCACGTCTCTGACCGCTGACCACGCGAGATCTGGGGAAAGGCTACGAGGTAGCTCTGCCAGGCCACGTCCTGTCTCGGTCAGAGGAGACATGCTAGTTCTGCCATTAGGCAGCAGGGGATGGGCAGGCCACGTCTTGTCCCTGACAGAGGTACGGTGGTGACCGGTACAGAGGCATGGCAACAGTGTTCAGCAAGGGGCACAACGGTAACTCGGCTGGCCTATATAGTGGGCTGCACCCCCTCCTGCTTGAGGGGACGGACGGACAGATCGATCGACAGAAAGAGAGAGAGAGAAAGGAACCTCGGAACACCCCGAAAACACCTCGGATATTGCTCGGAGTGCCTTCTTCCTCCCGTGTAGCTCCATCTTTTACCTCAAGTTCTCACCATTGTATCATCATACAGCTCGAGGAGTAGCTTGTACTTGTCACCTTGAGCTATACACTGAGTAGGATAGTGCTGCAGTAGGGGTGTTACCTCCACTAGAGGGCCCCGAAGCAGGGTACATCGTGGTGTGCTTTGTGTTCTTGGTTTCTTGTTTCCTCGTTCGTGTTCTTGCGATTTCTTGCGTGTTCTTGCTTGTGCACCTCTTGAGTGCATAAACCCTCCCCGGATTCCCCCAACGACCATTCGGCCCCATCTTAGCCATACCTATGGCATCTGCCGTGATCCCACCACGACAGTTTTCCTCCTCTGGAAGCGGCACTGTGGTCGGCGCATCGGAACAGAGTTCCTCCTTCGCTCCATGCGTCCATGGGGAAAGAGGGACATCAATGTTTGTGGCACCTTCCTCAGGTCTTCCCGTGCTGACCAGAGAGCTGACATAAGCGGCTGGAGGAAAGAAGTGGACCCCGAAGGCGCGATCTTTAGCGGCAGGTGCCGGCGAGGATCCGTCAAGAACGAAACCGAGGCCGGGGTACCGCAGGAACTCAAAGGCTGCCTTTCCTTTTCTCTTCTTTGTCATCTTGAATGTCGGATTCGGTGCTTCTTTTCACGAGAGCCGCAACTAGCGCCGTTCCGAAGGCGTTGGAGCAGATCTTGACACGGAATGAAAGCTTGACGCAGAACTTGACGATGAACTTGGCGATGAACTTGACGATGAACTTGGGGTTGATGAAGAAGAAGAGGAGCCTGGTGTAGACTCCGAAGTTGTCGACGAAGAGCTTGCCGTCGCGGCTGATGCAGGCGAATCCAGCGCTTGCGCCCCCTACCTGGCGCGCCAGATGTCATGTCTCGTTGCACGGACACCGGGAGTATAGGATACCCCCTTTTAGGTTCGGCACGGGGCGCGAAGGAGGCTGAGAATCGTCTTCTTGGGCGGAGTCTAGATCAAGCTCTCCTCTCCACGATCAAGACATGCAACCAAAGGGACACAAGGAGCTACCCAGGTTCAGTCCGCCCGGAGACTAAAAGCCCTACTCCTGCATGTCTGGATTGATGAGTTCTCCATAGTGTGGCTTACAATGGAACCTCCCGGACGGGATACCCGGAAGGGTTTTGGCCCGAGGTAGAAGAAGGACAGATCCTGACCCAGAGGAGATCACCTTCGTCTCTACCTTCGCAGCCCTAGTCTAGTCTTGCTCTGGCTCTAGCTGGTGCTCATTCTATCTCCCGTCCTTCCTCCTCCCATGCCATGGTCCTCCTTTTATAGGCTAAGGGGTTGCCACATGGTCACGTGAGGGGCACGAGGGACCTTCGGGGTGAAGGACCCTTCTCATCTAGTTTAGGGGGAGACGTGGCCTCTCCTCAGCCTAGCGTCTCCTTTGGGTTAGGTGGGAGCGTCCGCCTTTGGGTGGACAGGCGCTGACACCACCACGGGACGTGCTTCCCGCCCGCGCTGCCTTCATCTTGCTGCCCAAGTCTTCGTGGTGAGGTGGAGTGCTTATCCACAGGAACGTAGGAAGTACCCGAGAGGGAGCCTGGCCTCCTGCCGGGAACTCGGGCTCTCGGGTCCTTCCTGGCCTTCTTGCTTGGTTCGGGGACCCGGAAGGTCCCCAGGACCGGAGCCCTTAGTCGACGTAGGCCATGCGTGTCTTGAAGGTGAACCCGCCAGCTTGACTTGAGTCTTGGTCTTGTCCATCTTCATCTTGGGCCCACATTGGGTGGACCCACTTTGGCAGTACTAGGGGAACCCCATGTTCCACTGTTCGACAGTAGGGTCTTTACTCCCCACGGAGGGCCTGAACCTGGGTACGAGCTGGTGTCCATCTCTGTCGTGATGCGTGTCGTCGAGCTCGCCGTGCTTGGTCGCCAAGGTTGACGAGAGAGTTGTTAAGTGTCGTGTTCAGCCCCTTCGTTTCCTGGTTCACGGGGATCATTCTCCGACAAGCGCCGCCACACGACAGAAACACGAAAACGGAGATCTAGAGCTGCAGATTGGAGGGGGAAAACTCCGGCGGGGCCCTGCCGGCGTGGTCTCCATCTTCTCCATCGACATCTCCACCGTCTCCATGATGAAGAGGGAGTAGTCCACATCTGGACTATGGGTTTGTGGAAGTAACTTATGTATCTCTTCTCTCTTGAGCTTCACTAATTAGTGCCGTATGAGCTGTTGAACATGATTACAGTCATCGTTGTAATTCCTATGTGGTGGATCTTTTTGTGAGTTAATATATGTTTGAGATTACAATGTTTGTTTCAGTTATGAAAATAGATGCATATCATGTACCCCGTTCTTGTCTACTTGTTATGATCAAGCATGTTTATGAGAGCGTGTGTGGGGTGATGTGTGCATTAGTTGGAGTAACGGGGGGTGGTGAGTGCGGTAAGTTGACCACTGTAATATCGCGATCCAATTGGGTGTTTTAGCTTACTTTGTTACCTCACTAGGGATAAACAAAAATACCATGCTACAAGGGTTGTGGGTGACTTGCCACTTCTCCGTGACTAGATCTAGCATGTTCTTATTTTAACTTCATGTCATGATACTTAAAGCTATACTCGGAGTTATCTTAACACTAGTAGGAAAACCCTTATTTGTGGCGCACCAAATTGGATTTCTGTGGCGCACCCCCAGAATTGCTGGGTACGCCACAGAATCGTCGCCACTAATTTTTTTTTCTGTGGCGCACCTGTCTTGGTGCGCCACAGAAACCACATTTCTGTGGCGCACCTGGCCTGGTGCGTCACAGAATTCTGAAAAATTCAAAAAATTCAAAAACTGCAAAAAAAAAAGTTTCAAAAAAAATTAGAAAAATCAAAATATAAAATAATATGAAAAATCCAAATTATTGGAATTATTTTCAGATTTTTTTAATATTTTGAACTGATACCTTCCCGCTAGGTCACCCATCATCAAATTGCTCCAACCGTAGCACGCTTAACTTCTAAGTTCCACCTAGTCCACCTACCCTTGTGCTACTCAAGTTCTTAATGATATATATCATATGAACCCTCTTAAGCCTTGTATGTGTATATCTTACATAAGTGTTATAAATGTGTGTTTTTAAATTTCAGATTTTTCAAAAACTTTTAAACTTTCAAAAGGAGATTCAAAAGTTTCAAAAGATCCAAAAAAATCCAAAAAACTTAAAAAATCCAAAAAATTCAAAGTTTCAAAAGATCCAAAAAAATTCAAAAACTTAAAAAAAATCCAAAAAAGTCAAAACATTTCAAAAAAGTCAAAACACTTAAAAGTCAAAAAACTTAAAAAAATCAAAAAATCAAAAAAATCAAAAAAATCCAAAACACTTCAAAAAAATTCAACAATCTTCTTTGTTATACATTTCTGTGTCTTTTTTGGAATTTTGGAATTTTTAAATTTTTTGAAATTTTTGAATTTTTTTGATTTTGCTGCGAAAAATCGTCTGTTTGAAATAACTTTTTTCTTTTGGAATTTGAGGAATCTGTGAATTGCTGACCGGGTAAACGCATTATTTGAGGATTCGAACTCGAATTTTTCTCTAGTTTTTTTTGGCATATAAAACGCGTTATTTCGACGTCGTATGTAAAAGTTATGGCCGTTACAAGATTTCTTTTTCATTTGTTGCAGAAAAGGTCAAAATTCATATTTCAAAATTTCTATACCTACTAGACACTCATACCTAACTACATGTCAAAGGATTTTATTTATTGAATTTTGTATCATTTTCTTTTACTTCCTGCAAGACAAAAAAGGCGATCCACTGGGGGTGGTGTCGTGGTGGGATCACAGCAGATGCCATAGGTATGGCTAAGATGGGGCCGAATGGTCGTTGGGGGAATCCGGGGAGGGTTTATGCACTCAAGAAGTGCACACGCAAGAACACGCAAGAACACGAACGAAGAACCAAGAAAGCAAGAACACGAAGCACACCACGATGTACCCTGCTTCGGGGCCCTCTTGTGGAGGTAACACCCCTACTGCAGCACTATCCTAGCCAGTGTATAGCTCAGAGTGACAAGTACAAGCTGCTCCTCGAGCTGTATGACGCTACAATGGTGAGAACTCGAGGTAGAAGATGGAGCTAGACGGGAGGAAGAAGGCACTCCGAGCTGAGTCCGAGGTGTTTCCGGGGTGTTCCGAGCTTCCTCTCTCTCTCTCTTTTCTCTCTTGATCAGCTAGTTCCAGCGCGGGGGGGGGGGGGTCTCTCTTTTTCTTTACTAGCAGGAGGGGGTGAAGCCCACTATATAGGCCAGCCGGGTTACCAATGTGTCCCTCGCAGAACACTGTTGCCATGCCTCTGCAACGGTCACCACCGTACCACTGTACCTCGGTCAGGGACAAGACGTGGCTTGCCCATCCCCTGTAGCCTAACGGCAGAACTAGCATGTCCCCTCTGACCGAGACAGGACGTGGCCTGGCAGAGCTACCTCGTAGCACTTTTCCCAGATCCCGCGTGGTCAGCGGTCAGAGACGTGCAGGCCCGCCGAACCCGGAGCACGCCTCTGCCAGGCTCTTTGACAGACGCTCCCGTGTCAGGCGCTCTTGTACCCGGCTGGAAGTGACAGGAGCATTGACTCCTGCCCGACCTACAACTCATCACTTCGGTTAGCTCGGTACGGATGTGACGGGCTCCGTACCTCGGGTCTTGCGCTTAATATCTTTTACCAGGTCGGATCTTACTTCCTCCCCACAGCTTCTCCTGCACTCACAACACAAACCACTGCACTGAGGTAGTTAGGTTGGCTGAACATAGCTCGGCCAGTGAACCTCGGCCCTGGCCTACAGTATACCTCGGACCCCTCTGGGCCAAAATAGGTCGGCCTGTATTCTCCAGGTCAAGATGAAGCTCGGACCTTCCCAGGCCCAAACAGGTCGGCCCTTTCCGTACCTCGGCACAACTTCGAACACCACCTTATGCCAAGCCTTGACCCTACCCGGGGATACTCCCCGACAGGTGGGATTTGAAAAAAATAGCCTTTCTGTGGCGCACCAGGCCTGGTGCGCCACAGAATGTCAACTTTCTGTGGCCCACGTGTCAGGTGCGCCACAGAATTATTTTTTTCAAATTTTAACCCGCCCCCGGACAACTTTCTGTGGCGCACCTAGCCATGTGCGCCACAGAAATGTGACTTTTACATATTGCATTCATCATAAAAAACCCAAAAATAGCATTCATCATTGTTATCATCATCCTTGCACATTTATTCACCACCATTGCATATTTATTTCTTGTTTGCATTGCATAATTATCTTGATATCATTCTTACACCTTGTTGCGAAGGTTTATCCAAGGAGATCACAACAAAGTCAACATCACCAACTTGTGATAACACCTAAGCTTAGGGAGGTTGCACCTACGTGAGCATCATCTTATCCATCTTTACCTTCAAAGCAAAATTATTTTTTTTGTCACTGTCTTGCATTTGTAATTCGGTTTGCACTTGTGAGAATCATTTTATTTTTAGTTTTGCATAAAAAATTAAAAAATACATAAAAACTTTGCCAAAATGAATCCTAGTGTTGAATGAGCAACTTTGGTCAATATTATGGAGAGTCATTAATGGATGCTTGGTATAGAATTAAGGACATTAGTAAAAATGGTGTCATTAAATATACCCCTGCTACTTTGATAAGAAACTTTTATAAAGGAATATATGGTTGGTCAAAAAGTTTCCTAGACTCATTAACTAGTGGAAGATTTGCCTCTGAAAATCCCTCACATGCTAATAACTTAATGGAAAATCTATTTGGGAATTCTATAGAATCAAAAGATGAAATTGGAATCAAGCAACTAAAAGTCTCTATGGATAGGTCAACGTTATGTCTGCAAACTTATATGGAAGATTATCCTACTAAAAATGAGATGCATTCATTTGTCCTTCATACAAAATCTAACATGAAAAAGACAAATAACACTCTTTCTGGAATTTCTTTAAAAATGGAAACAATATTGAATTATGCCAAATCTAAAAAGAAGTTGACTAGAGAATTGAATGAAAGAATATCTTCTATGTTAGAACTTTGGACAAGGATATTGAAAATTATGTTGAGGAAGATGACTCCCACATAGTCTCGAATCCTGTTTTTAAGAAAAGGAATGAGAAACTTGTTTGGATAGAGGAAGTTAAAATGCTTAGTGAAGTCAAGGATCCTTTGCTTGACTTAGAAAATTGTAGCTTGCATAAATTAATCTCTATCTTACAAAAGTTTGCAAGTGATCCTTCCATCAACACTAACCAAGCTGGATTTGGTTCCTATATTGCTAATCATGTCTTGAAAGAGAAAATTGCTAGGTACAACCAAGAGGCCATGATACCACCTAAACTTGGGGATATATGCATTCCCAAGGTACTAGTAACTATTTGTAAAGAGACACATCATGCCATACTTGATTTAGGATCTAGTGTCTCTGTCATGTCTAAAGAACTATATGAAGTACTTGACTTGAAAAATCTTGAAAAATGCTCTATTGAAGTTGCACTTGCTGATGATTCCATTAAACATGCTTTAGGGAAAGTAAGTGATGTTATGGTAGAGTTACATATGACTTTTGTGCGTGTGGATTTTCTAATCATGGACATGGGGAATAAAACCTCTAGTCATATTATTATTGGAAGACTTTTTCTTCGTACTACAGGTGCCATCATTGATTCGAAAGAGGGGTACGTGAAGTTTCAGTTTCCACACAAGAAGTGCATGGAACACTTCCCAAGGAAGAGGAGGACATCAAAGTTCAAACTCCCTGATGAGATTCATCTTCTATAAACAACAAGTAAGAAGCCTAGCAATATGGCTATAAAGAAAGCGCTTTGCGGGAGGCAACCCGGTTATTTTTATGTGTGATCTTCTTTGTGTCCTCTTGCTGTAACAAGAGAGTTTTTTTTGTTTAGTTTCTGGAATTTTGAATAAAGTGCCAAGTTTTACCCATATTTGTTTGAGAAAGTTGCTTATGGCGTTCGGAGATTTTATTCCTGCACGAATCTGTGCACGGTATGATTTTTAATTCTTATTCTGTAACTCCGAATGAGCTCATATTTGAACTGTAGTTGCCACTTTTCATCCTCTGTATGCATGATTTTTTGCGGAATTTTTCTGCAAAGTTTGGTAGGGTAGAAAAATACGTTTTTCTGCTGCTGTTTTTCTGGACAGATTATGTCCCATTTTGTTTTATGCATGTTTCGAACTTTTATCGTCAATCTTTTTGATTCAAATGAGTTTATGAGTAGGCATACAACATCATATACTTTCTGGACATTCATATAATGTTTTGTTTAAGGATTATATTTAGAAAGAAACCTATTTGTTTATCACTACTAATGCACCCCACAGAAAAGAAAATGGGAGAAACAGTGTTTTGAAGTTTTTCACAGGGATTGAAGGAGATGCACCAAGAGCTATCCAAGGATGGTGAAGACCATAAGCTTGGGGATATGAAGACAACCCCACTGGACCTACACACTCTCGGTTTGCACACGTCTAACTTCTGTTTTTCGATCGAAACACTTTATCGCATAAACTTATAGCGTCTTTTTGTTTGTTTTTGGTTTGATTGTTATTTTGTGAGACCACCACACTATCATTTATATGAGAAAGAGCTACTGGAAATATGGGTTGAAATATGTTGGATACTTTTATTGTATTGGGAAAAGTGATGTTTGAGTTGATTTTTAATGATACATATAGTTGCATGATTCATGAGCTTGTTTATGAGTAACTAGCTGGGTGGCCCGCGCAATTGCATGGCTAGCACTGACATATTTAGAATCTTTATATGTAATGTAACTTTTTTAATTAATTCCCTTTTGTGAGCAATATGAGAGAAATAAGAAGCCAAAATACATATAAGAATCACGCACTCAATTTGTGAGTTTTGCTATACTTCCAAGTTTTAGCTGATAGGTTTTTTGCACATGTAGAAACGCAAATCCCGAGTAACTGCATTGTTTAGGCATCCCCAAGTTATATTATATATAGCAGTGGTCATATTCATTCCTGTCCGCTGCACCCTGACTTCTCACCAGCTCAAATATCAATCTTGTTGTAGACCAGGCTACACAGGGGCCTTGTGCTTTCAGCACTCCGTAGGCGCGAGATTGACAAAAGTTCTCAACAGTCATCGTGTCTCAGGCTCAGAACCTTCATATTTACTGGCGAACCCGGCTGAGACCCAATATGGAGAAGAATCCTTGGTCATGCAAAGCCTACAACAGATTGTCTTAAATCCTACAATATACAACTGAGCTTCGAACCAAGATTTACAACACTGGCGAACCAAGGATCTTGACAGGGGGTGTTCCGTTTAACCGCATGTAACGCACATACTTTTTAGTTTTGTATTGAAATGTTTAATCCAATATTACGTTGACAATTTGAGATAGATATATCTTATATTTTTTTAATGGTTTATAAACAAAGGATGAGCTAAGGCTGGAACACTTAAAATTTGCAAGCAAGGCTACTTTCTGTGCAACATATCAAGGAAAATTTGAAATAAATTTTGGCTCATAGGTATAGATGCACCCACTATTTGAATATGGCATTTCAAAATATCCAAAATTTCCAAAGTTCAACTGTACACTCAGATGTACTATGTAGGTAAAAAAAGGTTCATGGAAAAATGTCATTTTTTGTGGCATGTGTGACAAAACAAAATGATATGGTACAAAATGAATTTCCACATAACATTAATAAACATACAACTGAAAATGTCTTTTTTAAACGAAATTTTGTTGCCTGTAATATCGAGATGTACACCCGACATTTTTATTTGGAATTTTCTAGGTTATAAAAAGTTTGATTTCTTTTTATGATGGGTACATCTACACCTACGACCCAAAACGACGTATCCAGCAAAAGTATGATTTCATAATAACAAAACATGCGAATGTACCCCATGAAGCATTCAATTTTTCACACGAGGAACATAATTTAGTAGAGAACAGATTAAATAATTATTTAATATTTGCCTCCATATATACAAATTTGCATGCATAAGGGATCGGCAAATATTCACCTTTTCGTTAAAAAAAGTAGGGATTTTTTTTTAGAATGTAGGGACCATAGTGTGAACTTGTACCTATTCCAGTTAATATTGATACCTGATAGACCGTAGCACTTGCAATGAAAATCAAAAGCAACTGAAATATCCATGCTAGTGAGACCAGCTTATCTCTCTGTTTCTCCTAGGCTTCACTGAACCATCTCATCTAAGTCTTCAGCTTCGGCATGTTACCAGCTAAGCCATCTCCTGTAAATTTTCTACCTAAGTAAAATTCACCTTAAGTGCTAAAATTATATTAAGTTAGGGATAACCGAATAAAAGAAGATTCTCCACAAACACCGTTGAACCCCTCTTCTTCTTACCTGTGATAACGCCGGCCTTAGTGTAATCACAACACTGAAATTCAAGATTGGCATGAGGTTTGGCTGGATTCTGGATCCGCCACCGAATGCAACGACAACTACCTCCGCAAAATACTTATGGCGACATGTGGAGCAGACAGTTGAGTAACTCCCTAGCTTATTCGCTCCTGCAAAACCAATTTTTGGAACAAAGTTCAGTTAGCGCTGGTCATTAGTATTCACTAATCCAGGAAAAATATGTCACTGCACCGAGTAAACGTACATGGTGAGCTCATTTTACCTAAATTTCAAACTGATGTTATACCGCCAATCATGTTGCTTCAAACCTATTTGGAACAAACTAATACACGGGCGTGTACAACAATATTTCCATGGCCGATCCATTTTAGTTTCATGTTCAGTTCAAAGGAAAATATTAAGATAAAAAGCATACTGATATCCTCTTTTTACGCTCTAAATCTTGTCTCATGATCATTCTACAAATTCATGAAATAATGGCTAGCATCGACCTGAGCATCAATACCTGAATGTTTTAAAACACAAAAAACCAATCTGGTGTCTCAATCCATGCCACGATCTTTTTTCGCTGTTATACTTCCCTTATTGTATTATAAATTTATAGAGCTCTTTACGGTGCTTGGAAAATTACCACAGGTAGTTTCCGGTAGCTCCCCACCAAAAATATTTGAGCCATTGGATTTGTCTGCATCCCCTCTAAATTATGTCAGCCATCCAATCACTGAATGTTAATTAGTGGGGGTACGATTGTAATTTTTCCACAAACAGATTAGCTTCGTCCCCTTCCTCGATCCGGTCTTCCTCCCCCTCGCTTCGATGTGTGTCAATGATATTAGCACTGAAACTTTGTAAGGCCATGCATTGATCGTATTCCATCAGCGAGTCAATGGTTCCTAGTAGTCAAATTAGACGATGGATCGATCGATCGAGCAAGGAAAATGGCAGCAGCAGTTCCACGCGTTTGGCCAGTTTGACCTGGATTACCGAGAGCGCTTAGCCCGGCCAAGAGGAGAATGATAGGGTGGGGGATATGTACAGAGTGGTGGCCGCCATGGCGCCGTTCTACTTCGCCCTGGACGCCCTCGGCTACTGTAACATCCCAATATTTTGGAATGTTCAAAAATCACTAAAAATTAAAACTTTTATTTTTATTAAAAAGAAAACATTCAAATTTTAATAAAAGAAGACTTTTGGCTTTTTCAAAAGTTTAATAGTTTAAATATCCAAGTAATCTTAAATTTCAAAATTTGAGTTTAGTTTAAATTCTTTTATCCAAGGTATTTCAAAGACACCTTCATCTCATAAAATGTTTTATTCCAATTAATGGATTTTGAATATTTAACTTTTGACTATTTATTAAACCCAAAAGCCATATTTGCAAAGTCCAAAAATTATTTAAAGTATGCCTATTTCTAAAATGGTTTTGGTTAAACTATATGATTTAAAATCAGGAGTTTGCTAAATCCTAAAACAATATCTATAAAGTGTTTTAAATTATTCAAAGCTTGTTCTATTATAAAAATTGGTTTTGATTCTATTATACTTATCTAAAACAAAAGTTTAAAATAAGTTATTTCCAAAATAGATAATTGTGGTAAATTATTTGGATATCTGCAAAACCCTTGTTATAAATGAGTATTTGTATATAAATGTTATATCAAAACTCTATTTAAATAAAATGTTTTGTATCAAATTATTTTGTTGGGTTTATCATATTGAATGATATTACTCATACTATTTTTCTGTATTTTATTTAAGTTCAAAAAGAATTTATAAAACCCTATTTTAGAAAATGACATAAAAGTGTCAATTAACAAATTATACAATATTTTAAATTTGTATTTTTTAAATGTGTTGAAAAAGTGTGTTTGAATGTTTTAAGAGAAAAATATTATTTTTACAAATTTATAGAAACTGGTTTGAGTTGATTTGGACACTTAAAACAAAAGTTATGAAATAAATAAGAAAAACCAGAAATTAGAAAAAGAAAAATCGATGACGTCATCGATGACATCATCGTCTTCATGCTCCAGAACGTGAAACGCGAAGAACAGCTCCTCGGCTGTTTTTCTTTCCGATTTGATTCCCGACATTTTACTACACCAAATCAAGCACCGTTTCTTCCTAATTAAATCCCACGGTCTCCTCTCATTTTCCCCTCTCTTTCCCTTTCGAATCGTGCACCAAATCCGTCGAATTTCTTCCCCAAATCACGCTCACAAAAATGGCAGAAACGGCCGAGTTTTAATTCCTCAAATTACTCGCGATTAAGGCTCCAAATCAACGCGAGTTTCCTTCCTACTTAATCCCCGGACGCTCATCTTCATTTCCCCTCCAGCCCCTCTTCGAATCACGCCGCCAGGCCGCCCAATTAGCTCGTCGGAGTTCATCACCACCGCCACCATCTTCTTCCTATTCCGGCGGCTCGGCCGTGGACGTGCTCGACGTTCCGAGGCTCCCCGGATGTGCTGCAGGTAGCCACGTAATGGTCTCGACGTGGCCTGCGCGATGGTGGGTCGGCGTCATGGCTCACTTCCCGGAACGAAGATGCGGTGTGGATGCGGATGCGGTGGCGTCGGCGAGCTCTGTCGAGCTTGCTCTCCTCGATTTGCTGCACAAAAAAAACGGGGAGGTGTTAGGGAGGTGCGCCAGGATGTGGGAAAGAGGAAAGGCAGGGTCTCGGGATCGGGGGCTTGCTCTCGTCGCCGGAATAGGAAGAAGATGGTGGCGGTGGTGATGAACTCCGACGAGCTAATTGGGCGGCCTGGGGGCGGGATTCGAAGAGGGGGTGGAGGGGAAATGAAGAGGAGCGTCCGGGGATTAAGTAGGGAGGAAACTCGCGTTGATTTGGAGCCTTAATCGCGAGTAATTTGAGGAATTAAAACTTGGCCGTTTCTGCCATTTTTGCTAGCGTGATTTGGGGAAGAAATTCGACGGATTTTTTGCACGATTCGAAAGGGAAAGAGAGGGGAAAAGGAGAGGAGACCATGGGATTTAATTAGGAAGAAACGGTGCTTGATTTGGTGTAGTAAAACGTCGGGAATCAAATCGGAAAGAAAAACGGCCGAGGAGCGGTTCTTCGCGTTTCACGTTCTGGAGTATGAAGACGATGATGTCATCAATGACGTCATCGATTTTTCTTTTTCTAATTTCTGGTTTTCTTATTTATTTCATAACTTTTGTTTTAAGTGTCCAAATCAACTCAAGCCAGTTTCTATAAATTTGTAAAAATAATATCTTTCTCTTAAAACATTAAAACACACTTTTTTTTAACACATTTCAAAAATACAAATTTAAAATATTATATAATTTGTTAATTGACAGTATTATGTCATTTTCTAAAATAGGGTTTTATAAATTCTTTTTGAACTTAAATAAAATACAGAAAAATATTATGAGTAATATCATTCAATATGATAAACCCAACAAAATAATTTGATACAAAACAGTTTATTTAAATAGAGTTTTGATATAACATTTATATACAAATACTCATTTATAACAAGGGTTTTGCAGATATCCAAATAATTTACCACAATTATCTATTTTGGAAATAACTTATTTTAAACTTATGTTTTAGATAAATATAATAGAATCAAAACCAATTTTTATAATAGAACAAGCTTTGAATAATTTAAATCACTTTATAGATATTGTTTTAGGATTTAGCAAACTCCTGATTTTAAATCATATAGTTTAACCAAAACCATTTTAGAAATAGGCATACTTTAAATAATTTTTGGACTTTGCAAATATGGCTTTTGGGTTTAATAAATAGTCAAAAGTTAAATATTCAAAATCCATTAATTGGAATAAAACATTTTATGAGATGAAGGTGTCTTTGAAATACCTTGGATAAAAGAATTTAAACTAAACTCAAATTTTGAAATTTAAGATTACTTGGATATTTAAACTATTAAACTTTTGAAAAAGCCAAAAGTCTTCTTTTATTAAAATTTGAATGTTTTCTTTTTAATAAAAATAAAAGTTTTAATTTTTAGTGATTTTTGAACATTCCAAAATATTGGGATGTTACAGACTACCACCCTTAAAAGGAATCTCGTCCCCGAGATTCGAGCAAGCTGGGAACAAAATGCAAGTGCTGAGACTGATTCTGATAGCTGGGGAGGTTAGAAAGATAGATGGGTTTGGACAACAGGGTTTTGGAGTATCTGGGTGGCTACCACCCTTAAAAGAATTTTTTGTGTGCAGTCTAGAATTCTTGTCTTCATCTCTTGAGTATTGTTTTATCGTCCTGAACTTTCTGATATAGTATGTACTAACACCTGGTTGAGATTTGAGGTCTTGAATCCTTGAGTTGAACTTTCCCTTACGGTAGAGTTGTAAAAAGAAAATTCGTTGAACTACTTTTGATATCCAAGGATAGAGGTGGCATGGAGCTAGGATGTGATTGTTCCTTCACACAAAGGAATTTAACCAAAGATGGGAAGCATTCTTATGTTGAATGGCTGGTAGTACCATAGGGAACTGGTCCTCAGATACTTGTTGTCAAAAGGATAAGACATCGCGTTTGGTTTGGCATGGGTGAGTCGAGATACAAAGATACTAAGGTAGAATCCTACCCCAAACACAGTAGATCAAGGCAATTCATCTTACAAACAATATCTAACAAACATCAAGCAACATGGTTCAAACATAAACAAACAATCTAGTATTGTCATACCACACTAAGTTGGTATGATCAATACACTATCACGGTGTCGTTGTTCTAATTAAGTGGTGGTCTCTAGTCTATCTCCTTGAGGGCTTCATTTTCTTCTTCAAATTTCTTGAAAATCTTCTAAGGGTTTGAGCTTTGAATCTGGGTTCTTCAATGGTCTTCCATGCATGTAGTGCTTTGTGTTGAATTGTAGAATTGCATATGAAGCAGCAGACTCAGACTTTAAGGACATGGTCATCTAGAATAAGACAAGATAATTTTAGAAGGTTTGACATTAGATGAGAGTATAAGAAAGATAAAATGAAAAGTTTTGTTTTTAGCAAACTGAATAAAAATAGATTTTCACTCCTATGGTCAAACCTATTTCCATCCCAAACTTAGGGTTTCGAACCTACAGGCAACATATTGCTCTGGTACCATATGTAGCGTACCTGCACTTAGAAAATGGCAAGGTACCTGTGTATAGTGCAAACCCCTGGATCGATTCATTTGCACACACAGTCTAAGATGAATATCATGCAAATGCGTCAAATTTTATTACATCGCATGATCCAGACTTACAATTTTCATTACAAATTGCATAGCTCAAGGCTAGCATTTTACAAAGTTCAGCACAGCGGAATAAAAGTAGCAGTGAGTCTCCATCATCTTCATGTGCCACAGGCGAAAACATGTTGGTTGTAGACACGAAATCCTTATACGAAACCTCACTCATCGTCTGAACATCCTGCAACAGGAAAAATGTTGCAACAAGGTGGGTCAGAACCATATAAAATGGATCTGGCAAATGACACTCTGTGGACACTTAGTGGAATAACTCTAATATCCTATATGCATATTTGGCTGGTGGAGTTCAAAGGCTATTTTGCAGAAAGCCAACTTTTTCCTAACTTTTGGAAAACATTTTTCTTCAAATCGTGACATCCATGGCATGAAAACCACTGTCTCATTTACCCTTGTTTACCCATCACAATTTTACTTAAAGAAATTGGAATGTTGGGATCCTCCGTTGACATCCTTGATCAGCTGCTCAGAATTGTCCGTAACCGGGGACACGGCTAAGTACTTAGTTTTGACACTCTCGAGAGGTTGTGCATGTTCACCATTTGACTCAATCAGCCCAAACTATCCTCTACACTCCAGCAGTGATAAGGAAAAGGAGAAGATCGAGACGAGACTTTTCAGAAGTTGTGTCCCCATGATCATACCAGGAGACCACCGCCCACCTATCACCCTACATCTGTCGATCTCCTGACCCAGGTTCATACCAACTTACTCCGTCAGGACAGAGCCCATATGACAAATGGCTGCACTGGAAGCAATCTTCACTTGGAGTTCTTCAGATCCCTTTGTTCTCTGGGTGGCAATCCACAAGTGCACATACTCAGGTTCACACCATGAAAATGGGCATGAGTAGCCACTCAACTTCGCCTCCTCTATCAAACCAATCCACCCAGGAGTTTCTTTAACTTAGTAGAATTTAACTTTTTCATAAAATAACTTTTGCATAGCATCAATAATTCTACTAAGTTATCATAGGATTCTAGACACAACTAGTAAAAAGGAGATAGTAGTTTTAGCATAGCAATACTATCCTACACATGCATATAATGAAATAATTCTAAGTCATGCATAGAAAAATATTTAGGAAACTTATGGGGGTGTGCCACTTGCCTTTGGAAGTTGTCGTTGCTCACACACTCTTTTCAACAAGGAACAACGTTGCACTCCGTTCAATCTATACATAGAGATAACACCACAATAAACAAACAATTCTACAACACAAGGCATACAAAAACATACATAACAAGGTTTACACCAAAAAGTTTGGTTCAAGAAATAAGTTGTATAAAACATATTTGTCAAGAAAGTTCCAAGGGTTCAAAAATAAACCATTAATTGTAATTAAAACATTTGAAGATTTTAAACACAACTTAAATTATAGATCTACAAGCCAACATTATTAATAGCTTTCAACCAAATCTTAATTACAATAAATTAGCCATGATGGTATTTGGTCTTTCTGGTCAAGGTTATTTATTTAGGATATTTCTCAAAAAGAAACATATTAAAATAATTTATAGGATTTAAACTATGCCAAAAACATGCAAACAGGGTCCCTGATTTGTAAGTAAAAATAAATATGTCCAAAAAATTATTTCTAACAGTGAAGCATTATTCTACAGATCCTAAGGTTTCCAAGAATATTTTAGTTGCAAAATTTGAACTTATAGATATTTTATTATAATTAAAATAATGCCGACTTGTATTTTAAATAGTAGAAAATAAAGATTCGGTAAATAAATTTAGATTTTATTACAGATCTGTAATCTAGACAAGTTAGCGAATTCAACGGTATATTATTTGTAATTTTTGGACGTCTAGATCTTTTCCTATGGATTTTACAAGTTTAAAAGTAAAAATCATTTTTAATAATTTAAAGAATACATTTGGATAATCAATAATAAAATATAAGTTCCAAAAGTTATGTTTTTATACTACTGTACAAAGGGTCTCAAATAGCAACATTGGCAACAAGAATCATCTCAAAATAATTTATAGAATTAAAATTATAACTAAAATAAATTTTACATGTTTCTATAAATAACAAGTTTGTGCACGACTAAAATATATGTTTTTATTATACCACTGTATTCTACACGTTCATACGAATCCATAGACTACAAAAACGTTGAAAACGGAGTAACGGTTGATTTGATATGGAATTAACAAATTTTATCAATTTTCTGAATAATTAGAACAATTTAAAAGGAACGGAGCGATCTGATTGGTCCGTACCGGCGTGCGGACGCGGACGGACACGGACGGTCGCGGGCGGGCGTGGACGGACGTGGACGGTCGCGGACGGGTGCGGACGGTCGCGGGCAGTCACGGGCGCGGACGGTCGCGGGCGAGCGCGGACACGGACGCGGACGGCGGTCGCGGGTCGCCGGAATATGGAGGAGATGGTGGCGCGGCGGCTCGGCCGTGGACGTGCTCGACGTTCCGAGGCTCCCCGGATGTGCTGCAAGTAGCCACGTAAGTGTCTCGACGTGGCCTGCGCGATGGTGTGGTCGGCGTCATGGCTCACTTCCCGGAACGAAGATGCGGTGTGGATGCGGATGCGGTGGCGTCGGCGAGCTCTGTCGAGCTTGCTCTCCTCGATTTGCTGCACACAAAAAATCGGGGAGGTGTTAGGGAGGTGCGCCAGGATGTGGGAAAGAGGAAAGGCAGGGTCTCGGGATCGGGGGCTTGCTCTCGTCGCCGGAATAGGAAGAAGATGGTGGCGGTGGTGATGAAGTCCGACGAGCTAATTGGGCGGCCTGGGGGCGTGATTCGAAGAGGGGGTGGAGGGGAAATGAAGAGGAGCGTCCGGGGATTAAGTAGGGAGGAAACTCGCGTTGATTTGGAGCCTTAATCGCGAGTAATTTGAGGAATTAAAACTCGGCCGTTTCTGCCATTTTTGCTAGCGTGATTTGGGGAAGAAATTCGACGGATTTGGTGCACGATTCGAAAGGAAAAGAGAGGGGAAAAGGAGAGGAGACCGTGGGATTTAATTAGGAAGAAACGGTGCTTCATTTGGTGTAGTAAAACGTCGGGAATCAAATCGGAAAGAAAAACGGCCGAGGAGCGGTTCTTCGCGTTTCACGTTCTGGAGCATGAAGACGATGATGTCATCGATGACGTCATCGATTTTTCTTTTTCTAATTTCTGGTTTTTCTTATTTATTTCATAACTTTTGTTTTAAGTGTCCAAATCAACTCAAACCAGTTTCTATAAATTTGTAAAAATAATATCTTTCTCTTAAAACATTCAAACACACTTTTTCAACACATTTCAAAAATACAAATTTAAAATATTGTATAATTTGTTAATTGACACTTTTATGTCATTTTCTAAAATAGGGTTTTATAAATTCTTTTTGAACTTAAATAAAATACAGAAAAATAGTATGAGTAATATCATTCAATATGATAAACCCAACAAAATAATTTGATACAAAACATTTTATTTAAATAGAGTTTTGATATAACATTTATATACAAATACTCATTTATAACAAGGGTTTTGCAGATATCCAAATAATTTACCACAATTATCTATTTTGGAAATAACTTATTTTAAACTTATGTTTTAGATAAATATAATAGAATCAAAACCAATTTTATAATAGAACAAGCTTTGAATAATTTAAAACACTTTATAGATATTGTTTTAGGATTTAGCAAACTCCTGATTTTAAATCATATAGTTTAACCAAAACCATTTTAGAAATAGGCATACTTTAAATAATTTTTGGACTTTGCAAATATGGCTTTTGGGTTTAATAAATAGTCAAAAGTTAAATATTCAAAATCCATTAATTGGAATAAAACATTTTATGAGATGAAGGTGTCTTTGAAATACCTTGGATAAAAGAATTTAAACTAAACTCAAATTTTGAAATTTAAGATTACTTGGATATTTAAACTATTAAACTTTTGAAAAAGCCAAAAGTCTTCTTTTATTAAAATTTGAATGTTTTCTTTTTAATAAAAATAAAAGTTTTAATTTTTAGTGATTTTTGAACATTCCAAAAATATTGGGATGTTACAGCTACGGCTCGGTGCGGTGGTGGAAGCTCTTCACCCGGGACCAGGTTGTCCGTCGCCAAGGCCGCCAGGCCGACGCGCGGTGGCCCCTCCTACTCGTGGTGCATCACCGGCTTCTAGCTCGCGGCTCTGAACAACACGCTCCTCATGGGCGTGCCGTTGCTGGACGCCATGTACGACAAGTGGGCACGCGACATCATCGCGTAGCTCTCGGTGCTCCAGTCTGTCGTTTGGTTCCCGTTGGTGCTAGTGGTTTTCGAGACAAGGCAGGTATGGCTAGAGATGACGCCGACGGCGTCCGGAGAAGGCGCACTCGAGGAAGGCGATCAGACGGCGCCGAAGAGTGACGAAGTTGACCGGCAAGCACCCCGATCAACCCTGGAAATGCTCTGTGTCTGGTTAGAGAGTGAGCCCAATTCGGGATGAAAATAATGACCGTGGGGTCAATCACACAAAATTACCTAATACCCTTTTAATTTCGATTAAAATAAAAGATTATTTGGTAGTTTCAGGTAGTTTTATTCCAGTAGTTTAAGGTAGTTTTAATCTAGTAGTTTCAGGTAGCTCCAATTTTATTACCGTTGGATTAGAGCAGATGGACGGTTGTCAAAAATACCAAGTACTGTAAAACTTGTAAAATTATAATAGGTCTCAAAATAAGATTTTGTTTACACGCAGGGACGGAGGAACGGGGGGACGAGCAGGGGCTTAGCCACCCCCAACAATCAGATTTTCTTCATACATCCCCTAATACTCATGCTCATATCAGTAGTTTTTAGCCCTTTTCGCCCCCTCCAACAAGAATCTGCCCCCTCCAAGTATGGGAGGCTCCGTCCCTGTTTACACGTGGTATGGAAATAATAATACCCTCCGCTTGCTAGTTGTGCTGAATAACTTATTTAAACCTAGAGAGCAGAGCAATGTCATACCGTTAGGTTAGAGAGAAGTGCATATTACAACCCTAAACTTCTACCCTAGTTTAACTTACAACCTTGAACTGCAAAACCGGTTAGAACACACCCTTCAACTATTGAAACCGGTTAAATCTAGCCCTATGACGAGTGGAAGGTGGTTTTGCACGTGGTATCCCAGTCAACATGTCTTTTCAAAGATAAACTAGCTAGCAGAAAATATCAGCGATGAGTGCACTCAGGCCCATGCAGATGTTGGCGGCTCGTGCCTCACTATAATTAAGCTCTACTTTGAAGACGAGTAATCAGACTGAACATTTTAAATGATTCCGTCATTGAAGCCACAAAGTATCTATGAGAGTGTAAATATTCCTAAAAGTGGCCACGTACTTTGTGCAATCAATTCCTTGTCCAAAACGTATGAAATCGTGCAATGACTAAGTGCAATCAATTCCTTTATCCAGGCGAAATTGTACGTCATTGATCAAAATGCCACTGGCCAACTTTTCTGAATTCTAAATTGCGTTGCACATGTGTTTAGTGTTCCATCAACTATATAGCATATCACTGTTCTTTTCTTTGGATGTGACACATACTGTTTTTCTGCATATTTCATATATTATAACTAGCTGTTTGTTTTTTCATTTATGGTGAATTCTTTTGTTTGCACGTGACACATACTTTTCAACAGTAATTCTGAATTTCGTATTAGCTATTTTTTAACAGACAAAGATCATCCCGGTGCACGAGACTTAAGCGCACCAAACGATGATTGTCTTATAAATGTTACTTTAACTAAAACGTCAACTGCAATATTTTGAACATTGTCAAAACTATTTTACATCGCCTAAACATACATGTCGTTGCACGTAGATGTTTACTATAGTAATAAACTGCTGATATTACGATGCCACATCATGACAAAACCACCTTTCAATTGTCTCGGTGGTAAACATATCCGGTTTCAATAGTTGAGGGGTGTGTTCTAACCGATTTTACTCTTCGGGGTTGTAAGTTAAAGTAGGACAGAAATTCAGGGTTGTAATATGCACTTCTCTCGTTAGGTTACATACCTAGAACTATATGCTTTATGTGTACACATCATCACCTTGAATCCTAGAGTCCATCGGCTAACAGGACTACATAAGTTGTCGTGTAGTAACATGTATACTGGGCTTATGATTGCATGCGCACTTGTGCAGAAAATTGAACTCTGAATGTCCAGATGTTACATCAAAACCAATCATAGAACAACAATAATAACATCTACGAATCAATGCCTGAGGGCTTAGGCAATGGTATACTAACATGCAGGATGCGAATACGATGGCACAATGAGAAGAGCTTCGCTATTTGTACCCTGGCCCGAAGATTAAACAATGGGAACATGGACATATATCGATTCAATTCATTAACTTTACCTCTAAGCAGAAGCTTGAAAGTTTGGTGCACACTTGACGATCAATCGTTGGCACTCCATGGCCGATAAGTGAGAGGGTCTGATGTCGTCCTCTCTCCATGAGTTCTGCCTAAACGGATTCCCGCACACTGTCGAGAATTTCGAAAACCTAGCGGTGTGGACTCATGTGCCCTCCCTGCTCGGCTGGTCTTGCCGTCGCCCTTTTGCACAAACATCCCGCCATCTTTATCATGATGACCCATACGCTGAACTGAGCTTTCAGCTCTCGGCCTGCGCATAGCTTGCCCAAGAGTCGATAACCTTCTTGTCGTCCACCCTGCGCATAGAGCTATGTCCGATGCCTTGTTTGCCCAATAGCCATCGCGTGGTTAACTGCTCCATATCCCGATGGCCTATACTCCGATTCCAGCCTTGACCCAAGGACAGGGATCGCCGCGCTCTGTCGGCAAGGCGCTGCTCCGAGACGAACCCATTCACGATGAACCTTTGGCCGTTGGGCATGGCCGTCGGGACTAATGACAATGCTTCAGACTGCCAGGACCAATGGCGTGCTTGCAAGATGTAGACACAACGAACATGCATGTCGCGCCTGTGACGTTGTCGCAACAGCTCCGCCGGAAGGCCTTGACGACGTTTGGTCGATCTGCACGACCAGATCTCAGGTTTGTGCAGGCTAGATGATTTGACGCGTTGAGGACTCCTGCTCCAGTACAAAGAGGACTATTCAACGTGCTAGATGAATAGCACTTTATACGCAATTTGTCTCCTATTCCAGTCCGATCAAGCTGACTTACCAGCTTTTAAACTCCAACATGAAAGCCGTGTGCATGCCAATCTCTTTCTACTGTAAATATCGCATTTAAATCTGAGCCGTACCTTTTCGAGTGTTTAATCTGAGCCATTAATTATCTTGTGTTTTAATTATATAATAGATAATTTGTAAATGTTTTATCAAGAGCTATCACTTATTCATGTTTTGATGCTGAAAGTTATTTTACTTTGTTTAACATGGATTAGTTAGTTCTATTGACACTGATGCATGCATCTAGATAGTCAACTTTCTCCCTCTTACTAGACTAAAAATTACAACAAGTAAAAACTTGTTTCCAACACTTCAACCAAAATTATTCCAGTGAGTCCACCATATCTATCTAATGGCTTTATGCTATTCCGAGTATGGGAAAGTTGGTTATATAGCTCTCTCGAACTTGATGCACAACTTTATTTTTATTTCATAAATAAAACATGACTCATTGTGATTAAGATTATGATGTTAGTGCCTTGATAAATGTCCGAGGTTGGGAGTTAGCCCATATGTGTTGTCACATGCAAAACTTTCAACATGCTCCTTCATCTCATTTAGTTGATATCATGTACTTTTGTTTATGGATGTCTATCATGGTGAAATGAGGTGGAAATGAAGTAGTTTAAATGAGTTTGTATAAATGGTTAGAGAGACGCCTGGGCCGCTGATCTAAGCCATACATCATTCATGGTGGAAATTTACTTACATGCTATGCTGAACCGTCTGTGATGCACCTTATAATAAAAGTTATTCCAATGGTAAATAAAAAGGGTGTTGAGTTTGTTCATCTTGTCATTTTGATATGGGCTTGTTCCATATCCTGGGACAAGAGGTACCCCAGTTGACGCTCTTGATGATACTATTATTATTTACAATGATATATAACTTGAACTTGCTTTGTTTCCTAAGTTGAGTAACTCATGGCGTAGGAACTTGTATTCAAGGGGCATGAAACACCTAAGCTTTACTTTATCAAGCACACTACTCATATTTGCTTTCACATTAAACTTTAATCATTCAAGATGCTATGATAGGGGTAATGAGAGCTTGACACCAAGAATTTCACATTGCAATCATTAACTTAAGTAGAAGAGTTTGGAAGTTAGATGAAACTTATGCATGCTTTACCTCTACTCACATATACATCTTTCCAAAGTGTCCACCTTTTATATTCAGATTTTCATCTACACTCTATGACCAATGTAGGATGTTCTTACTTATCAATATGCATACATGTGGTCCATATTACTATCTTCTATGTTACACTTTGTGAACTATCGTTGAACATCCTTGCTTGAATACTTGATATCACTTCATAAACTATCTTGCATATTGCTACTCCTTTGAAGAATGAATCATTTGACTCTGTGTAGCAGTAGCAATCATCTTTGATATCCATTGTTAGTGCTATATTGTAAAGCCCATATTAGTTTTATCACCTTCATACTTGAGGACGAGTATTGGTTAAGCTTGGGGATGTTGATGCATGTAACATGCATACATGAACTTTGCACTATATCACTCATATTCCAATCATATTTGCATCATATAAGGGTTATATCACTGTTATATAATGATTTTTGGGAATAAAATATTTATTTCCTACTCTAGAGCTGATTCTCGCCCAAGTAAATCTTGTTATAAGCTTTTGATGAATTCCAATCTCTGGAGCTGATTCTCGCCCAAGTAAATCTTGTTCCTGATGTTGCTGATGAGTGGCGTACCATTTGGAAGGATGGCTCCTACTCCTCGAGAAGATACTACTTCCACTGTTTCCGTGATCAGCGTGCTAGCAAAGTCTATGATTGGACCTGGAAGACTAAGGTAATGCTTCAAATTAAGGTGTTTGACTGGCTGATGGTTAGTGATCGGTTAAATACACGTGATATGCTACGTAGAAGACATAGGAATGTGACGGATGTTTTCCACTGCGTGATGTGCCCCACGAGACAGACAGAAGATTGGATGCATTTGTTCTTTCACTGCAATTTTAGTGTCAGAATATGGAATTATTTGCAGATTCAGTGGGAGGATGGTGACAGTTTTGAGCAGGTGTTCTACAATGCTCGCAAACAGTTTGAGAAGCCTTTCTTTGCAGAAGTAGTGACCATTGCAGCGTGGCACATCTGGAAACAGCGTAATGAGGCAATTTTTCAGAACATCCTCCCAACTTTCCAAGCTTGGAAACGGGGTTTCACACATGATATCACCATGCATAAGCATAGGGTGAAGGCGAAGTATGTTCAACAGCTAGAACAATGGATTGACAGCTTACACTAGCTAACTTTTAACTTGCTTTTTGTTATAAATATGTTGTAACTGTTGTACGGTGCTCTTTTATATATAATAAAATGTTGTGGGGTTTAACCCCTACAGTTTAGGTCTAAAAATATATATATTTCCTATTTTTATGGAATTAACCCTACGTAGGCAGAAAACCCTATTTTTTCCTTTTAAGTTTCAGGGACCCAAACGACGTCCAAATAACTGGAAAAATACATGCGTCAATATTTTGGAAGGAGGAAGACTTGGGAGCGAAGGAAGCAAGCAAACGGAGGCCGGAAGGCCAAAAGTGGGGGGCCCACGCGGCCTCCGTACCTAGCCGCGTGGGGCCCACCCTTTTGGCCCTCGAGGCTCCGCTGCCGTCGATCTTTTCTCCACCGACTTCGTCTTGACCTAAAACACCTATAAAAGAAGTCCCACGACATTCTCGAAAACAAGCGCCGCCACACGACAGAAACATGAAAACAGAGATCTAGAGCTGCAGATTGGAGGGGGAAAACTCCGGCGGGGCGCTGCCGGCGTGGTCTCCATCTTCTCCATCGACATCTCCACCGTCTCCATGATGAAGAGGGAGTAGTCCACCTCTGGACTATGGGTTTGTGGAAGTAACTTATGTATCTTTTCTCTCTTGAGCTTCACTAATTAGTACCGTATGAGCTGCTGAACATGATTACGGTCATCGTTGTAATTCCTATGTGGTGGATCTTAATGTAAGTTAATATATGTTTGAGATTGCAATGTTTGTTTCAGTTATGAACATAGATGCATATTATATACCCCGTTCTTGTCTACTTGTTATGATCAAGCATGTTTATGAGAGCGTGTGTGGGGTGATGTGTGCATTAGCTGGAGTAACGGGGGGTGGTGAGTGCGGTAAGTTGACCACTGTAATATCGCGATCCACTTGGGTGTTTTACCTTACTTTGTTACCTCACTAGGGATAAACAAAAATACCATGCTACAAGGGTTGTGGGTGACTTGCCACTTCTCCGTGACTAGATCTAGCATGTTCTTATTTTAACTTCATGTCATGATACTTAAAGCTATGCTCTGAGTTATCTTAATTACTAAGGTGTATGATTTAGTTCGCATCTTGGTGGAGTATAAGTAAGATTAATAACCAAAAGATCTCTATGTTAGGACGTGATGCCCATATAATTAGTAACTTGATATCAAACCCTGTGTTGCAATCTCATCTGTCAACTCTATGTGTCCATTGTCTGCCACTTTATTAAAGAGAGAGTGCATTTGTGAAACCATGAACCCTGGTCCATTTTTAATCATAAGAAACACCATTCCGACAACTTTTACCACTTTTCCATTTTCTGCAATTATTAAATCCGAAAATATAAAAACACTTTTACATCTTGCATTCATCATAAAAAACCCAAAAATATCATTCATCATTGTTATCATCATCCTTGCACATTTATTCACCACCATTGCATATTTATTTCTTGTTTGCATTGCATAATTATCTTGATATCATTCTTACACCTTGTGCTTGACAACCACAGGTGAGGTTGAGGACCAAAACATTTAACTCTGTTTTGTAGGTGACCAAAAAGAAGGATAAGAAGATAAACTTTTCACTACTGATTCTCTGAGAGTTCGATATTAAACCCTCGAGTCACCCTCGTGGGGAAAACACGTCTTCCACTTACTACACACTCTGCACTTGGAGTCTCAACCTAACCCATTTACTTTTGACGCAGGTAACTACGCACCGGAGATCAAACCGTTTTCTGGGGCTCTAGATCAACCTCTTCAAGGGCCATCACCTGTCGTTGCACATTATCCGAACTGAATATTAAAGTTGACATCCATTACAGTACCGAATTCAAAGTCTGACAAATGTGGTCATACAGACCAAGTCTTACATAGGTGCCTTCAAGGGCCAAACTAATTCATGCCGCGGAAACTACGGCGAAGTCGACCAAAACACGTCTTGACACGCAACATGCAGCTGACTTATGAAGATCCCTAGTTCGCGTCATCGGCGCCATACTCCTTCTCGGCGTGGTGCTCCTCGAAATCTGGCATCGCAACAATGCCATGGACGAAACCATTATGAGTACATATGAATGTACTTCGCAAACTACCCTCGACATGAACATGCACTAGCATTATTTTTATTATACTAAAAACCTTTTTAGTTTTAGAAGACATCTCTGTATCTTTGTTGAAAGAGGTAAGAAGAATTTTAGAAACTTTTTCAGAAAATCCATCATGTTTATTTTTCCAAAAACTCCTCCTTTTTCCGATCATACCCCTTCGTGGTCAATATTTCCTGACAGCTCATACCGACCCTTTGGTATAGCTTCATATCACAATTCCACTTTGTTTTCCGAAATCATCAACATTTGCACAAGGTCTTAGGACAACCTCCCAATCGTCCTGTCGCAACAGTGGAACATGGGGTTCCCCTAGTACTGCCAAAGTGGTCCACCCCATGTGGGCCCAAGATGAAGATGGACAAGACCAAGACTCAAGTCAAGCTGGCGGGTTCACCGTCAAGACACGCATGGCCTACATCGACTAAGGGCTCTGGTCCTGGGGACCTTCCGGGTCCCCGAACCAAGCAAGAAGGCCAGGAAGGACCCGAGAGCCCGAGTTCCCGGCAGGAGGCCAGGTTCCCTCTCGGGTACTTCCCACGTTCCTGTGGATAAGCACTCCACCTCACCGCGGAAGACTTGGGAAGCAAGGCGAAGACAGCGCGGGCAGGAAGCACGCCCGTGGTGGTGTCAGCTCCTGTCCACCCCCAAGGCGGACGCTCCCACCTAACCCAGAGGAGACGCTAGGCTGAGGAGAGGCCACGTCTCCCCCTAAACCAGATGAGGAGGGTCCTTCACCCCGAAGGTCCCTCGTGCCCCTCACGTGACCCTGTGGCAACCCCTTAGCCTATAAAAGGAGGACCAAGGCACGGGAGGGGGGGACAAGATAGAGCGAGGACGAACACAGGCTAGAACCAGAGCAAGACTAGACTAGGGCTGCGGAGGTAGAGAGGAAGGTGATCTCCTCCGGGTCAGGATCTGTCCTTCTTCTACCTCGGGCCAAAACCCTTCCGGGTACCCTATCCGGGATGTTCCATTGTAAGCCACACTATGAAGAACTCATCAATCCAGACATGCAGGAGTAGGGCTTTTAGCCTCCGGGCGGCCTGAACCTGGGTAGCTCCTTGTGTCCCTTTGGTTGCATGCTTTGATCGTGGAGAGGAGAGCTTGATCTAGACTCCGCCCAAGAAGACGATTCTCAGCCTCCTTCGCGCCCCGTGCCGAACCTAAAAGGGGGTATCCTATACTCCCGGTGTCCGTGCAACGAGACATGACATCTGGCGTGCCAGGTAGGGGGCGCAAGTGCTGGATTCATCTTCTTCTTCATCAACCTCAAGTTCATCGTCAAGTTCATCATCAAGTTCGGCGTCAAGCTTTCAGTCCGTGTCAAGATCTGCTCCAACGCCTTCGGAACGGCGCTAGTTTCGGCTCTCGTGAAGAGAAATACCGAATCCGACATTCAAGATGACAAAGAAGAGAAAGGGAAAGGCAGCCTTTGAGTTCCTGCGGTACCCCGGCCTCGGTTTGGTTCTTGACGATCCTCGCCGGCACCTGCCGCTAAAGATCACGCCTTCGGAGTCCACTTCGTCCCTCCAGCCGCTTATGTCAGCTCTCTGGTCAGCACGAGAAGACCTGAGGAAGGTGCCACGAACATTGATGTCCCTCTTTCCCCATGGACGCATGGAGCGAAGGAGGAACTCTGTTCCGACGCGCCGACCACAGTGCCGCTTCCGGAGGAGGAAAACCTCGACCAAGACACAAAAAGTGAGCCTCAGCAAGAAGATCCTCTCATCTACGTGCCCCAAGAACTCCAGATTCCTCTGCGCAAAGATGGCCAGCCTGGAGTGTGGTGCATGTACCACAGATCTGACCGGCACAGTCTGGAAGATTGCCGACAGTTCAACGACATCCAGATACGCCAGAAGAACGGTGATTGCTATTCGTGCGGAGAACCAGGACACATCATCCGAGATTGCCCTTTCAACAAGAAGTCCAAGAAAGCCAAGAGGAGTGCCACAGCTGGGGTTCCTCAGAAGGGAAGATCTTTTCGGACCTTTGCCATGCATCCACCCAGACTGAAGAGCTCCCGGAGCCTTGCTTACTACCGGCGCCCCCACAGATACAAAGCAGTCAAGGGCAAGCTGCAGCTAGCTGGGATCAAACCTTCATCTGCGGAGACGTGGCCCACGGAGAATGGGATCTCCCGGGTCACATCGTCACGATACAGCCTGGACCAAGTGGACCCCCTCAGAAGTATCGGATTGCTAAGTGGCTAGCATCAGGATCCCGCGAGTAAAGCAGCTTCAGGGTCTCCGGACCGGCATGAGCCAGCCAGATTGCCTGATCACCAAACAAGGAACATCCGGGTCCAGGAAACTAAGACAACCGTGGGGTCTCCGGACCGGCGTCTCTGATACGCCAGCAAGTCGCCGGATCACCAGTTGGGTGGTCTCCGGGTAACTCGAGCAAGTAGCACAAATGGTCTCCGGACCGGCGCAAGCCAGCCAGTCATGCCCTTGGTCGGCATTGGAGGCTATCTCGGTTGGAAGCCTTGTCCCCGCCAAGAATTGCTGGGCAAGGCAGAATTATGTCTGAAACACGGCATAGAAGACCCGCCTTGGCGGCAGCGCGACAGAACGATTACCGAGGTAGCCAGAAGGAGTCAAAACGCGAGCTAAGTATAAACGTGCTTGCACGGGCTTGTTCCCGGGTACATCAGTTTTATGTGCTTTGGCTAAGGCGAAAGCGGGCGTTCTCCTGGGGCAGCGCCTTCGCGATGACACTGTCAGTTTCCCTCGGGCAGTGGAATCGTGGGCTGAGGTCCGTGCGGTCAGGAAACGGTGGGTCCTTTGGGGGGTTGCGCCCTGTGTCCGCACTTCAGATCAGTCTGAGTGCCCACGGCTGGTTAGCGCTCACACCTTTGGATCCTTCCCGAGAGCGTAAAGCCCCCACGAGTACAATAAAACTTATATACTTTGGGAAGAAGTTATTTACATTCAAAAGCATGAGTTCATAAGCCAGTTGGCAATATCAGTACAAAAGCATGGTTCACGGCCCCTGGTATTGTCCTTTTCAGGACTTCACAGGTTCACGGGTCATCTTCTCGGGAAAGGTGCTTCAAGATCTCCTCCACCTGGCGGGTCACGTCTGGAGGAAGCGGCGTCCCGGGTTCAGGCGCCTCCAGCTCGGATAGCAAGGAGAGCTGCGGGTGTCGCTGGCGAAGCGCTGTGACGAATCGGGTCGTCACCTGCCTCACTGCCTGTTCCCCAGCAAGGCGAGTGGCTCTGCTAACCTGCTCCTTGATACCTTTGATGAGCGAGGCCACGTACTTCAAGAACCCGGGATAGCGGGCGAAGGAAGTGGAATGTCGGCCATGAGGACGGGCGGAGAAGGCACTCCCAAGTTCGTGAACTCCTGCACGATGTCCAAGGACCCGTGGTTCATCTGGAGCAAGACATTGTGGTCATCATGGCGGTGGTGAGCAAATCGCCGTCGCTCTTTCTCAAGTGTACCCTTCGCCTCCGCCAGCACTCCCGTCAGCTGGTTGGACACCTGCTCATGTTGGTGCCACGCAATCTGAGCTTGGGATTTGGACGCTTCCATCGCCGCACGCCCATCAGCCAGCTCCTTTGTTTCTTTCTTGCGAAGGACAGTCATGCGCGCATCTTTGTCCTTCCAGAAGTCAATTGCATCGCCCAGTTCCCGGATCTTCCTTTCCATGGCGACGCGGCCAGCCGTGGCCTCTTGCTTAAACTTCTCAGCTGTTTTGAGGGCCTGCTTCTGCGCCTCAATCGTGGCCGTCATCGCCTCAGCCCGGGCGGACAAGCTATCTCTTTCGCCCCTGGCTCTCTGGAAATCCGAGAAGGCCTGTTCCCGCCTTTCCCTCTCGCTCTTGAGCTCGCTCTGGAGTTTAGAGACCTGCTTGCCTAGCGACGAGGCGGCTCTGCTTTTGGCTCGAAGGTCATTTTCGACCTCGCTGCGAGCCCAGCTAGCCACGTTCTCCAGGCCTTGTTCGAAGCGGTCCTCGTCCCGCTCCATTCTGATCTGGAGCTCCTCAATGGTGCCAAGGTAGTGGCGCTCTTCATCTTCCAGCTCGGCCTCTCGTCGCTCCAGCTCTTTCTCGCGGCTGGCCACTCGCTGTTCCCAAGCATAGAGCAGCTCTTCGTCCGCCGCCAGCTTCAGTTCACGGGCGCTACGAGCTTCCTCCCCAGAGGGAAGCCGCAGCTCGCGAGCCTGCGAGTGCTCCCCGCTGTCGGAGGTCGGGGGCACCAGCCACGCCAGTTCGGCACGGGCAGAAGACAAGAACTCCGAGACGCTGGAGAACGTCTTGGAGAACCCGGGGCCTTCCTCAACTCTCCCGGGTTCAGGGCAGGGGTCAGCGTTCCCGAGGGCGGAGCCCCCGGGGATGTACCCGCCTGCTGCGAGTCCTCGCGGTCCGAGGGTCGCCTGGGGATCCACGTCGCGCCTCTCCCCAGGGCCTTTCGCGCTGACAGCCTCCGCCTCGTCTACGACGACCGGAGCCACCCCCTGGTCCTTGGGCGGACTGGGGGCTTGCGGGCGCGAAGTCGCCTCCGTCGGAGGTGCCGGTGGAGCTCGACGCTTTGACGTCCTCGCCTCTCCAGGGTCGCTTGCTTGGCCACTCCGGGTCGGGCTCCTGTGCAAGAAATGAGAGTCAGAAGTCAGGACGGCGGCAAAAGGGAAGTAGCTCCGCATTCAAAGACAATTGCCATCAAAACTTACCGGCGGGCTCTCTTCGATCCGGAGAAGCTCCATCTCTTCTGCACCAAGTCGTCAAAGAGGTCCGGCAAGGACAGGCTCTCCTCCCCTACCTCCATGTCAGCAAGGGGAGGAGGGATGGCCTCTGACACCTGATCAGACTCCTGCAACGACGGCGAGCTCGACGGCGCAGGCTGCTCTGGGAGTTCGTCACCCGGCGGGTTCGTCGCCGCCCCGGAAGGAGCGCTGGGGCCCCCACGGCCGCAAGGTACTCCCGGAGGAGTCACTTCCTCGCCTTCGTCATCCGAAGTCCCAGGTTCTTCAGGGGAAACGTCCCCATGGGCAAGGCCTTGCTCCCTTGGCCTACCTCCTGGAAGACTGTGTGTTTTGGGTGCCGGCGGGGGCATCGAAGATCGGATACCGTCGGCGGCCGGATCTTCGAACAGCGGCAAGGTCTCATCCTGGAACTCGAAGGGTACCCATGGCAATATGTAGCCCATGGACAGAGCCCAGGTGGTCTCTGTCAAGTGGAATCTAGACCGTGTAAGGCTGCTGCCCACCTGATTGAGTTCCCAGAGCGGGCGGCTCCGGAACTACAAGGGGCAATCCCCCTGTGAAGAAAGTCTGCCAGGATCATGGCACCCGTGACTCCCCTTGCGCGGAGCGCAGCCAACCTGTTGATGACTGGAACCAATGCTTCCCCTTGAGAGCTTCTCTCCTTCGAGTGAGCCAATCGCTCCGCTGGATAATATGGAGTCATCAGATGGGGATTGGTCCCGTCAGCTTCGACAAAATACCAGTTGTGCCTCCATTCTCCAACCGAGGCCTTGGTGAATGTTTCCGGGTACTGGTGCGCCGCATCTCTCCAGAGGCAGAAAGAGACACCGCCAGTGATCCACTTGGACTTCCCCAGGCGTGGAACGAAGAAGTGGCGGAACAGAGCCACCGAGGGCATGACACCCGCAAATGCCTCGCAGGCATAGGCAAAAGTAGCAAGCATCATCACGGCATTGGGGTGCAAGTGCAGCATATGCAATCTGTAAGCCTCCAAGATTGCTGCGAAGAACTCGGAAAATGGAGGAAGAAGGCCGACGACGGAGAAGTCGTGGAGAGTAATCACCTCCCCTTCTCGATGAGGACCGCTCCCAGGGCGCACCACCACCCCCTCAGTACCGCGGAAGCTCACGGCTAGGGATTGGCGGACGCGTTGGATGGCTTTCTCTGACGCATACTCACTGGGAGAAAAGAGGGCCTGAGTCACCCTCATCGAGGGCGGCGCTTCGGCCAGGGAAGCCTCCATCGCCATCTTCTCGGCTGCAGATTGCGACATCTTCCTCACTCCTGTCCTATCTCGCTTAGGCGGCATGGGCTGGGGGCAAGAACAAGGAGCGGCGGCGGCCAAGGCGGGAGGCGGCGATTGGCGAAGTCAGGGAGAAGGAGTCACCTGGGCGGCGATTTGGGGATTTCGGCAAATCTGGAGAGGTAACGGCTACAGTGGAAGCCAGTCGTGGCTTATAAGGCATCCCACACGTCACGTCATGGCCCCATTACTCCGAAGGACGTGGGGATCGAGAGGGCGTGCCGATTTCTGCGCGTTTCGCCCGTTGAATTCCAGGATGAGCAAGGGGTCCATATGAATCGCAACGTTCTCCATGATTCAGTCAACAGGACCCGGGGGCTCGTCTCTACCTCGCCTCGGCGGGTCCCCAACGGAGCTGAGAAGACCAGGTGCCCGGGACCCACTTTGACCTATCTTTAGGCCATGGCCCCGGCAGCTGGAGCAAGAGCCGCCGGGACCATGCCCGGGGGCTACTGTCGCAATAGTGGAACATGGGGTTCCCCTAGTACTGCCAAAGTGGGTCCACCCCATGTGGGCCCAAGATGAAGATGGACAAGACCAAGACTCAAGTCAAGCTGGCGGGTTCGCCGTCAAGACACGCATGGCCTACATCGACTAAGGGCTCCGGTCCTGGGGACCTTCCGGGTCCCCGAACCAAGCAAGAAGGCCAGGAAGGACCCGAGAGCCCGAATTCCCGGCAGGAGGCCAGGCTCCCTCTCGGGTACTTCCACGTTCCTGTGGATAAGCACTCCACCTCACCGCGGAAGACTTGGGAAGCAAGGCGAAGGCAGCGCGGGCGGGAAGCACGCCCCGTGGTGGTGTCAGCTCCTGTCCACCCCCAAGGCGGATGCTCCCACCTAACACAGAGGAGACGCTAGGCTGAGGAGAGGCCACGTCTCCCCCTAAACCAGATGAGGAGGGTCCTTCACCCCGAAGGTCCCTCGTGCCCCTCACGTGACCCTGTGGCAACCCCTTAGCCTATAAAAGGAGGACCAAGGCACGGGAGGGGGGGGGGACAAGATAGAGCGAGGACGAACACAGGCTAGAACCAGAGCAAGACTAGACTAGGGCTGCGGAGGTAGAGAGGAAGGTGATCTCCTCCGGGCCAGGATCTGTCCTTCTTCTACCTCGGGCCAAAACCCTTCCGGGTACCCTGTCCGGGAGGTTCCATTGTAATCCACACTATGAAGAACTCATCAATCCAGACATGCAGGAGTAGGGCTTTTAGCCTCCGGGCGGCCTGAACCTGGGTAGCTCCTTGTGTCCCTTTGGTTGCATGCTTTGATCGTGGAGAGGAGAGCTTGATCTAGACTCCGCCCAAGAAGACGATTCTCAGCCTCCTTCGCGCCCCGTGCCGAACCTAAAAGGGGGTATCCTATACTCCCGGTGTCCGTGAAATGAGACACGACACGTCCATTACCGAGGACTCGGCTATTCGAATAGTTTTTACACTCTGCAGAGGTAGCACGCTTTACCCACACACATCCGACAACTCCTCGTGTTAGCCACGTCTAGCCATACACGTTGAGTAACCGACCATAGCCTTTCCTTTGCTCACGCTAGTACAGGACCCTGCCGCTACGACACTTTCCATCGACACTTAGTCCAGCCCTTCGGAACCTAAGTGTGAGGACTCGCAGTTCTGCCCGGCGACCGGATTTTAGTCTTCAATCCCCCAATGTGCGAGGACCCAGGTCAGGGGTAGATCACCAACCATCCCCTCATGGAATGGAGTCATCTCCGTTTGAGGCATCCCACACTAAAATGAGCAAACTATATGACTACGCCCTTTCCCATATGGGGGTAAGTGTGGTCGCACAGGGTATTGTTGGTCGTCATAGTACTAAGTACGCATTGTGCATATCTCAGAAAACACGAGCAGACTCTTGTTCTTTCTTTATCTCCAACTTGGGTATCTCATAATCCACTCAAGGATAATCAAAGGAGTTTTTGTAAAACCATTTGTTTCCCATCCTATAGTTCATATATCTATCATGTACTTCTACATTGGTGGCAAAATAGTTTTCATATAGTTTTGGAAAAAGGTTTTCAAAAACACATTTGTTTTGGGAAAAACATGTATCCAAAAATAGATGCATCATATATAGGGGTGCATGCTCAGAATGTAGCTTGCCTTGTTCGACAAATTGACCCTAGTCTTGTTCTTCTTGTGCAACGAATCCCCCTTCCTCGTACTCTCCGGCAACGTTCTCGTCTAGTCGTAACAATCAAGCAAATACAAACAATCACACCACTATTCAACAGAACATCACAAAAATACGAACTAAAATTCTACAGATAGCTAGTGTCCTAAGGAAGACAAACAAGTGGATTTTATTTAATTTGAGTTACTAAACTCCATGCACAAACATTTTAGTTCAGAAGCTTATTTATCAAGTTTTAGCTACTGTTTTAATTAAGCTACTCACAAAATAAAATCCTTTTTGGGGTAGACAGTACTTATTAATCCTAACCCAACACAATTAGATTTAATTCATTAGGACTAAGTATTAATCAAGTAAAAATGTTCTAGTCCAGAAGGTTTAACAATCTTCATTTCAATGTTAAACAATTGTAGCTGCTTAATTAATTCCACAAAATTTAAGGTAGCTAAGTTACTCCAATACCAAGCTAACAAAATTGGAATCACAATTTTTGGACTAACATAGCATCAGAAACAAACAAGTTAAGGTTTTAAACCTTCTATGCTATTTTAATTATCATGCAAATAATATTAATCTAAAAACATGGCGCCGGCTCTCCTTTTCAGGCGTGGCGGCGAGGTAGCCACCCCGATCGAGCCGAACTTTGTGTCCGAGTGTACTCGAATCCCCCTACTTCTTGGCGGGAAGTTATCGGTGTAAAAACCTCCCCGCACTAGTAGAAAAAAGCTAAAAGGTACATGGGATTATGCGGCGCACCCTCAATCGGTGCGCCACATAAATATTTTCTGTTGCGCATTGTTTTGGGTGCAATTCTGTGGCGCACGGAAACCACATGCGCCACAGAAAGTCTCATTTCTGTGACGCACCAGGCCTGGTGCACCACAGAAAGTCACATTTCTGTGGCGCACATGGCCAGGTGCGCCACAGAAAGTCATCTCGGGGGGTGGGGGTGGGATTTGAGAAAAATATTATGTGGCGCACCTGGCCTGGTGTGCCACAGAATGTTGACAGCCCCCCTCGTGGATCGCCTTTTTAGTTTTGCAGAAAGCAAAAGAAAATTATAAAAAATTCAATAAATAAAATCCTTCGAGATATAGTTTGGTTTTAGTGTCTAGTTGGTATAGAAATTTTGAAATATGAATTTTGACCTTTTTTGCAAAAAATGATTTTTTTAATAAAACGTCCATAACTTTTGCATACGATGTCAAAATAATGCAAATAATATGCCAAAAAAACTAGAGAAATATCCGAGGGTCAAACAATTCACAGAGTCTCCAAACTCCAAGAGAAAAAAAGTTATTTCAAACCGACGATTTTTTTCTACAAAATCAAAAAAATAAAAAAATCGTAATTTCAAAAAGTCCAAAAAAAGACACATAAATGTATAACAAAGAAGATTGTTGAATTATTTGCCTTTTTTGATTTTTTTAAGTGTTTTGACTTTTTTGGATTTTTTGAAAAAATTTAAGTTTTTTTTAATTTTTTTGGGTTTTTTGAAACTTTTGAATCTCCTTTTGAAACTTTAGAAGTTTTTGAAAAAAATGAAATTTAAATACACACATTTATAACACATACCACACATATACACATACAAGACTTAAGAGGGTTCATATGATATATATATCAATAAGAACTTGAGTAGCACAACGGTAGGTGAACTGGGTGGAACTTAGAAGTTAAGCGTGCTAGGGTTGGATCAATTTGAGGATGTGTGACCTAGTGGGAAGTTATCAGTTCAAAAAATCTGAAAATGATTCTAATAATTAGGATTTTTCATATAATTTTCTATTTTGATTTTTTTGAATTTTTTTGAAACTTTTTTTTTTGCATTTTTTAAACTTTTTGAATTTTTTGAGAATTCTGTGGCGCACCAAGCCCGTGCGCCACAGAAAAACAATTTAGTGGCGAGACTTCTGTGGCGCACCCAGCAAAGTTGGGGGTGCGCCACAGAATCCCAAAAAGGTGCGCCACAAATAGCAGTTTTCCTACTAGTGCCGAGGGCAGCGGGTGCTTCGCCTGAAGCTTCGGAACCCCCGAAACTTCCCACCAGTGCCATGCTTTTTGTGCCCCACTCGAGGTTGCGCCGGAGCGCCCCAAGAGAGTAAGGGGCTTGCATAGGGGATTCGGTAACTCCTAGATCCCAGAGGGAGTCCTAGCGAGTCCAGTGATTTGCGGATTACGGTCGGGCTCTTCCCAACAACGCTCATCGCGGGGGACAACACTTAACTCCCTGTTTCTGGGTTGGCTAGATGCTCCCTGATTTCGCCGACAGTTTTAACCCTCATCCCAGATAGGGTCGTAAGGATGGGGAGTCGTAGTGGGCACGCGTAGTCACATGGCCCGCGTGCCCTGCCTTCCCTCACCCTGCTTGCCAACCACGGGGCGCCTGGGGCACCCAACTTTTGTTCGGCGCCCGAGTTTTTGGTGGAGGCATGTTTCTTGGTTGCCGATTTCAGGCGGGCCGCCTCTTCAGGGATGCTCACCTCCTCGATCTTCCCCTTTTTAGGTTGAAGGGGGGAGGGCACTTTCCCAGCTTCCTCCAAGCATCTCCCCCCGGGATTAGCTGGCACCAGAGCCTGGAAGGTTTGTTTGACGCACGCTATGACGTCTTTAGCATCCGCGTTCACGGTGAGTACTCCCCAAGTGGTTGGCATCTTGAGGGCGTTGTAGGCATGGTGGGTGACGGCCATGAATTTGGATAGGGCGGGCCGCCCCAGCAGGCCGTTGTATGGAAGCGGGATGTCCGAGATGTCGAACATCACGTTCTCCTTTGGCCCGAAGGTGACAGGGGTTGAACAGCGCCCGAGCTCACTCCTTGGAAAGGGGAGGTCGGAAGTAGCCGTCTTTTCGAGATCTGTAGCTTCTCCATGTGGGCCGCCGAGATGAGGTTGATACTTGAGCCCCCATCCACCAACATCCGCGAGACATTTATGTTGTTGATGATAGGGGACACCACCAAGGGCAGCGTCCCGGCCCCCGCACTGTTGCGCCGGTGATCTTCTTAGCCGAAGGTGATTGGTACATGTGCCCACTTCAGCTTGTTTTGGGCCTCGTACCCCGGGATCACGGCGCATACGTCACGGGTGAAGCGCTTCACCTCCCCGCGTGAGGTGAGAGAGAAGGCCCCACCGTGTAAGCATGCGGTATCCCGAGCATCCAGGTATTCGTCTTCTCCCCCCGCGGATGCATCCGCAGGATCTTCTTCTTCGGCTGTCGCTGGCTTCGGCGCGGCCAGGGCGGTACCTTCCTGGTGACGTCCCCGGCTGTCCTTGTTTCCGCCCCGCCCTCTGCTCCCTTGTCGGGAGGGGCATTCCCGGGGTGAGTTCCTGGGTTCGTCACAGATGAAGCAATTCCGTTTGTGCCGACGGCCTCCGGGTCTGCGTATCTTTTCCGCTGGGCATCCGCGATTCCTCGCACTGCCCAGCAGTCCTTGGTGTCGTGGGAGTCGACCTTGTGGATAGGGCACCACATCCCTGGCGCGGATTTGATCGCTGCTACCTCGCCCACTGGGTGGGCTCTCTCCGTGGTCGTCGCGGTTCCCCCGTCGGCGGCCATCACCTGACGCGGGTCTCTCCTTCTTGCCGCCTTCTTCTGTGCCTCAGCTTCTGGTTCTGCCGACGCCATGGCGGCCAGCTCCGGGGCTCGATGTCTTTCCTCCATCTTCGCACATCGATCCGCGAGGGCGTACAACTCACTGGTGGTGCAGACCGTTCGGCAGCCAAGCTCTTCCATCATTCTAACATCCCGTACGTTTTGGCGGAACGCTTGAACGATGGCCGCGTCGGCTGCGTCCGGTATGTTATGGGATGCGTGGCAAAAGCGCTGGACGAATTGCCGGAGCATTTCCCCGGCCAAGAGCAGGGGATCACTGTAGCACCTCTCAATGTGGAAGAAGGGTATCGATCCGCAGGAGCAAGAAGGAAAAGTTATCTATTACCTACAACTAAAGTGTCGAAAGTTTTAGTTGATTATGCACTAAACAAGTTTAAAAGAACATGATGGTTGATTTAATGGATGGAAATTTAATGTAAGAAAACAAGAATGTAAAAGTGTCTGAATCCTCTTCAATGCAAGAGAACAAGACAAAGGTTTCTCTTATAGGAACAATGGACATGGGTTCATGGGTTCACTTAATCCTCTCTCACCCATCTATGGTAATTATCATGTTATAGATAAAAAGTACACACAATTGTCATGCTTTAATGGTAACTTTTATGACGGCTATATGTCCTAAAACACATAGTTGAAAGAAATACTCATTTGTGTTGCTAGGTCACCCTCGTAAGGCTAGCGTGGTTACTGTCACACCCACATCATTCTTCTCCCTTTTTACCCCCAGATAAAGGATGTTGGGTGGTATTGTGTCACTCAATACCTATGCCTATGTCACATAGGCCACCCTGTACCCACATACATCATACTTCTTAATGGACAATATTCTAAACACTAGTGCAATGATTCATATTTCGTGTGCATGGCCACATCTCTCTCATCTATCTACACTTGGTGGTGTCAATCACCTCATGACATGGATAAACAAGGCATTATGCATAAATCAAATCATCACATGCATCATAGAATATCTCCATAGTATGACAATTCATAAAAGATCCAACACAACGGTAAATGCATAACAAATATCATCTCATACCACAATATCCACCATAGGAATTACATAGATAGATCCATACTTATGCAATGCACATCATATGGAGTTCAACAATGATCATACATATAGAGATTTGATCAAGTTACCACCACAAACCAAAAGTCCAGGGGGTGGACTACTCCGTCTTCATCATGGAGAAGGTGGAGAAGTCGTTGGAGAAGATGGAGATCACCCCGGTAGCGGTTGCCGTCGGGGACGGAGGCTCCTTCCCCTTCTTCTTCCTTGGTGATGGTGCAGCAATGGAGGAGCACTGATACATCTCCAACGTATCCATAATTTCTGATGTTCCATGCTTCTATTATAGCATTTACTACATGTTTTATTTACACTTTATATCATTTTTATGCATTTTCTGGGACTAACCTATTAACAAGATGCCACAGTGCCAGTTCCTGTTTTCTGCTGTTTTTGTATTCCAGAAAAGTTGTTCTGGAAATATTCTCGGAATTGGACGAAACAAAGGCCTATGGTACACGGAGTCCGAAGGAGAGACGAAGAGGGGCACCGAGGCGCCCTCACCACACCGTGGCGCGGCCCCACCTCCTGGCGCGCCGCCACGTGGTGAGGGGCCCACGGGTGTCCACCGACGCCGCCCCTTCGCTTATAAATTCATCTTTTCGGGAAAACCCTAGGCACCCGAGCCATTATCCACGAATAGTTCCAGAGCCGTCGCCGCCGTCAACCCTAACTCAGGAGGGTTCTGAAGCTCTTCTCGGTACCCTGCCGGAGACGGGAATCATCACCGGAGGGCTCTACAGCGCCATGCCTACCTCCGGAGTGATGTGTGAGTAGTTCATCCTTGGAGTATGGGTCCATAGCAGTAGCTAGATGGTTGTCTTCTCCTCTTGTGCCATCATGTTTAGATCTTGTGAGCTGCCTATCATGATCAAGATCATCTTATTGTAATGCTTCATGTTGTGTTTGCTGGGATCCGATGAATATTGATACTATGTCAAGTTGATTATTGAATTGTCATATACATGTTATTTATGATCTTGCATGCTCTCCGTTGCTTGTTGATACTCTGGCCAAGTTCATGCTTGTGACTCCAAGAGGGAGTATTTATCCTAGATAGTAGGTTCAGTCTCCATTTAATCTGGGGGAGTGACAGCAACCTCTAAGTTTGTGGATGTGCTGTTGCCACTAGGGGTAAAACAGCGATGCTTTGTCTAAGGATAATTGTGTTGCTTACATTATGCACTTTACTTAATGCAATAATCTGTTGCTTGCAACTTAATACTGAAAGGGCGCGGATGCTAACCTGAAGGTGGATTATTTAGGCACAGATGCATGCTGGATAGCGGTCTGTGTACCATGTTGTAATGCCCAAGTAAATCTCATTGTACCGTCATAACTTGTACATGCATTGTTATACACTTCTCAATTTTGTCAATTGCCCAGCTGTAATTTGTTTACCCAACATGTTAGTTATCTTTTATGGAGAGACACCACTAGTGAACTGTGGACCCTGGTTCATTCTTTTACATTGTTAATACAACCTACTGCAAGAACTGTTCTTTTTCATTCTCTCCAAACAAACATCATTTTCCACATCATACGTCTAATCCTTTGTTTTCAGCAAGCCGGTGAGATTGACAACCTCACCGTTAAGTTGGGGCAAAGTATTTTGGTTGTGTTGTGTGCAGGTTCCAAGTCAACCGTCAGGACCTCCCCTTAGACGCAAGCACTTTCCTGGCGCAGTTGACACCTTCAGAAGTGTCTTCATCTCCTACTGGTTCGATAACCTCGGTTTCATACTGAGGGAAAACTTGCTGCTTCACTCATCATACCTTCCTCTTTGGGTTCCCAAGAAACGTGTGTATTTCATGTCATCAAGCACCTCAGAGGAGGAAAATTCGTGGCTTTTGGTGGCTTGCTTGGAAAATAGGTTTTCCCTTCATTATATAGATGTGGAGATGCAATCTAGCCCATGGGATGGATGCCCCTTTGATCCAAGGGCTATTGGGCACCTCTAGAAGCTTCCTCGGAACCCCTCTCAGCCCTAACGAGGCTCCAATTCGTGTCTTGGCCGAATCCATCAAATTAGGTAAGAGTTGGAGTCAATAAAGTCACAATCTTTCAAATTCTCGTAATCAGATATTTGCCTTCCATAAAACGGGTCTCCAGATCACGTACGGACTCGGATTGGGCCAAATTTTAATTCCACAAATATCAGCATAAAATTGCCTACAACTTTGTCTTCACCAGCACCTTCATTTGACGTTGTCTTCAGGGGTGTACGTTGCAATCTTTGAAAACTGTTCTGTAGGGACGGATTTAAGGAAACTCCGAATTTCACCGTAATGAGTGATTTTCTTCCATATTTGTTTATTCCCTACACAAAAAAGTATAAAACAAGAATTTGTGCACTTTTGCAACTATTAATAAGTTAGTTCCAATAAATATAATAAATTTGCAAATAAATAGGGAATTTAGCATAATAAACTACAAAGTTCATGTATGCATTTTACATGCATCAACATCCCCAAGCTTAACACATGCTCGTCCTCGAGTAGAAGGTGATAAAACTAACATGGACTTTGCATTTTAATACTATCAATGGATATTAAAGATGATTACTATTGCTAGATAGAGTCAAATGATTCATTCTTTAAAGGAGTAGCAATATACAAGATAGATTATGAAGTGATATCAAGTATTCAATGCAAGGATGTTCAATGATAATTCACAAAGTGTAACATGAAACAAAGTACTATTCACCACATGTATGCCTAATGAAAAGTAAGAACATCCTATAATGGTCATAGAGTATTCATGAAAATCTGAATATAAAAGGTGACACTTTGGAAAAATATATATGAGTAGAGGTAAAGCATGAATAAGTTTCATCTAACTTCCAAACTCTTCAACTTAAGTTAATGATTGCAATGAGGTAATCCTTGGTGTCAAGCTCTCATTACCCCTAACATAGCATCTTGAATGTTTAAAATTTAAAGTGAAAGCAAATATGAGTAGTGTGCTTGACAAAGTTTAGGTTGAATGTCTCATGCCCCTTGAATACAAGTACCTACATCATGGTGTTACTCAACTTGGGACACAAAGCAAGTTCAAGTTAAATATCATTGTAAGTAATAATAGCATCATTAAGAGCGTCAACTGGGGTACCTCTTGTCCCAGGACATGGAACAAGCCCATGTCAAAATGACAAGACAACCAAACAAAATGAACAATCTCAACACCCTTTTTATTTACTATTGGTATAACTTTTTATTGTAAGGTGCATCACTGAAGGCTCACCATAGTATGTAAGTAAATTTCCACCATTAATGATGCATGGTTTAGATTAGCGGCTCAGGCGTCTCTCTAGCCATTTATACAAACTCATTAAACTTACTTTGTTTCCACATTTATTTCACCCATGATAAGCATCCATAAACAAAAGTACATGAAATCAACTAAATAAAATGAAGAGCATGTTGAAAGCTTGCCATGTGACAGCACATATGAGCTAACTCTCAACCCAAGACATTTTTCAAGCCCACAACTTCATAATTTTAATCACAATGGGTCATGTTTATTTAGAGCAATAAAAGTAAAGTGTGCATCAAGTTCGTAAGAGCTTTCCAACCAACTTTTCCCATAACAATCAATAACATAAGCATTTTAATTCAGAGGTATAGATAATACAAAATAACATGATAAACATACTCGGAATAGCATAAAGCTAATAGGTAGATATGGTGGACCCACTGGAAACAAGTTTTTACTTGATGGAATTTTTGGGCTAGCAAGAGGGAGAAAGTTGACCGTCTAAATACATGCATAAGTGTCCGTAGAGCTAACCAATCCATGTTAAACAAACTAAAGTAACATTCAGCATCAAAACATGAATAAAATGTAGCTCTAGATAAAAAACTTGCAAATTAATACTCGTTAAAAAGCACGTGAATAATGCAACTATATATGTCCTTTTGAATCAACTCAAACATCCCTTTCCCAATCTTTTAATAGCATCCAAATTAATTCAACCCAAATTTCCATTAGCTCTTTTATATATAAATTATAATGTGGCGGTCTCACAAAATAAAAAATCAAACCAAAATAAAAAGCAAATAAAAGACGCTCCAAGTTTATGCGATAAAGTGCATTGATCGAAAAACAGAAGTTAGACGTGCACAAACCGAGAGTGTGCTGGTCCAGCGGGGTTGTCTTCACATCCCCAAGCTTATGGTCTTCACCATCCTTGAATAGCTCTTGGTGCATCTCATCTAATCCCAGTGAAAAAACTTTAAAACACCGTTTCTCCCATTTCTTTTCTGTGGGGTGACATTAGTAGTGATAGATAAATAAATTTCTTGCTGCATATAATCCTTAAACAAAAATTCATATGAATGTACAGAAAGTGTATAATGTTGTATGCCTACTTATAAACTCAATTGGATAAAAAAGATTCAAGTTAAAAGTTCAAAGAATGCATCAAACAAAATGGGACAGAATCTGTCCAGAAAAACAGCAGCAGCAAAACGTATTTGTCTACCCTACTTACCTTTGTCGAAAAATTCCGAACAAATTCATGCATATAGAGAATAAAAAGTTGCAACTGCAGTTCAAATATTAGCTCATTCGGAGATACATAATAAGAATGAAAAATCATACCGTCCACAGATTCGTGCTGGAATAAAATCTCCGAATGCAAATAGCAACTTTTTCAAACCAAAATGGGTAAAACTTGATACTTTATTAAAAATTCCAGAAAAAAACTAAAAACTAAGTCTCTTGTTACAGCAAGAGGACACAAAGAAAATCAAAAATAAAAACAACCGGCTTGCCTCCCGTGAAGCGCTTTCTTTGTAGCCATGTAGCTAGGCTTCTTACTTGATATTTATAGTGGACGAAGCTCATGAGGGAGCTTGAACTTTGATGTGTACCTCTTCGTTGGGAAGTGTTTCATGCACAATACCAGGATCCCATGGTGCTCTCAAGCCAATGAAAATAATAGTCAAGTTGAAACCTAGTAGAGAGAAAACAAAACACAAAAGTAATAACAACGAAGTCTAACTTTCTTTCTATGCATTGGCATTTTGTATATGAATGAATCACAATAAATAGAAGTTTTTCAATGCATATTAACAATAGTTACTTGCATCCCATAATTATTAGTACCATACAAAGGGTTCTTATCACCTCCTTCATAATAGTTGCAAGTAGTAGAAGCAAATTCAACCATATAACCACAAGAATCATTCAACTTAGATAATTTAGGCAAATAAAGAGGATCATTAAATTTATTTTGGAATTCATTAGCATGATTCCCTCTTTCAAAATAGTTATTAAGATCAATATGAAGTTTAATATCATGGTTGCAACAAAGATTTGGAACTAAAGATAATTGAAAACCACATAAGTATTTCTCAACATAAGCAAATTTATCCTCTATGGTGTAATTAGGAGAGTTCAAGAACAGAGCAGGACTCTCATGAGTAAGAGTACTATCATAAACATCAATTATATAATTTTATCCTCACATAATTTAGTAACAACTTCCAAACATGTAGGATTATCAATAAGCATAGGACCATCATCTAAAGCATTATCATATAGCATATTTAAACAACACTCCTCATTATCATCCATAAGTTCACTAGTAGCATTATTAAAAAGTAAAGTAGCATTATTAGTTTCATCATAATAGCATGGGTTATCATATAGGACCATAGAATTTTCAGTTTCACACTCATCATAACATGGGTTCTCATAAATAACAAAAGATTTTTGAGTTTGAGTGCTACTATCAAATGACGATGGTGAAGATGGGAGATCCAACTCTTCCCAAGCTTAGGTTGAACACATCCATTTCAATCTCCTCTTCACATACTTCCTCTTCCAAGCTTATGTTTTCATCATCCTCTTCCTGTAAAATATTATTTCTTTCTATGGCAGCAAGAGTTATTTCTTTATAGTTAATAACATAAGCATTATCGGAAAAGATTTCTTGGAATTTTTCAAGGAGCATTGAACTTGTTTCTTTAAGATCACGAGCTACCTCACAAGTTTATATTTCTTATTAATAATTGAATCCACCTCATGAGCTCCCATGAAAGCAACAAATTGGTCCTGTAATCTCATGTCAAAATAATTATTATCCATCTTATGATAGGCAATTATAAAGTTGTTACTACATTTGCATTGAAAATAGAGATGCTTATCATTTTGTCTTGTGCATCAAGACACATTATATAACTCACAAAGTCGTTTAGCACTCTCATTTAGCCAGCCAATAAGTTTTCTAAAATGCATCCTTTCTTGAGAAAAGATATAATCAGCTACTTTTAATAATTCAAGTTCCTCATGTGTATATTCATCCATCTTATCCATAGTAAAAGTATCAAGATGGATAAGATGATGCTCACGTAGGTGCAACCTCCCCAAGCTTAGGTGTTTGAAAGATATAAAGCAAGATAAAATAAATCTAAAGTCTAGTGCACACAAGAATAGAAACTTAAGCGCTACGCTCCCGGCAACGGCACCAGAAAAGTACTTGATAACCCCAAGAGCAGGGGATCACTGTAGCACCTCTCAATGTGGAAGAAGGGTATCGATCCGCAGGAGCAAGAAGGAAAAGTTATCTTTTCCCTATAACTAAAGTGTCACAAGTTTTAGTTGATTATGCACTAAACAAGTTTAAAGAACACGATGGTTGATTTAATGGATGGAAGTTTAATGTAACAAAACAAGAATGTAAAAGTGTCTCAATCCTCTTCAATGCAAGAGAACAAGACAAAGTTTTCTCTTATAGGAACAATGGACATGGGTTCATGAGTTCACTTAATCCTCTCTCACCCATCTATGGTTATTATCATGTTATAGATAAAAACTACACACAATTGTCATACTTTAATGCATGGTAACTTTTATGACGGCTAGTCCTAAAACACATAGTTGAAAGAAATACTCATTTGTGTTGCTAGGTCACCCTCGTAAGGCTAGCGTGGGCACTATCACACCCACATCATACTTCTCCATTTTTACCCCGGATAAAGTATGTTGGGCGGTACTGTGTCACTCAATACATATGCCTATGTCACATAGGCCATCTTGTACCCACATACATCATACTTTTTAATGGACAATATTCTAAACACTAGTACAATGATTCATATTTCGTGTGCATGACCACATCTCCCTCATCTATCTACAATTGGTGGTGTCTATCACCTCATGACATGGATAAACAAGGCATTATGCATAAATCAAATCATCACATGCATCATAGAATATCTCCAAAGTATGACAAGTCATAAAAGCTCCAACACAACGGTAAATGCATAACAAATATCATCTCATACCACAATATCCACCATAGGAATTACATAGATAGATCCATACTTATGCAAGGCACATCATATGGACTTCAACAATGATCATACATAGAGAGATTAGATAAAGTTACCACCACAAACCCAAAGTCCAGGGGGTGGACTACTCCTTCTTCATCATGGAGAAGGTGGACAAGTCGTTGGAGAAGATGGAGATCACCCCGGTAGCGGTTGCCCTCGGGGACGGAGGCTCCTTCCCCCTTCTTCTTACTTGGTGATGGTGCAGAAATGGATGAGCTCCTCCCCCTCCTTGGCGGCTGCCAAGAGGAGGAAAATTCGTGGCTTTTGGTGGCTTGCTTGGAAAATAAGGTTTCCCTTCATTATATAGAGGTGAAGATGCAATGTAGGCCATGCGATGGATGCCCCTTTGATCCAAGGGCAATTAGGCACCTCTAGAAGCTTCCTAGGAAACCCTCTCATCCCTAACGAGGCTCCAATTCGTGTCTTGGCCGAATCCATCAAATTTGGCAAGAGTTGGAGTCAATAAAGTCAAAATCTTTCAGATTCTCGTAATCAGATATTTGCTTTCAGTAAAACGGGTCTCCAGATCACGTACGGACTCGGATTGGGCCAAATTTTAATTCCACAAATATCAGCATAAAATTTCCTACAACTTTGTCTTCACCATCATCTTCATTTGACGTCGTCTTCAAGGGTGTACGTTGCAATTTTTGAAAACTATTCTGCAGGGACGGATTTAAGGAAACTCTGAATTTCACCATAATGAGTGATTTTCTTCCATATTTGTTTATTCCCTACACAACAAAGTATAAACTAGAATGTGTGCACTTTTACAACTATTAATAAGTTAGTTCCAATAAATATAATAAAGTTGCAAATAAATAGGTAATTTAGCACAATAAACTACAAAGTTCATGTATGCATTTTACATGCATCAGTAGTCGAGGACCCCACCAATAGATGATCTGGGGCCCCGCTTCCCACATGGGGCACCAGGTGTCGGGCGGAGGTGGCCGCTCTGGTCGCCGATCCTCCCCTCGGGGGCCCGGAAGCCCCCATAGGGACGGACCGCGACTTGGCGGATTCCACCGCAGGCGTGCGTAAGTGACGAGGGCGGTTAGGCGCGCGTGCCACCGTTCGTAGAAAGGCGAGTCTGTACTTGGGGGATACTCGCCATGGCGTTTGCCATGGCGATCGCCTCCCCACAGTGCCTGACTCCTGAAGGGGCGGGCACTCGCCGTGTGCCCTCGGCTCCTTGTCCTATCCCACGGGATCCTTCCGGCGGAGGCGGCATCGCCGAAGGAGTCCGGATGCCCTAGTACGCGGCGGTGCGAAGGCACCCCCGCATTCGTCGCTGGTGGAGCCTCGGCCTCCGCCACCTCACGTCCCCAGGGACTTCTTCTTCTTTGATCTCCTGGTTCCCGGCCGGGCCGAAGGGGTCTACGGGGTCCAGGTCCACCTGGCGTGGAAGGGGCTCGGTGCCGCCGGTCCGTGCCGTGCCTCCGGGTTTGCGGTTGGGTCGACCGCGGTCGCCGGTTCATGCTGATGTCACGTGAAAGTCACACGTCCGTTGGGAACCCCAAGAGGAAGGTATGATGAGTACAGCAGCAAGTTTTCCCTCAGTATGAAACCAAGGTTTAATCGAACCAGTAGGAGATCGAAGTCACTTCTGAAGGTTGTTGGTGAAGGAGTGAAGTGCGGCGCAACACCAGGGATTCCGGTGCCAACGTGGAACCTGCACAACACAATCAAGCTACTTTTCCCCAACTTAACAGTGAGGTTGTCAATCTCACCGGCTTGCTGAAAACAAAGGATTAGACGTATAGTGTGGAAAATGATGTTTGTTTGCAGAGAATGAAAAGAACAATGATTGCAGTAGGTTGTATTTCAGATGTAAAAGAATGGACCAGGGTCCACAGTTCACTAGTGGTGTCTCTCCATAATAAATAACTAACATGCTAGGTAAACAAATTACAGCTGGGCAATTGACAATATTGATAAGTGCATAACATGCATGTGCAAGTTGTGGTGTCTACTACTCCCTCCGTCCCAAAATAACTGTCTTAGATTTGTCAAAAAGTGGATGTATCTAGACATGAAACAAGTATAGATACATTCACTTTTGGACAACTCTGAGACACTTATTTTGGGACGGAGGGAGTATGAGATTCATTTGGGCATTACGACAAAGTACACAGACCGCTATCCAGCATGCATCTGTGCCTAAATAGTCCACCTTCAGGTTAACATCCGTACCCCTTCCGGTATTAAGTTGCAAGCAACAGACAATTGCATTAAGTAAAGTGCATAATGTAAACAACACATTCATCCTTAGACAAAGCATCATTAGGTTACCCCTAGTAGCAACAGCACATCCACAACCTTAGGGGTTGCTGTCACTCCCCAGATTAAATGGAGACTGAACCCACTATCTAGCATAAATACTCCCTCTTGGAGTCACAAGCATCCACTTGGCCAGAGTATCAACAAGTAACGGAGAGCATGCAAGATCATAAAAGACATAGACATAATATTCAGTATTCAACTTGACATAGTATCAATATTCATCGGATCCCAGCAAACACAACATGTAGCATTACAATAAGATGATCTTGATCATGATAGGCACCTCACAAGATCTAAACATGATGGCACAAGAGGAGAAGACAACCATCTAGCTGCTGCTATGGACCCATAGTCCAAAGATGAACTACTCACACATCACTCCGGAGGCAGGCATGGCGATGTAGAGCCCTCCGGTGGTGATGCCCTCTCCGGCAGGGTGCCAGGAAGAGCTTCAGAACCCTCCCGAGTTAGGGTTGACGGCGGCGGCGCTCTGGAACTTTTCGTGGAATATGACTCGGGTATTTAGGGTTTTCCCGAATAGATGAATATATAGGCGAAGGGGCGGCGTCGGTGGAGGTCCGTGGCGTCCTCATCAGGTCACGGCGCGGCAGGAGGTGGGACCGCGCCGCCATGTGGTGAGGGCGGCCCACGGCCCCCCTTCGTCTCTCCTTCGGACTCCGTGAATGTGTCAGAAAAATAGGGAGTTTGGCTTTTGTTTCGTCCAATTCCGAGAATATTTCCAGAACAACTTTTCTGAAACCAAAAACAGCAGAAAACAGGAACTGGCACTGTGGCATCTTGTTAATAGGTTAGTCCCAGAAAATGCATAAAAATGATATAAAGTGTATATAAAACATGTAGCAATTGGCATATATAAGCATGGAACATCAGAAATTATAGATACGTTGGAGACGTATCAAGCATCCCCAAGCTTAGTTCTACTCGTCCTCGAGTAGGTAAAACGATAACAACAAAATAATTTCTGAGGAGACATGCTTCACACAATCTTGATCAAATAATATTGCAAGGCTCATGTCATGAATGAAGTGACTCAAGCAATGGTCTATAGTTTGCTAACAAATAGATAAAGAGTAAACAACTGAATCATATAAGCAAAAACTTTTCATGAATAGTACTTTCAAGACAAGCATCAAAAAGCTTTGCATAAGAGTTAACTCATAAAGCAATAGATTCTAAATAAAGGCATTGAAGCAACACATAGGAAGATTTAAGTTTCAGCAATTGCTTTCAACTTTCAACATGTATATCTCATGGATATTGTCAACACAAAGTAATATAACAAGTGCAATAAGTAAGCATATAAGAATTGATGCACACAAAGTTGACACAAGTGTTTGCTTCTGAGATAGAAAGAAGTAGGTAAACTGACTCAACATAAAGTAAAAGAAAGGCCCTTCGCAGAGGGAAGCAGGGATTAAATCATGTGCTAGAGCTTTTTAGGTTTTTGAAATCATATAGAGAGCATAAAGTAAGTTTTTGAGAGGTGTTTGTTGTTGTCAACGAATGGCAGTGGGCACTCTATCCCCCTTATCACCCAGACTTTCAAGAGCGGCTCCCATGAAGGACGTTATTTCTACCCAAGGGTAGATCATCCCTCTTCTCTTTTGTTTACACATGCATATTTATAAATTGGTATGACACTCCTCCCAACCTTTGCTTACACAAGCCATGGCTAACCGAATCCTCGGGTGCCTTCCAACAATCACATACCATGGAGGAGTGCCTATTTGATAAAGTTTAACATTTTGGAAATTTGCTTTGATAAATCATTGGCAAACATGTGAAGAGAATCAAGTGGTTAAGTTGTAATTAATTGGGACTGGGCACCCCATTTGCCAGCTCTTTTTGCAAAGTTATTGGATAAGCGGATGTATATGCCACTAGTCCATTGGTGAAAGTCTGTCATGAGTAAATGACAAGGTGATAGAGTAAACGCCACATACTTCCTCATGAGCTATAAAACATTGACACAAATAAGGAGTAATAAAGTTTTGAATAGTTTAAAGGTAGCACATGAAGTATTTACTTGGAATGGCAGGAAATACCACATAATAGGTAGTTATGGTGGACACAAATGGCATGGGTTTTGGCTCAAGGTTTGGATGCACGAGAAGCATTCCCTCTCAGTACAGAGTTTAGGCTAGCAAGGTTGTTTGAAGCAAACACAGGATATCAACCGGTACAGCAAGACTTACATAAAAACATATTGCAAGCATTATAAGACTCTACACTGTCTCCTTGTTGTTCAAACACTTTACCAGAAAATATCTAGACCTTAGAGATATCAAACATGCAAACCAAGTCTCAACAAGCTCTACGGTAGTTCTCCACTAATAGGCTTTAACTACATGATGCAAGAGCTTAAACATGATCTACTTGAGAGCTCAAAACAATTGCAAAGCATCAAATTATCCAAGACAATGATCTACAAGAATGAGTATGTCTTTTCAATATACCATCTACCACATGTAGCATTTTCTGTTTCCAACCAAACACCAATCAACTTATTTCAACACAAAACTCTCAAATATACACAATGAAACAAGAGAGTACTTCTCTACAAGAACTAACAGCTCTGAACAAGAGATGCATGAAAAACAGGAGCTAAAAGCATTGCAGTAGCTAGTTAAGAATACTCAACAAATATAAGTGAAGAAATGAGTATTCACATGAAAAAGCGGAGCGTGTCTCTCTCCCACACAAGAATGCTAGGATCCAAATTATTCAGAAAAAAAAAAACAAAGCAAAAATAAAAGCACACAGACGCTCCAAGTAAAGCACATAAGATGTGAAAGAATTAAAATATAGTTTCACTAGAGATGACCTGATAAGTTGTTGATGAAGAAGGGGATGCCTTGGGCATCCCCAAGCTTAGACGCTTGAGTCTTCTTGAAATATGCTTGGATGCACCACGGGGGCATCCCCAAGCTTAGGCTTTTCACTCTTCTTGATCATATCATATCATCCTTCTCTCTTGATCCTTGAAAACTTCCTTCACACCAAACTAAGTAATTCTCATTAGAGGGTTAGTGCATAATCAAAAATTCACATATTCTGTGATGACACAATCATCTCCAAACTTCTGGACATTAGCTACAGCCACTGATATTTTGTGGAGCAAAGAAATCCACTCAAACACAGTAAAAGAGAGAATGCAAATAAAAGGCAGAATCTGTCAAAAACAGAACAGTCTGGAAAGACGAATTTTTTCGAGGCACTTAAGTTGCTCAGATGCGAAAAGTCAAAACTAATGAAAGTTGCGTACATATATCACGCCTGAATTTTTCAGAATTTTGATTTTTCTGGAGTGCATACAGCTCAAAACGGTGGACAGCAAAAATCTGTCTCTGCGCAGAAATCCAAATCTAGCATCAACTTTCTATTAGAGCTTTACTTGGCACAACAATGCAATAAAATAAAGATACAAAGGAGTTGTTACAGAAGTAAGCAAGCTCCTTGACTCAAAAAAAAAAAAAAAAAAAAAAAAACATGGGTTGTCTCCCATAAGCGCTTTTCTTTAACGCCTTTCAGCTAGGCGCAGAAAGTGAAAATCAAGTGTTTCCAAGTGAAGAAGCATCCAAATCATAACTTGTTCTAATAATAGAATCAAAAGGCAACTTCATTCTCTTTCTAGGGAAGTGTTCCATACCTTTCTTGAGTGGGAATTGGTACCTATATTTCCTTCTTTCATATCAATAATGGCACCAACAGTTCTAAGAAAAGGTCTTCCCAAAACAATAGGACAAGATGCATTGCATTCGATGTCCATAACAACAAAATCAACGGGGACAAGGTTATTGTTAACCATAATAAGAACATCATCAACTCTCCCCAAAGGTTTCTTCATAGCATTATCAGCAAGATAAACATCCAAATAACAATGTTCCAAAGGTGGCAAATCAAGCATATCATAAAGTTTCTTAGGCATAACAGAAATGCTAGCACCAAGATCACATAAAGCATTACAATCAAAATCATTCACCTTCATCTTAATGATGGGCTCCCAACCATCTTCTAACTTCCTAGGGATAGAAGCTTCATGTTTTATTTTCTTCCCTAGCTTGTATGAGAGCATTTGTAATATGTTTTGTGAAAGCCATATTAATAGCACTAGCATTAGGACTTCTAGCTAGCTTTTGCAAGAACATAATTACTTCAGAAATATTGCAATCATCAAAATCAAAATCATTATGGTCAATGGCAAAGGAACCATTGTCTCCCATATTTCGAAAAATTTCAGCACTTTTATCAGGAACAGTTTCAGTGGTTTTGGGCAATTTTAAACGCTTTGCAGAGGTAGTAGAAACATTGCCAACACCAATTATGTTACCATTGATAGTAGGAGGCTTACTAGCATGTGAAACATTAGCATTACTAGTGGTGGTAATAGTACAAACTCTAGCTATACTATTCTCTTTTTCAATTTTATCCTCTCTTTCCCACCTAGCATGCAATTCAGCCAACATCCTAATATTGTTGTCAATTTTAACTTGGATAGCATTGGCAGTAGCAAAAGTCTTGTTCTCTTTAACATCATTAGGCATAACTTTTAGTTTCAAAAGATCAACATCAAGAGAAAGACTATCAACCTTAGAAGCAAGAACATCAATTTTACCAACTTTTCCTCAACAGTTTTTTAAAAGCAGTTTGTGTACTAATGAAATCCTTAAGCATGGCTTCAAGATCAGAGGACACACTTCTATTATTGCTGTAGGAATTACCATAAGAGTTGCATAACCATTACCACTATTTGAAGGATAAGGCTATAATTGTTGTTACCAAAATTATTCCTATAAGCATTGTTGTTGAAGTTGTTATTTTTAATGAAGTTCACATCAACATGCTCTTCTTGAGCAACCAATGAAGCTAAAGGAACATTATTTGGATCAACATGAGATTTACCATTCACAAGCATAGACATAATAACATCAATCTTATCACTCAAAGAAGAGGTTTCTTCAACAGAATTTACCTTCTTACCTTGAGGAGTCCTTTCGGTATGCCACTCAGAATAGTTAATCATCATATCATCAAGAAGCTTTGTTGCAGCACCCAAAGTGATGGACATGAAGGTCCTCCAGAGCCGAATCCAACAAGTTTCTTGAAGAAAAATTTAGTCCTGCATAAAAGGTTTGGATGATCATCCAAGCAGTCAGTCCATGGGTGGGACAATTCTTTACCAATGATTTCATTCTTTCCCATGCTTGGGCAACATGTTCATTATCAAATTGTTTGAAATTCATAATGCTACTTCTCAAGGATATAATCTTAGCAGGAGGATAATATTTTCCAATGAAAGCATCTTTGCATTTAGTCCATGAATCAATACTATTTCTAGGCAAAGATAGCAACCATTCTTTAGCTCTTCCTCTCAAAGAGAAAGGAAATAATTTCAGTTTAATAATATCCCCATCATATCCTTATACTTTTGCATCTCACAAAGTTCAACAAAATTATTAAGATGGGCAGCAGCATCATCAGTACTAACACCAGAAAATTGCTCTTTCATAACAAGATTTAATAGAGCAGGTTTAATTTCATAAAAGTCTGCTTTAGAAGCAGGTGGAGCAATAGGAGTGCATATGAAATCATTATTATTTGTGCTAGTGAAGTCACACAACTTGGTGTTCTCAGGAGTACTCATTTTAGCAAAATAAAGCTAGGCCGAAATAACAAAATAAAACAAGTAACTAATTTTTTTGTATTTTTGATAAAGAGAGCAAACAAGCAAAATAAAAATAAACTAAGCAAGACAATAACAAAGTAAAGAGATTGGAAGTGAGAGACTCCCCTAACAGAAGGCTTGACCTCCCCGGCAACGGCGCCAGAAAAATGCTTGATGACGTGAAAGTCACACGTCGTTGGGAACCCCAAGAGGAAGGTATGATGAGTACAGCAGCAAGTTTTCCCTCAGTATGAAACCAAGGTTTAATCGAACCAGTAGGAGATCGAAGTCACTTCTGAAGGTTGTTGGTGAAGGAGTGTAGTGCGGCGCAACACCAGGGATTCCGGTGCCAACGTGGAACCTGCACAACACAATCAAACTACTTTGCCCCAACTTAACAGTGAGGTTGTCAATCTCACCGGCTTGCTGAAAACAAAGGATTAGACGTATAGTGTGGAAAATGATGTTTGTTTGCAGAGAATGAAAAAGAACAATGATTGCAGTAGGTTGTATTTCAGATGTAAAAGAATGGACCGGGGTCCACAGTTCACTAGTGGTGTCTCTCCATAATAAATAACTAACATGCTGGGTAAACAAATTACAGCTGGGCAATTGACAATATTGATAAGTGCATAACATGCATGTGCAAGTTGTGGTGTCTACTATGAGATTCATTTGGGCATTACGACAAAGTACACAGACCGCTATCCAGCATGCATCTGTGCCTAAATAGTCCACCTTCAGGTTAACATCCGTACCCCTTCCGGTATTAAGTTGCAAGCAACAGACAATTGCATTAAGTAAAGTGCATAATGTAAACAACACATTCATCCTTAGACAAAGCATCATTAGGTTACCCTAGTAGCAACAGCACATCCACAACCTTAGGGGTTGCTGTCACCCCCAGATTAAATGGAGACTGAACCCACTATCTAGCATAAATACTCCCTCTTGGAGTCACAAGCATCCACTTGGCCAGAGTATCAACAAGTAACGGAGAGCATGCAAGATCATAAAAGACATAGACATAATATTCAGTATTCAACTTGACATAGTATCAATATTCATCGGATCCCAGCAAACACAACATGTAGCATTACAATAAGATGATCTTGATCATGATAGGCAGCTCACAAGATCTAAACATGATGGCACAAGAGGAGAAGACAACCATCTAGCTACTGCTATGGACCCATAGTCCAAAGATGAACTACTCACACATCACTCCGGAGCAGGCATGGCGATGTAGAGCCCTCCGGTGATGATTCCCCTCTCCGGCAGGGTGCCGGGAAGAGCTTCAGAACCCTCCCGAGTTAGGGTTGACGGCAGTGGCGCCTCTGGAACTTTTCGTGGAATATGACTCGGCTATTTAGGGTTTTCCCAATAGATGAATATATAGGCGAAGGGGCGGCGTCGGTGGAGGTCTGTGGCGTCCTCACCATGTCACGGGCGGCAGGAGGTGGGACCGCCCGCCACGTGGTGAGGGCGGCCCACGGCCCCCCTTCGTCTCTCCTTCGGACTTCGTGAACGTGTCAGAAAAATAGGGACTTTGGCTTTTATTTCGTCCAATTTCGAGAATATTTCCATAACAACTTTTCTGAAACAAAAAACAGCAGAAAACAGGAACTGGCACTGTGGCATCTTGTTAATAGGTTAGTCCCAGAAAATGCATAAAAATGATATAAAGTGTATATAAAACATGTGGCAATTGGCATAATATAAGCATGGAATATCAGAAATTATAGATAGGTTGGAGACGTATCACATGCAAGCGAGTCCGAGTTGCAGGGGTGTCGGTAAGGTCCAGGACCCTTTCCCCGGGCTCCCTCCGCCTTCGGCTCATCTGCCGCTCTGGCGACGGAGCATGGGCCCCCTACCTGGCGCCAGATGTCGAGTTACGAAACTCGGACATCGGAGGTGCGAACACCTCCTAGTTTTTCGGTAGAAGGGCGCGAGGTGCTCCGACGTCAGTTCCCGGAAAACAAGCACGAACACACAGGATTTTACCTAGGTTCAAACCGCGTTGCCGCGTAATGCCCTACGTCCTGCTTGTCTGGCTTGATTGATGACGGATGATGTTGTACAATTTGTCGCTTACAACTTTCCCGTCTACGCTCCAAGTCTATCCGAGCTTCACCTCGGGAAGGTCTCGAGGTGTTGCCAGTTAGCCCCCGAGCTATGTGTCTAGTAGGAAGTGTTGCCTGCCCCCTTCCCTGTGGCCTCGGGCCTCCTTTTATACATAAGGGAACACCACAGGTGGTCACACTAGAAGCTTCTCATCGTGGAGCGTCACGTGTCGAGCCCCTCCTCCCAGTGGCATCTCCCTGTCGTCGTCGGGGCGTTGCCCGAGCCGCGCTGCCTTCCATGCCGCTTCTTCCGCGGGGCCGAAGTGACGGCAAGCCCGGTCTGGGCCCTGGCGCCTTCAAGGATGTGATGTGTCGCTGCGCCGGGCTGACACTACGTCTACGCCCGACAGCGTGTCTGTGACGTCTTGTCCTCGTGTCCCTCCAGTGCTTGCTCTCCTGCAAAGCCATTTCCTCTGGTCAGAACCGCAGGGTCCTCGCACCACGCGTCTCTGCCTGTACTCCATGGTACTGGTCAACTGCGTAGCGCTTCCCTCCCTGGCAGGGCTCTCCGGGGTCTCGACGGGGTTCGTCCAGGGTCTTTCCGCGGTCCCTTACCGGGGTGTGCTACCCGGGGGTGTTGCCCCAGCCTTCCTCCGCTCCGCGGTTCGAGGTTCGTTGTTGACCAGGCCTGGCCTGGTGCCCCCAGTTCCGCCGGCACGACATACTCCTGGGTCAGTAGTCCTCGACTCAATAGTTCTCGACCCGGTAGTGCTCGGGTCAGTAGTTCCGACTCTAGCGGCATCATAAAAACTCGTGATGTTGGGCATTTTTGGCAGTTTTCGTGGGCTATAGGCCACGGTTTTCGGGTCCGGGAGGATTTCGGTGTCGTGTGACCCTCGATAGACGATGCTTAGCGGCATCGAAAAACTCATGATTTTGGGCATTTCTGGCCGTTTCGTGGGCAATAGTCCACGGTTTCGGGTCCCAGGAGATTTTTGGTGCCGTGTGACCCAGTTAGACGACTCTAGCGGCATCGTAAAAACTTCGATTTTTGGCCATTTCTGGGCATTTTTCGTGGGCTATAGTCCGTGGTTTTCAGGTCTCGGGAGGTTTTTGTGTCGTGTGACCCCCGATACACGACTTAGCGGCATCGTAAAAACTCATGATTTTGGGTATTTCTGGCCGTTTTCGTGGGCTATAGTCCACGATTTTAATGTCCGGGAAGATTTCAGTGTCGTGTGACCCTAATAGACGACTCTAGAGGCATCGTAAAAACTAATGATTTTGGGTATTTCTGGCCGTTTCCGTGCGCTATAGTGCATGATTTTTGGGTCCCGAGAGGATTTTGTAGCTTCGCGGCCCCGGTACCTAACTCCATGGGCATCGTCAAAAACTTGTGATTTCGAGCATTTCTGGCGTTTTCGTGGGCTTTAGTACATGATTTTCGGGTCCATGAGGATTACCGAGTCCCGTGACCCGGTACACGACTCTCAGCATCAACAAAACTCGTGATTTTGGGCATTTCTGGCCGTTTTCGTGGGCTAGTCCACGATTTTCGTGTCCCGGGAGGATTTCGGAACCCCGTGACCCCCGGTAGACAACTCTAGCGGCATCAACAAAACTCGTGAGTTTGTGCTTTTCTGGCGTTTTCGTGGGCTATAGTCCACGGTTTTCGTCCCGACGATTTTGGAACCCGTGACCCCTGATACACGACTCTAGCGGCATCGTCAAAACTCGTGATTTCTGGCATTTCTGGTCGTTTTCGGAGACTATAGTGCATCATTTTTGGGTCCCGGGAGGACTTCGGAGCCCGTGACCCCAGCATCAACAAAATTCGTGATTTTGGGCATTTCTGGCCATTTTGTGGGCTATAGTCCACGATTTTCGGGTATCGAGAGGATTTTTGGGTGTCGGGAGGTTTCGATGCCCCGTGATTCTCGGTACACGACTCTAGCCGCATCATCAAAGTTCGTGATTTTGGGCATTTCTGGCCGTTTTCGTGGGTTATAACCCATTGTTTTTGGGTCTTCACAGAATTTCGATGCTCTGTGACCCCCGGTATACGACTCTAGCCGCATCGTCAAAAGTCATGATTTTGGGCATTTCTGGCGTTTTTGTGGGTTATAACCCACTGTTTTTGCGTCCCGGAGGATTTCGATGCCCCGTGATACCCGTACACGACTCTAGCCGCATCGTCAAAACTCGTGATTTTGGGCATTTCTGGCTGATTTCGTGGGTTATACCTCTTGTACCAATTTTTCCTGGCACATTAGTGTTTTTTGGTCACGGGAGGATTACGATGCCCCGTGATACCCGGTACACGACACTAGCGGCAACGCCAAAACTCATGATTTCGGGCATTTTTGACCGTTTTCGTGGGTTAGAATCCACTCTTTTTGGGTCCCGTGAGGATTTCGATGCCCCGTGATACCGGTACATGACTCTAGCCGCATCCTCAAAACTCGTGATTTTAGGCATTTCTGGCCATTTTCGTGGGTTATAACCCACTATTTTTTGTTCCTGGGAGGATACCGATGCCCGTTGATGAAGTGTGAACTTCTAGGGTGGCCCGATCTTCACGGATTTGAAGCGGATTTGGATGAACGCACGCAAGAACACGAAGAACACGAAGAACGCGAAGAACACAAGAACACAAACACGATACAAAGACATGTTTCCCTCACCGGTCGGTCCAAGCGGTCCAATAGAATCCACACAAGGATGGAAGATTGGCAAGAAGATACAAGGAGGATCTTGAATGGTTGTTTCTCCAACGGTCAACCAAACCGATCCAATAGACTCCACACAAAGATGGAAGATTGGCTAGTAGCTACAACTACAAGTGGAGGTCTTGAATCCACATGAGTGATTTTCTCCACAAGGGGAGGCAACTCCACAAGGGGAGGGGATGAGCACAAGCTCTATCTCTATCTCTTAGCTTGTCTCCCTTTCCTAGGAGGTGGGGAGCTCATATATATAGTCTGTTACAAAGCAGGGGCAAAAAGGGGATTATTTTAGTGAAGGAACGGACGTGTGCGTGAGCTGCAGACGGACCAGCCTGGGGGCCGGCCAAGGCTGGCCTGGGGGCTGGTCGCCTCAGCGCGCTGGCCAGCCCGGAGACCAGCCCGAGCTAGTCTGGGAGCTGACGGCCTCAGCCCTCTGGCCAGCCGGGAGACCAGCCCAAGCTGGTCAGGGAGCTGACGGCCTCAGCTGGCCCGCCAGCCAGGGAACCAGCCAAGGCCGGTCCTGGGGCTGGTTGCCACTGCGTGTTGGCCAGCCTAGGGGCCGGCCTAGGCTGGCCTGTGGGCTGGCTGGCCAGTCTCCAGCCGTTGCTTCTCCATCTACTCTTCCTCCTTCATTATCTTCTCGACGCTTTCGTCTCCTCTTCCAAGCCATCGTCTTGTCGGCCTTCGCTCCTCGTGCACCTTGATCATCCTCACGTGTAGATGTACTCGCCATGTCATACCTAGTAAAGCAAAGAGGACGGTGGTCAAGTAGTATAATGTTCAAAGGTGACATATAGGGAATCACATAGTGGAAGGAGTTCACCTTTGAGGTCGATGACGTACGAGCTTAGGGTGGTTTGCACTACATCATCTCCCCCCCTTTAAAAAGAGTCGTCCTCGACTCTTGCTCTTCATTACAAGCAAAGGAGGTGGATGATTTGTCGAAGAATTTGGATACACCATCCCTACAAACACCAAAGACCAAGCAAACCATGTGTGTGCACGAAAGAGGAGCATATCAACAATGACATGTCCATTCTTTGTCATAGCACCATTAGCACAACACAAGAATATGAAAAGGTAGTGCAAGTGCAAGGTCAAAGTACAAGCAATCCAATGGAACATCTTCCAAATGTGGTAACACAAAAGCTCCATGAAAATATGAGAATTCCATCTAGGTATCTCATCTTGAAACATATGATCGTTATTGCACACAAGGCATTGGAAGGGACAATTTTTCATCAACCTTGATGCAACAAGTGGAGAATTTGGCAAAAACACACAATATAGAATGTCCAAAAGATCATCAAGGTGGCAAACAAAGCATATGAAAGAGCAAGTTTTCAACATAAATGTTGCCACACCCAATTGGGAGAAACCAAAACACTCATGACAAGACACCCACGAAAAGTCATTATGGTTGCAAAGAAGCCATCTCAAAGAACAATTGCTCACATTTGTTGCAACACATAAATCATCCATGTGAAAGATCAAGTATACATGCTTGTCAAAGGGAAAACCAAACACATCATCATGATTGCAAGCAAACCATAAGCAAGAGAAATTGTTCAACTTGTTTGATGCAAAACATGAGAAAGATTTGAGAGTTGGATTCGATCCACTACTCATATATATGCTCTCAAGAGCTCTTTTTGTCAACTCATGTTCACTTTAGGTTGACATTATCATGCGGTTACCGGCACACACAAAACACCAAATGAAGAAATTATGTGCACGGTAAATGAACACATCATCCATCATGATGCGTCTCTTCATTTGCTCATCACCAAACACATCAAAATCAATAGGAACATATGATGTATGTGAGTGGTCACTACGCAAAGTGAAGGATGGAACAAGGTCCATAAGAGAAAACGAAACATCTCCAAAAAGTGAGAAAGCTATGGGGGCAATCTCATAATCAAGTATTTCAACATTATTGCAAACAACACATGTGAAAGAGAAATTGTTCAACATGTTGCATGCAACAATAGGAGAAAAATGGAAACATTCATAACAAGGCATGCTCATGGCAAAATCATCACAAATAGGTAATTCCACATGATCAACATTGGTTTCAAACAAAGTATCACAAGGGAATAAGAATGAATCATATGTGACATCCAAAGAATCATCCATAGCATGCAAGCAATCAAAGGTCATCATGTCCACTAGTGGGATCATGGTCACATCAACACCCATACCTTTGTATTCCGCTCATGTGAAGTAGGTGTTGAAGTAGTAGGCTTCCATGTAGCCGACTTGTTCATCAAAGAAGACATGGGGTGACATCATCTTCATCTCCATGTACATCTTCTCCATTTGAGGCACCGTCAAGTCAAGGAGTGGCGTCTCATCATCCATGAAACCTAGAACACAATGAGAGAACACACTAGAGGAAGTAGTAAGTTGTTAGAAATCGAAATGGTCTCACAAGACCTATCAACTACCTCTCTAACTTATGTGGTGTATCACTCATTCCCTCAAATGGAAGCACTCAAACTCACATATGGTGGAGGCACTCAACTCACTATCACCCTCACTCAAGTGGGCTAAGTGGCTCTCATGCTCACATGTGTTTGGTACCATCTCATAACTCAAAGACGTGAGGGTAGGCTCAATGTTCTCAACTCCAAACGCCTCCAAGGTTGAAGGGAAACTCCCATGCTCAACCTTCTCAACCAACTCGCCTCCAAAGGTCAATGCCCTAGTGTAGGCATCATCACTTGACTCCATGGCCGAAGGGAAAATCCCATGCTCGACCGTCTTCTCACCATCTTGGTCACCAACTTGGCAATCCCACATCATGTGACCATGGACATTGCATAGGGGCAGAAGAGATTGGGACATTCTCGTGGATCATGATCTTGGCCTTGGCAATTGTCGCATATGAGGTCTTCTTCTTGCCATATGGGAGCCATTGTGGTGGTGGCACTTGTTGTAGAGGCCATCTCATGAGAAGTGCTTGAGAAAGGCGCGTCTTGGTTGTGACCTCATGTTTGTTACCATGTTTCTTCCGGCGTCGACGTTGGATGATCGAGAAGTTGTCGAAATCGTCCATGATCTCATCAAATATGGATCTTGAAGCTCTAGTTGGTGCCAATGTAGTGGTGGAACTTGAAGTAGACACCATATGAGGAGCACTTGCTTGATGACGTGCCGTACGTCTTGACTTCTCCTCATGTCGACGTTGACGCTCTTGAGGTGAGGGATGACGTCGAAAGTCATTTGGATGCTTCTCCTCATGGCGATGTCGACTTTCTTGATCTTTTGGCGACCTTGCCTTGGAGCTTGCACTTGAGCTTGAAGATATGTTTTGACGCTTGGCAAGTGTGTCGATGTCGCCTTGAAGCTTGGTCATGTCATGGTTCACCGTAGCATCGTTCTTATGGCGCCTTCGTGAGCTTGATGGACCTTGACTTGGCTTGGCCTTGTCAATGCACTTCTTGGGGCACCGTGTTCTTGTTGATGTAGAATGTCGATGCTTGGCATTCTTGGCGATGTCATCCTCATGGCTCCTTCTTGAAGTAGATGGAGAGTGGCGAAGCTTGGCACTCTTGGCGATGTCTATGTCATGGCTCCTTCGAGATGTTGATGGAGCTTCATAAGATTGTCTCATGGTGGCCTTCTTGGTGCTCCATCTTGAGCTTGAACCATAATAGGTTGTGCCATGACGCTTGGTGGTGACGCTCTTGAACATGGTGGTGATGGGTTTCCTCTCCTCTTGCATGTTGTTGAAGGAGTAGTCGATGTCGTCGCACATGCATGAATAGTGGTAGTCGTAGACGTTCTCCACCATGTCATCGGAGTGGTAGTCGTAGTCGTGGCGCTCCACCATTTCGTTGTAGTCGAAGTCGGTACCATATGATGAGGCATATGCGGAGAGTCGCACCTCATTGTCGTTGGAGCTTGTGTCGTCGGTGTCGTGGTACCGCTCCATGTCATCGACTCGTGTGTACTTGGAGTCGATCCAATATGATGATGGTATGTTGACGTCGTTGTACCGCTCCATGTCGTTGAAGCTTGAATAGTCGGAGTCGTAGCGGAAGTCTTGGTGATGATCCACCGTGTCATGCACGCTCGTGGAGTCGTAGTCGCGGTAGCGGAAGTCTTGTTGATGGTCCATCATGTCATGGGGGTCATAGTTGGTGTAGTAGTCCCCCATGTCCTCAATGTATGAGGCATCATAGTCCATGTGACTCATCGTGTACTCATTATCATCTTGGCCTCCATAGTTGCAATCGCTCTCCCTAGACATGTTAACTCACAAGCAAAGTGTATATATGCGGAGTGGAAAGGAACTAGGACACAACCTCTCACCTTTGTAGATAGTATTGGACATCGTGGACAACCAAAGGAAACGATCACAAAGTAAAGTGCTTGTGTTCAATTATCAAAAGCAAACTCCAAAACACACACGGCTTAAAATTGGATAGGGAGGTATGGTAGGTGGAATGCAAATTGAACCAACCGGAGACCAAGATATTGTTAATGCAAGTAGAGAACCACAATGATCACAAAACAAAACTAGTCAATCTCCAAAGATATGAGAAAGGCTCATGGAAACACACACGTGGAGATAAATGGGACTCGTGCAACTATAGAAATGAGCTAAAGAACCAAAAGATCCTAGCGAAGACTATAAGCTCGGTGTTGCACAAGTACAAGAAGAGCCACTAGCTCGATTGCAAATTATTTGTGGGCTACAAGATTTGCACAAAAGTCACCACCTACAAGATGTTCATCGAGGTTGCGCGCTTCCTACAAGAGATGTGGCAAGTGGTGTTTCTTCTTTTCTTTCTTTCTTTTGATTTGGCAATTTTTGCTTCTTTTCTCTTTGCTCTTTTGAGTCTTTTCTCACCCACTTTGTGCCAACAACCAGATATATAATATATGAAAACTAGCGCATACAACTTTTGCTCGGAAACTACACGGTGCAAATGTGCAAAGCCCAAGCAATCATCAAGAGCTAGACTCAATAGGACATGGTAATCGCAAAGATATAGTGTGGCTTGCAAGGAAAAAGGTCAAAGGTAAGGATTGGAGAGGTTATACCTTCGTCGACAACCTTACCCGTTTGTTGTCGGAGTCTCGTGCTTGCCCACGAATTTAGGGAGTGGTGGAATGGTGTATCAAACGGTATGGTGTCGTAGCCCTCGCTCGTAGTTTCGAAACGAGCTAAAGAACACCAAATTCGGAGTCCGGAGTCGAAAAATATGGCCAAAACGATTTTCAAAATTTTCTGTTTTCGGACCAGCCGAGGGGCCAGCCTTGGCCGGGCTGGTGGCTGACGGCGTCGGCCTGGTGACCAGCCGAAGGGCCAGCCTTGGCTGGGCTAGTGGCTGGCCGAGCTGGGACACGATTATCTGCTAGAAAATGCCCGATTTCGGCCCGAAAAACTTCAAATCGAAGGGGAAATAGATGGAATTAGGCTATGGGAACGCAAAGGAAGCAAGATCAACTTGTTTTGCACGAGATCCAAGGATTAAAACTTGCAAAAACGCACTCAAATCGTAGATCGATCCAAAAGCAAATTGGGGATTTTTTGGGTGAAATTTTCGAATTTCTCAAAATCAAAGAAAAATTTGGGGGAAAGTGGGGGAAACACAAATCAAATCCGTGGCAACCGTTGCTCTGATACCATATGATGAAGTGTGAACTTCTAGGGTGGCCCGATCTTCACGGATTTGAAGCGGATTTGGATGAACGCACGCGAGAACACGAAGAACACAAGAACACAAACACGATACAAAGACACGTTTCCCTCACCGGTCGGTCCAAGCCAGTCCAATAGAATCCACACAAGGATGGAAGATTGGCAAGAAGATACAAGGAGGGATCTTGAATGGTTGTTTCTCCAACGGTCAACCAAACCGATCCAATAGACTCCACACAAAGATGGAAGATTGGCTAGTAGCTACAACTACAAGTGGAGGTCCTGAATCCACATGAGGGATCTTCTCCACAAGGGGAGGCAACTCCGCAAGGGGAGGGGATGAGCACAAGCTCTATCTCTATCTCTTAGCTTGTCTCCCTTTCTCTAGGAGGTGGGGAGCTCATACATATAGTCTATTACAAAGCAGGGGCAAAAAGGGGATTATTTTAGTGAAGGAACGGACCTGTGCGTGAGCTGCAGACGGACCAGCCTGGGGCCGGCCAAGGCTGGCCTGGGGCTGGTCGCCTCAGCACGCTGGCCAGCCAGGAGACCAGCCCGAGCTGGTCTAGGAGCTGACGGCCTCAGCCCTCTGGCCAGCCGGGAGACCAGCCCAAGCTGGTCTGGGAGCTGACGGCCTCAGCTGGCCCGCCAGCCAGGGAACCAGCCAAGGCCGGTCCTAGGGCTGGTTGCCACTGCGTGTTGGCCAGCCTGGGGGCCGGCTTAGGCTGGCCTGTAGGCTGGCTGGCCAGTCTCCAGCTGTTGCTTCTCCATCTACTCTTCCTCCTTCATTATCTTCTCGACGCTTCCGTCTCGTCTTCCAAGCCATCGTCTTGTCGGCCTTCGCTCCTCGTGCACCTTGATCATCCTCACGTGTAGATGTACTCGCCATGTCATACCTAGTAGAGCAAAGAGGACGGTGGTCAAGTAGTATAATGTTCAAAGGTGACATATAGGGAATCACATAGTGGAAGGAGTTCACCTTTGAGGTCGATGACGAGCTTAGGGTGGTTTGCACTACATAACCCGTGATACCCGGTACACGACTCTAGCAACATCGTCAAAACTCGTGGTTTTGGTCATTTCTGGCCGTTTTCGTGGGTTATAACCCACTGTTTTTGGGTCTCGGGGGGATGTCGACGCCCTGTGATACCCGCACGACTGTAGCGGCAACGTCAAAACTCGTGATTTTGGATATTTCTGGCCGTTTTCATGGGTTATAACCCAGTGTTTATGGGTCTCTGGAGGATCGACTATAGCCCACGAAAACTACAAGATAAGGGTATTTATGCATGTAGTTGTACAACCTAACTGATGAATCGTCGCTCCTTGTGACACTTTCATTTTCTTTCATTGAAGCGAAACAGTGGGAAAAGCTCCCTCTGCAATTTTCTATTTTCTCATATATCCAACGTTTATGTACATGTATTTTCTATTTTATTTCATTAATGCAACATCCAAAAAGTTCCACAAAGTGCCGCCACATCATAACTCTCATTGATTCAGCTCAAAATTTGTGATTTTTTCAGTACAATCACGGCAATGCACCTTGCTCCATCTCTACCTACCGCTGGACCGCTCATTGCTTCTCTACTATTATACTCTACGTGTATAGTTCGAATCACGTCTCAACGCGAGATAAGAAACAGAATCCATCCTGCCATGGCCAACATTCTACTAAAAAGCAGAGCAAAAACGTGGCGAGAAATCAGCCACCATTTCGTCGGATATGACCCTACATTCCTACAACGCGTCCGATGACCGCTTTGCATACTCTTGAACCAACGCTCCAAAGAGTGACGGCTTCTCGATCAGGTTGACAGGCCGGTCAAACTCCTTAGACAGTCCTGAAAAGTTTCACATCAATCGATTCAGAATTTCAGATCACTAGGTTGCCGATTTGAACAACAGATAAGTTAAGTTCTTAATTGTCAGTGTCCGAACGTAGTGAAGAAAGCGATATATAGAACATCAGGCTGTTAATCTGTTACCAGCATCTATAACCAGGACTCTGTCGCAGTCCATGACCGTCGGTATCCTGTGCGCGATGGTGATGACGGTGCACGCCGCGAATTCTTCCCGGATGATCCTCTGAATGACGGCATCGGTTTGGGAGTCCACGGACGCAGTGGCCTCGTCCATGAACAGTACCCTGCTTCGTTTCAGCATCACCCTACCCAGACAAAGCAGCTGGCGTTGCCCCACGCTCCAGTTCTCACCGTTGTCGACAACTACGATAATATAAAGTAGCAAAAGTATCAGAGCATTACTATATCTATATGCAGGTGCAACAAACGTCCTAAGTTCTAACAACGTGTTTTACTTAAAGATGTTTAATCACCTAGCATACTAATATGCACAAATACTAGGCGAGTTCAGTTCATTTCTTCAAGTACTTGCTCACGGAGGTAGAATAGTATTATATAGGTCAACTGTCAAGATTGTAAACAGTGTGAGACAATAATTAGAGGAGCTTGTACCTGATGCCTCGAGTTTTTCAGGTTTCGAAGCCACGGCTTCTTTGAGCTGACAACGATCCAAGGCCTAAAACGAAGAAAGTTTAGGATTCCTCAAAAATCATTGCAAAATTTGTCACTTGTTTCTGGCAAAAAATACCTGCCAAATTTCCTCATCAGAGTACTTTTCAAGCGGGTCGATGTTGCTACGAATCGTGCCTTCAAAGAGGACAGGATCTTGTGGGATGATACCGAACCGAGACCTCAAATCGTGGAGTCCTAAGGTGCAGATGTCAACACCGTCGATTATTATCTTCCCCTCAGATGGCTCAACCATTCGGAAAAAGGCTTGGATAAGTGTCGATTTTCCACTGCCAGTTCTACCGACGACTCCGATCTTCTCTCCTCCGTGTATACTTACTGTGATGCCCTTCAACACTAGTGGAGTGTTATGGCGGTACCTAACCTGCATTCACACACATAATAATTTGTTGTTCACTTCATTTTTTTCAAGATAATATCAGGAAGCTATTAGCTCTCCCTACCAGAAAAAGTCCCTGATCGATGTGGTTTAATATGATAAAATATTATGCATTGCGAAATAAAAAATATCACGAAGTTACCTTGAGATCAATGATATCGATATCTCCTTTTGCTGGCCAGTTCGCAACAGGTAAACTATCCTTGATCCTCCACTCTGTCTCGGATGGGATGTTTGTGAATTGCTTTATCCTCTCGACTGAGACCATTTTGTTTTCAATGAGGCAACTCATCCATATGCCATAGAAAAACACCGCGTTGAGGGATAGACCATAGGAGAGCGATAAACCCACGAATTCTGCACCAAAAGTAGCTTAGAAACATTAATTAATGCAATTGTCCGTGTTTAGTTTTGAATGTTTTTTGGTCCTTATTTAGACTTGAGAGGAATACATTAGCCATGAAAGACGTCTAGTCACTAAACTTGTGTGAAGTAAAAAATATTTCAAGATTGAAACACACAACCTATAATCGATTGGATGTCGGACATGCATATACCTTGCTTGACGAACCCTTTCGGCAATGTCACCATGAGCAAGGCGGTGAAGCATAGAACAAAGCTTCCCATGATCTCTAGCCGGAGGCCAAGCCACTCGGTGGCGCCATTGTTGTGGAAGTCCATCCTCAAACTAGAATTCAAGCGGTTCAGATTCTCCTGAAAGAAGTTGTCTCCTTTCCTGAAGCATCTGATGGTTATGACACCCTGAACCGTCTCGGAGAAGTGGTTGATCACCGGAGCCTTGGTGATGGACTCTAGACGAGTAAGCTCCCTCGATGTTGAAAGATAATATCCCTGCAAATCAAGCTAGTAATTAGCAAGTAGCTGCTAGATGGAACTAAGAAAAATATAACAAATTAAATTAGTCAGGTAGCTGGATAGTTTTAATTAAGTTACTACTTACCCGGTACCATATGTTGAGTATGAGCAGCGGAATGATGGCAATGACAGACGGCCATGCCACTTGGCATGTGACAACAAGGACGCTGATCATCGAGATGTACATGTAGACACTATTCCATACAAAGAAGGGGAGCAAGAGATCAACGATCATCTGGTCTGATGATGCCTGCAAAATCGTGCCACTTTGAGAACATCAAATATATATACGAAGCTAAGCTGGTTGGTTTCTACGATACCTACATACGTACCCTGGTGAGGATCCTCCCGGATGGGGTGGTGTCAAAGAAGGACATGGGAGCGTGGAGGATGCTATGGAGGATCTTCTTGAAGAACCGGTTGGCGGTCTTGAGGCTAATGAAGGCCACAAGGAACAATCTCACTGAGACGAGTAGCACTGAGGTCGCGGCAATGATGACATACACCTGGATGAAGAGTGATGGTCGGTACTCGCCGGAGGTCTCGTAGGAGAGCCACAAGTCGCCGGACACCACGGACACCTGCCACACGATGGACATGAAGACAATCGCCGCCACGCCCCACCACCCCCATGTCTCGGTCATGTACTGCCTGTACACGTCGAAGCTAATGTGGCTGCTCCCACGCTCCTCGTCTTTGGTCAGCCGCGCCGCCGACACCTTCTTAGCGGTGGATGAGGAGGCACCGGCAGCATTGCCATTGGATGATCTGCCTGCAGCGGGCTGGTGCGAGATGGGCAGCGGCTGGGGGTCGACCTTGGCTGGTGTTGCATTGTCCACGAGTTCCATGGAGCTGTCGTGTGCGGCAACGAGTGCCGTGAAGTTGGTGCCTGCCTCGAGGAGCTCATTGTACTTGCCAGATTGGACTATCATACCATCCTTCATTACCTGCCATCACCAAAATGTAAAATTAAATAACAAAATAATTATTATTTTATTTTACAAGAATGGAATCGCTAACCTTCCAGTCGAATTGATCCAAAGAATCAAAGATGATTAAGACTATATCTGTATGCAATGTACTTACATATATGCAATCGGCATTGTGCAAAAAATCGACTTGGTGGGTCACAAGCACCACGGTCTTGTTCTTGAGTACACCTCTCACACATTCCTTCAAATTTAAAAGAACAATTTAGTCTGGCTAGCTGGTGAAATTCTAAGAACAGAAAGCAAGCATGAGGTGGTAGGGCGTTTGTAACGTACCTTGAAGATCTGGGTGCCCGTCTGTGCATCGACCGCGCTGAAGACGTCGTCGAGGAGGTAGATGTCGCAGTCTTGGTAGACGGCGCGTGCGAGCTGGATGCGCTGCTGCTGGCCACCGCTGAGGTTGATCCCGCGCTCGCCGATCTCCGTCTGGTCACCCTGCTCCATCATCTCCAGGTCTTTGTCAAGGCAGCACACCCTGATGGCCTCCCTGTACCGCTGCTGCTGCATCGGCAGGCCGAACAGGATGTTCTCCTCCACGGTGCCGCTCTGGATCCATGATGTCTGCGCCACGTACGCCGTGCTGCCGCACACCTTCACCTGCAATCAAGAGACCAACCCACAATTTCAAGCATTAGTTGGAATAAAGCAAACGTATGAAATATTCCTGTAGGTTACTCTGAAAATGTACCCAGAAGAACATATTTTTATACTAGAAAACAAATTGAAATACAGTACATCTTTTTGGACAAAGGGTGAACTTTATTAGCTCAAAATGGAACATGCATCAAGAGGATACAAACACAACGAGCACACACCCTGCCTCTGGATTGTCTTGTTAGGATGCACACACACACAGCCGACATCAATGCCAACACACGAATAATTAAATTACTCGTTTTTTTTTTTTTTTTGAGGAAGAATTAAATTACCCGTTTTATATATAAAACATCTACACTTATATTAGTACTAGAATCGATCCTCATAAAGTCTACTCCAGAAAGCTTCCTGTGCATCCACTGCCTGGTAACAAAAATTACTGGGACTGAAACCACTGATCTATTATTACACGCCAACTCTGCAAATGAAGAAAGCTGTACTGATACAGGAAGAATAAGATGCAGATCTGTGTTGCGTGCGTACATCCACTGCTGGAAACAAGAGGGCGAGGGGAACGAACCCCGTAAGGCAGCAATCTAGGACTGAAGAGCCCCTAGATCAAGGCTTCACAGACGAGCACCTCTCCATCTCCAACCTCAGAACGGGTACTCTCTCGCCGCCCCCTTTCTGAGGAGGGCGACGGCAGTAGCGATGGAAGGAAGGGCGGGCAGGGGACAGAGGAGGAAGGAAGGCCCTCGATCAAGCCTTGATCATCAAGGCTGCTGCGGGCTGGATGGTTTCCATTCCGTCTCAAAAATACGGATATCAATAATTACCTCACACTTTTTTATTACCACAAATGAACTCAAATAGCTGTGCTGCCGTAGAATTGGAGTGACGTTTTCAAACTGTTTGGAAAAATACCCCTGCAATTTTCAAACTATTTGGAACGTCACTCCATCAGCGTGCCACAAAGTTCTTGATGATGATTGTGGGTATTCTCTCTCTTTAAGAACTAAGATATACCCCCATCAGCTTTCGTAGATACATGACGTGTAAATTTATTTATAACGTCAATATTTGAAAAGTGTATCTACTATACAATATCAATAGATTCCACGATGAAATGTTCTTATAACATATTGTACATGTTGATATTCCCTTCTATATATTTTGTAAAATTTAACTAAATCCATACAACATAGAGACTGTGCCAATAGACATTCTACATATAATTGAAACCAATATAAGACATAAATTTGGATGAGGTATACCTTGCCGTAGACCTTTCTTGTCTCGCCGAGGATGCAACCAAGTAGCGAAGACTTGCCAGACCCAACCATGCCGACAACCGCCACCATTGCACCACCTTGTATCTCGAGGTTGATCCCATGCAACACCTCCTCCTCGTCCCATGCAAACACTCCATCTTTCACCTGCACAGCGAGACGCCCTTTCGACGAGACAGTCATCTCCCTCTCTACTGCATTATCATCTAGCTCTGCACTTGTTAAGTACCTAAGATATTAGAAAAAACTAGGTCAATTATGGCTCTTAGAAGCTTGGATGCATGCAATGGACCAAGGTTTGAAATTTCAGTTCATTCACAACATGTACTGAAATAGTCAGTTAAATTAAGAGTGGGATAATACTTAACGAGTCAAGGCGTTGTAGAGAGATCATGGCTTGGGACACCTGGATTAACGACTGAGGAAAGTTCCTCATGGGCTCTTGGAGGATCTTAAGGAAGGACGTGGCGGTGAAGACAAGGCCAGCGTCGAGGTGCACGCCGGCAAGGATGCATGTCCCGAATACGAGCGCAGAGATGAGGACCGGAGCACTCCACAACGCGATCATGTTGCACGAGTTGGAGTAGAGGAAGCATGTGAGCCACCCAAACTCGAGGCATCGGAAACCAGCGATGCGCGCATGGAAGTGCTCCTCCCACGCCTGCAGCTTGATCACTCGCATGTAGCTCAGCATCTCGCTCGTCGCCTTCACTCGCTGGTCACGTTCCCCCATAAGAGAGAACTGGTATCGGTTGTTCCGACGGTTGCCCAACACGATGAAAGCCATAACTCCGAGGAGGCCGACTAGCGCCGACATCACGGGAGGCCCTAGGTATACGTACAACATCCCAAGGGACACAAAGACCTGCAAAATCATATTGTATACCATTAGAACGTACAAATACTAGCTACAACTAGAAAAGTTAAATATATCTATCTGTGTCCAAATAACCCAAGTTACTCAATATTGAAAGGATATCAGAGTTGCCAAATTTTAACTGGACCATTTCACAATTTATCCTATTTGAACTGAAACGACATTTTTCTTGATCGACTGCTACTATTAACATGGATTCTAGTTCATATTTGTTAGAAAATACACATACTCCCTCTGTCCCAAGTCACCTGACATCGTTATTAAAAAATATTCTAAAACTGAGTGTTAAGTATGAGTATCAACACCATTGGCAGAATCCCCTCAACGTACACCATTGGCAGTAAGTGGTAGTCAACCATTTTATATACATCGAGATCTCAGAGACTAATTAGTAGTGAGATTCTTAAAAATTACTGTCATGTCTGCAGGATCTACGAAGTACGTACTGTACATGGTTTGACCAAAACATGCATAGGATCACGCGGCACTTGTCCAGTGTATTGCATGCACAGTTACCGGTGACTACGAGTTGGAGTATACCTGTAGCGGCATGATCCATAGGTTGTGCATCTGGAGCATCATGTCGGCGAGCTGCTGCGCGTCGACGGCCATGTAATTGACGATGACGCCGAGGCCGTGGCGGTGCCGGGAAGCGCACGAGAGGCGGAGGCCCTTGCGGTAGAGCGCCGTGATGAGCGCGCCGCGGATCTGCATCCCCAGCTTCTGGCACTGGAAGTTGTACTGGTGGCTGCTCAGCGCCTCCACTGCCTTCCCCGCCAGCAGCAGCAGCACCAGCCGCGCGCCCTCCCACAGCGGCCGCCGCTCCGACGCCGGCGCCGACGTGAAGTCCACGAAGCTCTGGATCAGCATCGGCCCCACGAACATCACCGACATGCGGACCAGCCCCAGCGCGCCGTTTGCCAGAATCTGCGGCCAGAAGCACCGGACCAGGGTGCGCGCGCAGCTGCCTCCTGAGTCTTTGGACCAGTGGGTGGCGAAGAGCTCGTGCATGCGCTCCGGCCGGTGCCGCGGCGCCAGGGTCGGCACGTCCGACAGGTTCAGCGTAGCGCGGTACCCCCGCTTAATCAGCGGGTTCATCCACCACCACGATGCCTGCGACGCCCATGACGCCGTCGCGTACAACGTCACGTTCTCCAACTCCGCTTCGTCGCCGGCCTCTTCCACGACGTCGTCGCTGCAGATGCCCGTGGCTCCGGAGACCGCGATGGCCGAGAGGGGCAGGGACAGGACGAGCGCGGCGATGGAAAAGAGAGCGTCGTTCGTGGCGCCGGAGGAGAGGAGGCACGCGGCGGCCGTGACCGCGGCGAGCGCGGACGCGGAAAGCCAGAAGAGGCGGAGGACAAGCGGATGCTGAGCCGCACACGACCGGCTCTCTCTGGCCACGACCGCCGTAGCGGCGAGGTGCGCTGCGCACGGGAAAGCCAGGAAAAACGCCGCCTCCTGCTTGGAAGCAGAGCTCCTCGTCGCGACAACGACGGAGAGGCCGAGGAGCACGGCGTAGAAGGCGGCGAGGACCGCGGACGCCGCGAGGGCCACGAAGTAGCGGGCGCCGACCGGTCGACGCTGCTGCTCGTCCTCGTCCGCCGTCGTGGCGACGACGAGGGGCTTGTGGAGGGTGTCGTCATGCGACCTCCGGCGAGACGTGAGGAAGGCGCGAAGCTGGAGGCAGGCGAGGACGGCGAGGAAGGCAAAGGACGAGAGGGAGAGGAGGCACGAGGAGAGGAAGAGGAGGTTGCCGGCCGGTGGAGAAAAGGCGGTCTCCATGGCTGGCAGCTGAGGAGCTAGCGCTGGCCTTCTCGATCTATATTTTGAGCGAGCTGAGTGTCAGTGGGGTGTGAAATCTCACTCACTTAGTCGACTGTATCTCATTCTCATGGTTTAGAAATGTTTTTCCCTTTTTGTTAGACCAATACGTGGACTTGAAGTAGATTTGTGTTTAGTTTTTAAACTTTGGACTTGAAGTAGATTTATTTTTGAGAGGTGGACTTGAAGTAGATGGCCAACGTGTGATATGCTTTCTGGTGCTAAAGAGTGAATAGGGCGCGGCCACCCGAAATCAGCTCCAGCAAAGACTTGCAACACCTTTGCACGTTATTATCTATTATATACTAAAAGCAAAATGAGTTAGCTAATAGAGCCACCACGTTAATCCACATCATCTAAATTAATTATAGTGGTTAGATCTAAAATATATGGCTGAGATTTTTTTAATATATTAGATTACGTAACATGCGTGACACGACTCATGCTGATAACGTGACCTCCCTTGACTCGCAAAAAAAAAAAATGTGTACCTTTGTTTTTTTTTTTGCGAATCATGTGTACCTTAGCTGTACCGTCATAGCTAAAGGAGATTTTTTTTACCTCCAACCGTCCAACGTGGTGGCAAAGGAGACGTGCACTAGCTAATTACGTGCTTCCACCAGATAATTACGCGTCTCCGTTTAAGACACCGGCCGTATGCGAGAGTAGCTAACTGCCTTGAAACGTGATAGTTAAGAGAAAAATTGAAACGTGATGGGAAACGATGGTAATTGCTAGGATATGCACAGCTCATAAACGATAGTCACTAAGTATATTCTCTATTTACTTAGTCTGTGTTTGTGAGTTTACTTAAAATCAAAATTTGTAAAATAACAAAATATGTAGCAGCATTCATAATAACAAATTTATTTAATATGATAAAACTTTTTATATTGAATCTAATACTAATGATTTTGAATTTCATATGTTGATGGTCAAACTTTATAAACTTTGATTTTGACTAAACACCAGAACACAAGTTAATTAGTTACTGAGAGAGTATGTTGTTTCTACGATTGAGTCCACATAATTGATATTTTATTTGACAATCATCAGACCAACGCACTAAAAAAAACGCATGTAAAAGTTCGGATTCGTGGAATTTAAAAATTAATGAAGTCACGATATTAATTGCACTACATACATTGTTTCTATGATTGAGTACATATAGACGACAAATTAATTTGACTTTCATCAAACCAACAGTATCACAAAATGCATGCGGGAGTTTGAAATTCTGAGTTGTGACATTTTAATATTAATGAATTAACGACATTAGTCGCATTATCGACAGGAACATCCCTCACACTAAAAAGTTACTGGCTTAATGATACGCTCACATTTGCCCTCACATTTGGTTAATATAGATTTACATTATATATTACAAATCATTGATTTTCTTAAGATCAATTAATAGATTGATTTACAAGCTACAACAATGCATACGAAAATTTGATTAAAGATATTTACCGTGCGACAAATAACCACCAGGAAAACAATAGAAAATAGTTATTCATGTGATTTATTCTCGATAACCTTCCCTATAATTTAAATTTCTATTAACACAATATTTTCAAAAGCATGTAAGAGAAGTGTATATAAAAACATTAACATATACCGTTCTAAATGAAAGACAAAAAAATGAATCTAACCGTGCAAATGCGTGGGTCACCGTGCTAATTTACGAAAGATCAATAGCCTTTTAATCGTCTAATAATTGTCCCGCAAGATTCTATACTCCCCTAATTATGGCGTGTGCGAAGAAAACGCGATCTGATAGTTTAAAAACGATGACCGTACTCACCTTTTTCTACCGTATCAAGACAGGACTTTTTCCCTTCCATGTTTTCTTTGAAATCAAAAACAGATATGTAAATGAAACATGTTGCGCCCATTTAGAATAAACAAACTACATATACTAAAAAGAACATTGTGCTAAAAGTGTACTCATATGTATGTGTGCGTGACTGAGAATACGAAGTTAATCACAAGACAGTTACAATTTTTAGATACGTTGAGTATGATGTAAATATACTCATGAGCATACTACCACAATGAGCATACTACCACAATTTACATATGTCGTCCATTCACGACTTGAGCCAAGATTTTTTTAGATTGACAAAGTTACAATTTCAGGCTTGATATCGACAGGAACATCGACTCATATTCAAAAGAGTAATCATGTTTAATTGTGTACAATGTGGCGCAAAACCCGAGGTTGGATTAAAATAATAGAAGATAAGCCAAAACAACCATTGGCTACATGGAGCACTGCCTGATAAGTGTGGAACCATGGAAAAACACCAAGAATTAGATGGAACCAATAGGTTTGTTCTGTGAAACTATCCCAATAAGTTATTGGCTAGAATTTCATGGTCAATTAAAAAGATTACTTTTTAGATGGCTTGAAGTTAATTGGTGATTGATATTTTTTGAAACTATGTACCATCCAATTATTTATCTACCATAATACTTAGGATAGTTATAGAATATATAATTTAGATTTCAATCTTACAGTATCTAAGATACCTCACATTTAGTTCTTAGACATTATTAATACGCTAAAAGATAATGCCCTCGCATTTGCGAGGGCCACCTTGCTAGTTTTTTGCAAAAAGACAACCACGGTATAAAGAATCCCAAATAATTAAAATTACAACTAGGTCTTAAGACCAACTAGCGATGAGTACAAGCAGTTTAGCAAGCCAAAGGCGCGCTACCGTCCTGACCTTCCCTCACTGAAGTCAGGTGAAGCTTGTCGCAATAGAGATTGTTATAGTAAACGGACAAAAAGTCGGCGTGCTAACGCCCTGAAAGACCAACACATCGAAGCTGAAACCATCGCCAATTATGAAAATCATGTAATCATGTAGATCGGAAGAGCCAGACCTACAACAACACTAACGAACACAAAAAACAGACTAGCCCTCGGACACACAACTTCACACGCCTTCCGTCGATACTAGACGCAACACCAGAGCGAGGATAGAACGGGGAGGACCTTATCTATCTTTAGCATGTCGCCGCCACCACACCATGACGAATTAGACACTCGAAGAACTTAAAAAGGGGAACGAAACCTTCCTGCCGGCGAGGGCTGCGGTCCGCCACACCGCCATTGTCGCCAGCGAGAGGGATGAAGAACATATCGCCCGGGATGAGCCTTACTGGTTCGGTATTCTCTTCGGTAGTACACACCTTTTGCAGGTTGAATCGAAGTACGACCTCCATGGCTCGAAGCAACCCATATATAAGAACATCTCCACAAACAGAAGTAGGGTTTATACTGGACACTATTGATGGGTGCTAATCCGTCTAAACTTGTCACCATTGCAAATCGGTCTAAACTGGTCGCGAAATAAACGATCTACGGTGCAGTGTGAAAAAATAATTTCACTCAGATTTGAATAAATCCGGGAATTACCCAATTCAAATGTATCTGACGTCAACATGGCTGCGATGCGTCATGGTGGAATGTCAAGTGAATTCTTTGCTTGCTCGTGCGTTCAAATCCTCTTCGTGTGCTTTTAGATTTGGAAAATAATTTGAACATCAATCTTCAAATCTATCCAAACTTTTTCTAAACTTTTTAACGAAATTCTCGAATCTCTGTAGGGTGTGAAAAGGAAATAGTATAAAACTCTGCTTCAGTGTGCTACGATAAAAAATAAATTGGAGCCCCTCCGAATATAATAAATGTGATTCCGGAAAATTTTCATGACTGTGTTCTGGTGTCACGGTCGGCATACACCGAACTACGGAACTTTGCCGATCGAGTGCCAGTGCCACCGTACTGGTGCTGGGTGTCATAATTTTTTTTTCCTGTGGGTGGCCTGAGTCTAGGGCACAGAAGAGATGTTTAATAAGCCCAGGCACTACGAAACACATGCAGTGATCGCAAATCAAGCTGACTGATTTTGGACAGGGGATCTATTACACATGCAGTGAGCTTATGGAACTATGAAACAAGCAAGCGGCATGTCAGGAATATCTAGGAGATCGTTTAATTTAGGTTTGAAGCCTAGTTGTGCTGCAGAGATCAGAGATGACAAAATATAAAAGGTTTAATTACACACAAGCCTGACAACGAGAAGCCAATAAACGTGACACACATTTATTTTCAAATTAGGTTCGAAGCCAACTTGTGATTGCTGCCTCTCAAACATTAAGGTCAAAGAAGTACAAGTGGCCTGTCAGGCATATTTACTATGTAATTAATGGCTGATACGCCATTAGAGCAATAGATGGAGTGTAAATACAGCGGAAAATGTGGGCTTCACAAGAGTTTGAATACTAATACATGGAGGGAGTTCAGATTTTTTTTAAAGAAAAACATTCATACGACTTCAGAGTGCAATAATCCCGAAATCAATTATGTTCATCTCAAATGCATGCCGTTTAAAATGTCCAAACACTATGATTGTCTCTCCTCTCTATTCCACATACGGCGTTACGGAGAGAGAACTCTCTCTCCACAGACAAGAACCAAGATATATGAAAATATCTGATTCTAAATTTGTCACCATAACGTGTATCTATCATATTGAAATCAAATATGAGAGTAAATTTTGAACTAGTACAAATTTTGTTGAGTATAGAAGATTTGACTAATCTTATTGTCAAATTTGCATATGACCTAGGATTGACAAGATTCCAATGAAAAATATGTTCTTCTCGATGAGATAAAAACTCTTTTGTTTGAGAATATTAATTTTTTACATCATCTTGAGTGATGTCTATTAAAATAATAACCTCGAGTTTGTGTAGTTTTACACCAACACCGGTGTCAAGAAAAACCCTTTTTGTCGACAATAACCAAGATATAAAAGTTTATTTTGTTAAATTAGGTCGCAATAATGTGAACATTTCATAAGAAGTTCAAATATCATGTTGGATTATGAAACAGGCCAAATGGTATCCAGTATAGATAAACAATAAATTGTGGTTGACAAATCATTTGGGGATATTATCTTAGCCGGTGATTTGATTTCTAAAATTAGTGTATGTACTTGTCTACTTGAGTAAGAGGATGAGACTATGTTAGTACTTTATCTGTCCTAGATTGCATACACCCATGCATTTCAATCAAATTTTATCACCGTTTTACAAGCAAAATATGTGTTACATACTATAAGAAAAATAAAATTGGAATTTATATTCGAAAAAAGTTTTATGTGGGATAATTTTATGATATCCCTCAAATGTATTACTAGTACAATTAAGTTTTCAAGTCTAAATAATTGTCCAATGTTATTACTAATACTCCGTCCAGTCGGGTCATAGGGTTTTTTTTTTTTGAGTGGAACGACTGAAGCTTCATCAAGAAGCAGACAGAATGTTTACATGAATCCCCATATCCAAAGGGGCAGAAAACCACACATGTCTACCTATGGTCAGACTGGTTGCACTGCGGGCCAGTCGATGAGCTTCAACGTTTGCTTCGCGTCGTTCGTGGCTAAACACAGCCACTAGTGGAAACCGGACCTTTGGTGGAGAGGGGTGTTGGGCTCTAGTCCCGGGCGTGGTTCGAACCCGGACTAGAGGAGGGAACTAGTACCGGGCCGGCGGCTCTGACGCTGCGCAGGTCCGGTCCCGGGTCGTAGGGCACCTCTAGTTCCGGGCCGTGATACCACTCGGGACCGAGGCAGTCAGCGGCAGGGTGGAGACTGGAGGGTGGGCCTTTCGTCCCGGGCCGTGGTACAACCCGGGACTAGAGGTCCCGCTATATCATCTCCCACCCCGGGCCGGCCACCATTTTTGAACTCTCAAGTTCATCTCCATTGTTTCTCTCTCAAGCTCAAGTGTAGCTCCATTTTTTTCCAAGATTTGTCAAGATAGACGGCACCCATCTCTCCAAGGGTTAGCAACACTTGATCCTTTCACCCGGCGGCCGAATTTTTGCCATTTCCATACAAGTTTAGCTCATTTCATTTTTGTAGTGCTACCTAGGTGTTTGATGAAATGCCTAAGCTAGGTAGTTCATATTTTTATATGTTTTTGAGCTCAAATTAATTTATGATTTGTGGATTTTAGTGTCGTCTCGGTCCTCACCGCCGTCGATAGCCCCCCCGTCCCGTGACCGGCACCACCTCGGTGAGCCTCTTTTTATCTTTTATTTTAAAAAATTACTTGTATGATTTGAATGCATAATTATTTTTCTTGTATAATTTTCTTATGTTTTTATATGTATAGTGTCATGGTTTTGATATCCGTCCCCGTCGGCCCTCGTCCGGTCTATGATTCGGATGTGGTATATTTTTATCACTATTTATTTTGTTTCGTGTTTATAACAATCATGCCGACCAACTTGACATAGATATATTTTTATTTAGGAGGTAGTTGAACCGGAAATTCCAGCCGACCCTATTGTCGAGTTTTTAAAAAAGAAAACAACGATTTGAAAGCAAAATTGAAGATAAGTGAAGATCTTCGTCTCCAATGCCTAGAAAAGAAGATGGAATTGGACTTGAAGATTGCCGACATCGTTGATGCTCACGGGGTCGAGCTTGCCGACGTCGTCGCTGCCTACGAGATGAAGATGGATGCAATGCGCGTCAAGCTTAAAAATTAGAAATATGTCATTAGTCAAGAGGCTTGGTATCATTATGCTGTTGGTTCAATAGTTACCTTAGTTGCGATTCTGATCGCATTTGTTGTTGGATTTAAATTCTTTAGATAGTTGTATTCTAGCTAGTTTCAATTAATTTATGTTTTATGAGAACTATGTATTACATTTGGTCACTACTCTACTTTGGTTTTAATGTGATGAACTTGTATTAATGAATATGGTGTTTCCTATTATGTTGGTTTACCGTAATGGGTTTTAGCGGTGATTTGCAGATGAGTCATCCATGGATGTACGCTGACCGACGCTCTAAAGAGTACATGGATGGCGTGCAATCTTTTCTCAATGTGGCTAAGGATAACAAGGGGCCGAATGGTTTTATGTGTTGTCCATGCAGAAATGTCGGAATGAGAAGGATTACTCTAACACAGACAGAATTCACCTCCACCTGATAACTTCTGGTTTCATGCCCGGCTATAATTGTTGGACCAAGCACGGAGAAAAAGGGGTTATGATGGAAGACAACGAAGAAGAAGAGAACGATGACAACTACATGTACCCTGAATACGATGGTAACCCAACAGGGGAAGCTGATGATGAAGAGGTACCAGATGATCCCATCATACATGATGATTTACGTGGGGTCATCGTTGATGCACATACCCTAGCAGAAACTACACTTGAGAAGTTGAAGTTGGAGCGCATGTTAGAGGATCACAAAACAAAGTTGTACCCAACTTGCGAAGATGGCAACACAAAGCTCGGTACCACACTGGAATTATTGCAATGGAAGGCAGCGAATGGTTTATCTGACAAGGGATTTGGGAGTTTACTGAAAATAGTGAAGGACAAGCTGCCGGCTGGTAACGAATTGCCTGAGAGTGCGTATGAAGCAAAGAAGATTATCTGCCCTCTAGGATTAGATGTGCAGAAGATACATGCATGCATTAATGACTGCATCCTCTACCGCGGTGAGAAGTATGAGAATTTGAATGAATGCCCGGTATGCGGTGCATTGCGGTATAAGATCAGAGCAGATGACCCTGGTGATGTTGAGGGCCAGCCCGCCAGGAAGAAGGTTCCTGCCAAGGTGATGTGGTACGCTCCTATAATACCACGGTTGAAACGTTTGTTCAGAAACAAAGAGCATGCCAAGTTGTTGCGATGGCACAAAGAAGACCGCAAGAGCGACGAGATGTTGAGACACCCGGCTGATGGGTCGCAGTGGAGAAAAATCGATACAGAGTACAAGGAATTTGCACGTGACGCAAGGAACTTAAGGTTTGGTCTCAGCACGGATGGCTTTAATCCTTTTGGGGAGCAGAGCAGCAGTCATAGCACCTGGCCTGTGACTCTATGTATCTATAACCTTCCTCCTTGGTTGTGCATGAAGCGGAAGTTCATTATGATGCCAGTGCTCATCCAAGGCCCGAAGCAACCCGGTAACAACATTGATGTGTACCTGAGGCCATTAGTTGATGAACTTTTACAGTTGTGGCGTGATGAAGGGGTACCTGTGTGGGATGAGTACAAACAAGCGGAATTTAACCTACGAGGGTTGTTGTTTGTAACCATCAATGATTGGCCTGCTCTTAGTAACATTTCAGGACAGTCAAACAAGGGATACAATGCATGCACGCACTGTTTAGATAACACTGAAAGTATATATGTAGGTAACAAGAATGTGTACCCGGGTCATCGTCGATTTCTTACAACTCAGCATCCCCTAAGAAAGAAAGCAAGCATCATTTCAAAGGTGAGGCAGATCACCGGCCGAAGCCACCCCTCCAAAGTGGTGAAGATATATATGATGCGGTCAAGGATTTAGATGTAATCTTTGGAAAGGGTCCTGGCGGACAGTCTGTTCCGAAGGACGCTAACAACCACGTTCCCCTGTGGAAGAAGAAGTCTATATTTTGGGAACTACCCTATTGGAAAATCCTAAAGGTCCGCTCTGCAATCGACGTGATGCACGTGACGAAGAATGTTTGCGTGAACCTGCTAGGCTTCTTGGGCGTGTATGGGAAGGCAAAAGATACTCCGGAAGCACGAGAGGACCAGCAACTTTTGAAAGACCCAAAGAACCTGCATCCAATGAGGACGGATAAAGGACGTCTACGTCCTGCTAGCTACGTTCTTACCAAAGAAGAGAAGGAGATATTTTTTGAAGTCCTGAGCAGTATGAAGGTCCCATCTGGCTTCTCGTCGAATATAAAGGGAATAATAAATATGGCAGAGAAAAAGTTCCAGAACCTAAAGTCTCATGACTGCCACGTGCTGATGACTCAATTGCTTCCGGTTGCATTGCGGGGGCTTCTACCGAAAATGTTCGAGTATCCATTGTTCAGCTATGTGCGTTCCTCAATGCAATTTCGCAGAAGTCAATCAGCCCAACCACTCTAGTAAGGTTACAGAAGGATGTGGCTCAATGTCTCGTTAGTTTTGAGTTGGTGTTCCCACCATCCTTCTTCACTATTATGACACATCTCCTAGTACACCTGGTCGACGAGATTCACATTCTGGGTCCTGTATTTCTACACAATATGTTCCCCTTTGAGAGGTTCATGGGAGTGTTGAAGAAGTATGTTCATAACCGTGCTAGGCCAGAAGGAAGCATCTCCAAAGGGTATGGAACAGAGGAGGTCATTGAGTTTTGTGTTGACTTTATTCCCGGCATTAAGTCGATTGGTCTTCCTGAATCGCGACATGAGGGGAGACTAAGTGGAAAAGGCACTCTAGGAAGAAATCATACATATGCAGGGACGGGTATTCTTTCACAAAAGCACACTACACAGTTCTGCATAATTCCACTTTGGTGGCTCCGTATATCCAGATGCACAAGGATATTGTACGCTCCAACAACCCGGGGATGGATGACTCCGCCATTGCAAAGGAACACATGGAGAATTTTGGCGGTTGGTTGGAAACGCATCTGAACAACAACAACACAGTCTCAGATGAGCTGTACTTGTTGTCTAAGGGGCCATCTTCGACTATTTGGACTTTCCAAGGGTATGAGATAAACGGGAATACATTTTACACGAACGCCCAAGATAAAAAGAGCACCAACCAAAATAGTGGTGTCCGCTTTGATGATAAGAGCACGAACGGCAATGGGCGAAATGAGGCCACGGTCACATATTATGGTTGCATAGAGCAGATATGGGAACTTGACTATGGACCTTCTTTTAAGGTCCCTTTGTTCTGGTGCAAATGGTTCAACCTGAAAGGCGGCGGGGTAAAGGAAGACCCATTGTACGGAATGACTACAGTGGATCTCACGAATGTTGCGTACGACAACGAACCATTCGTTCTAGCCAAGGATGTGGCTCAGGTTTTCTATGTGAAGGACATGTCTACCAAGCCAAAAAAAAAGATAAGGAAGTGAATACATCAGCCGATGAGCCAAAGCGCCACATAGTTCTTTCAGGGAAAAGAACCATCGTGGGAGTGGAGGACAAGACAGACATGTCAGAAGATTACGACAAGTTTCATGAAATTCCGCCCTTCAAAGTGACCACTGACCCAAGTCTCAAGTTATATGCAGACCCTTGTCCATGGTTACGGAGCGATCAGAAGAAAGGGTCTCACAAAAAGAAAAAGCGAAGACTAAATAGGGATGTTGTTGATGATGTGTAATAATTTATTAAACTTTTATATAATTTTGTTCTAGCGCGAGCATCAAACTTTGTCAATTAAATCAAGCGTATGGCGGTGGCGGAATGTAGTACTTATAGTAGTACTTGATTTATAAATTTTTGATGTAGCATCAAACTTTGTGATGTGAAATGATCCACTGCGCATGTAGTACTTGATTTATAAATTTTTGAATTGATTTTAAATTAAGCGTATGTAGTACTTAATTTAAAACCAAGCGCATGTGGTACTTCATTTTAAACCAAAACAGAAAACAGGAAAATGAAAGCAATTTTTACTTGATTTAGACAACTAAATCAAAAGATATAAAAAAAGTAAGAAACCAGAAAATTTAAAAAATCAACCTCTAGTACCGGGCCGTGCGACCACCCGGTACTACAGGTCCACTGGGCTTGGCGCGCAAATTTTCGCGGCCCTGAGGGACCTCTAGTACCGGGTGGTAACACGGCCCGGTACTAGAGAGCCACGGCCCGGTACTAGAGGCCTTTTTGGCGCTAATTTGAGTGGCTCGGGCCGAAAATTTGCCCAAGTCCAGCAAATCGACGCTCCGCCTCCGGGCTCCAGACGACGCCGCCCCCTACGCCGCCAGGCTGCCGGATTTCGTCCGCCGCGCCGCCGCCGCCCCGCCGTCGCCTCCCTCTCCTTCTCTGGCCCCGGCCGTCCCCGTCCTGCTTCGGCTCCGGCGGACGTTGCCGTCCTGCTCCTGCCCGAGCAAGATCGTCCCCGAGCAAGATCGTCGTCCCCGAGCAAGCAAGCTCGCCCCCGACCCAAGGTGAGCTCGTCCCCCGATCAATTACCCCTCTCCCTCCCTCAGATCTAGCGCGCGGCGGCTATGGCGGCGGCGGCGGACCCTAACCCTAACCGCGGGGCCGGCGCCGGAGTTGGCAATGCAATGCAAAGAACACATTTTTAGGGCCTAAGGGCCGATTTCATTATAATTAGGGAGGCCACAAATGGCGATTACATTTAGGGGGAGGCCATTAGGGCCATTACATTTAGGGGAGGCCATTAGGGCCATTACATTTGGGGGGAAGGGGTCGTCGAGGATGACGAGGACCGGCTTGGTCCAGAGGTGCTCAGGCACTTCCTGTTCCTGTGGTGCCTGGTCCTCCGGTGGCGGCGCCTGCTCCTGCGGTGGCTGGCCCTCCGGCGGCGATGGCGGTGGCTGCTCCTGCCACTGTGGCCACCCCGCCTCCTCCTGTTCCTGGGGCCGATCCGGCGACCAGCTCCCGCCGGTAAACACCCAGGACTGGCCAACGAGGCCGGGAGGCAGAGGAGGTGGTGGCGGAATGCCCTGCCGCGCCTGCTCCAGCTCGCGTTCCAGGGTGTAGTACCACGGCTCGACCTCGTCCGGGTCGACGTACCGTGGCGGTGGCCGCGGTGGCATCCACGTCCCCGAGGGCGGTGGCGGTGGCGGCGGCATCAGGGCCGCGTCAGCCTGGACCTGGGCCAGCATGGCCTCCCACCGCCTGATCTCGTTCTCGACGAGGCTGTGGTTGGAGGCCTCGTAGGCGGCCTGCATGTCCGGGTCGTCGTCGTCCTCGGCGACCTCCTCCTCGAACCACAGCGCGTCGGGCAGCGCTGGGTAGGCGGATTTGACGGCGCGGGCACCGGGGCGAAGTAGGAGCGGCGGCGCTCCTCGTGCTCGTCCTTGAGCCACTGCTCCCAGTGTGGGGAGTCCGCCGCATAGGCGGGGTCGTTGCGGAGCTCCGGCGGGAGGAGGCGGCGCCGACGCGCGATCTCCTTGTCCAGGTTCCTCCCAGGGAGCGGGACCGCCGGCACCGGAATCCGCTGCGGGTTCAGGTGCCAGCCCTCGGGGACGTGGACGTCGGGCCACTCCAGCGTGGTGGCGTTGTCCCACTGCCACTGGCACTCCGGCTCCGGCACGTAGCGCCGGCGCCGGATCTTTCTCCCTCCGGCGGTGGTGGTGGTGCGAGGTGGCGCAGCGGGTGCGGGGGCGGCACGCAGCGGTGGCGCCATCCTGCGCCTGCCCTGCGGTGGAAGGCCAATGCAGGCCGGCGGTGGAGGAGGAGGAGGGGCACGCCCCTGGCCACGGCGACGGCCGGAGGACTCACCGGCCCGTACTTCGGGGACTTGGAGAACCACCGCGACATGGCTGGATTCTGTGGGGGCGCGGGGAGTGGAGTGGAGTGTCGCTATCCGTCCCGGGCGCGTCCCCTTTTTAAAGACCAGGGACGGGGAACCGTCGCGGGGAGGGGAACCGTCGGGTGGGCCCCCTGGAGCCGTCGCGGGGAGGGGAACCGTCGGGTGGGCCAGCGCCACGCTGGAACCGTCCCGGGTCGCTGGCAAGTGGGCCAGGAGCATTGACTGTGGGTGGGCGGGGGCCGTTGGCGGTCAGCATTGACCACGGGGGTGAAGGCGAGGCGGGGACGTGAAGACGAGGCGGGGCGGGAACACGAGGCAGGGCGGCGGGGTCAGACCTGGCCGCTGGTAGGTGGGCCAGCATTGACCACGCGTGGCCAGTGGGCGGTCACACATGGCGGTGGGGCGGGTGGGCGCTGGCAGGTGGGCCAGCATTGACCACGCTGGCCACCTTTGACCCGGTTCTGGCCCAAATTTGGGCTGGGCTGGGATTGGGACAGCCCATGTTACTATTTTTTTTTGAAAGATTTTCTTTAGATGCAATATTAAATTGTTTTTTTTGCATATTTGTATAGTTCCCTACTTTGAATTATTGTACTAATGCTATCATTGTTTTATCTTTTTTTGTACTAGTTAAGCAATGGATGACGATGCTCCCTTCGCAAGGAGAGAAGGGGAAGAAGAGATCTTTTCCTACATTAGGGAACCCGGGGAATTTCGGCATCCCGCAGAAGGAGCTGAAGACCGTAGAACAGAAGATGATGGCTCAGAGTTTTTGAACGACTATGGTCCGGGAATGGAACCGGATCAAAGGAATAACGAGTACGATGAGGACTCGGAAATTGGTGGACCCACGCCGTCTGGCGAGGTATATATTAAGCCTATGTTGAGCAGATGCAATAAATGATTTGTACATATATGTATTCACACATGTTTCATATTCTTAGACCTCCGCATCGAACCAATCCACTAAACGAGGCCATGCCCAAGGGATGGGCAAAGAAGAGCATCTCACAATTGATGAGGTGGATGCAGCTACTGGCCAACCACTGACACCCGTGCCGAACGCAGTTAAGTTTGTGCATCAATGCGGAGTCACTGTCAGGGACAACGTTTATATCAGCACTCAGGAATGGATTAAGCCAGCAAAGTTAGAGAGAGTTAGTTACGTCGACGACAGAACCAAAGGTGTGCTTTGGAACAAGCTCATTGCACATTTCACCCTACCGGTCTTGGAAGATAAGGTGAAGACAAAAGCCATGACGGACAAAGTCAAGCATTTCGCTCTTAAGAAGATGGCTCAAGAATTCAATAACTACAAGAAAAATTATTCCGTGAGTGGAATGAAGATGGGAAACTTCCGGATTTCACCGGCACACGAGAGAGGCAGCAGCCTCACTGGCCTGCATTTCTGGAGTACAAGAAATCGGAACTAGCTAAGAAAAGGTCGAAAACGAATAAGGATAATGCAGCGAAAAAGAAATATCACCATAAGATGGGGCCAGGTGGCTACCGAGTTTCCGAGCCTAAGTGGGAAAAAGTTGAGTCTGAATTGCGTGCAAAAGGGCTCACCCCGGTCACAGAGGAATGGGACAGAAGGATAAGGAATTGGCTACTTGCGCATGGAGGGGAGTATGACATGGAAACAGGGGAGTTAATAATTGATGAAAACAAAGTAGTCAACGGAGCCAGCAAAAAATTATTGACTTAATTGCCAAGTCTAAAGAGGGAATGTTTATTTCCGACAGAGAGAAGGACGAGCTGTCAGAGGCCCTCGGGACCAAAGAAAAAGGAGGACAAACACGAGGCTTAGGAGAAGTGCCGTGGAGTGAAGGGTTTCCCCGGGACCGTGAATCTTATAGAAGCCGAGCGAGAGCAAAGAGGAGGAAGGAGCAGCAGGAATCAGACCGGTTGATGATCCTAGAAAGAAATCATGACCAGATGGTTGCTCTCTATAAGGAACAACAGAAGCAAATAGATCAAATGCGCGAGCAAGGGGCGCCAACTCTTCAGCTGGAACAAGCGAGTCAAGGCGGCTCATCGCATCGCAGAAGCAGCGTGGCTTCCTTGGTTATGGTCGGTGATGATGAGACAAGTTACCCCGTGGATTATATCACGGAGAAAACAACTTGTGAGCTGCATGTCCCAGTATTTAACTTATCCATGAAGGCGGCGGACGGCTATGCTTTAACTGTTGACTCTACAGCATCGTGGCTTGGCAATGCCATTCCAGATGGATTTGCTCATGTCGGCGTAGATCAAGTTGTACAAGGATATGAATCACTCAACCTTGAGTTCCCAAGAGCTGATGATGAGTCGGTGCAAGGGGACGTCGTGGGTGGTCTAATTCTATGGCAGAAGAAATACATCAAGTTTGCAGGCTGGGCGCCAAGGCCACCATCGTCTCCGCCAATTCACAATTCACCACCTGATGACGATGAAGGGGACGACAACCATCAGTCGTCTCCGCATCAGTCGTCTCCGCCGCCGCGTGCGCCGACTCCGCCGCCGAGTCACCGACTCCGCCGCCGCGTCAGCCCACTCCGCATGAGCCGACTCCGCCGCCGCATGAGCCGACTCCTGAGCCCGACATAGGAAGGGCGCCACTTCGTCGTCCATGGGATTCCGGCGAGACCCCCGGCGTTCGCCCCTCCCTAAAGTATCCAAAAGCCTTGACGACCTCAGAGCTTGCGACATGCTAAAGAGCAATTGGATGCGTGGGTGGATGCAGACACAAAAAGACAGCTTGCACCGAAACAGCCCGAGGAAAAGCAAACATTTACTGCAAAAGAAAAAAAAGTGGGCTACTGGAAAAATAAGCCAGATAACTATTTACGAGCTCTGAGTAAAAGTAGTAGCTCTCTGATACGTCCAAAACGTATCTACTTTCCCGAACACTTTTGCTATTGTTTTACCTCTAACTTGTGTGTTTTGAATACAACTAATGCGGACTAACGCTGTTTTCAGCAGAATTGCCCTGGTGTCTTGTTTTTGTGCAGAAAGTCAACTTTCGGGAAAAACACCAGAAAAGATCGCAAACCTCCTATTTTACCAGAAGACTCACGGAGCCAGAAGGGGACAGAGATGGGCCACGAGTGGCCCAAACCACAGGTGGCGCGGCCGGGGCCCACCGCGCCAGCCACTGAGGAGGGCGACTCGGCACCTCCCCGAGTCCCCCTTTCGACTACTTAACCCTCTCTGACCTAAAACGCGAGGGGGTCGTCCACTTCATCCAGAAACATCACCGTACGCCGCCGCCATCGCGAAACCTATTTCGGGGACCAGAAACTCCGTTCTGGCACTCCGCCGGGACGGGGAATTGGAGGAGATCATCGCCATCATCATCACCGACGCTTCTCCATCGACCATCCATGTTTCCCCCATCCATGTGTGAGTAATTCCCTGCTGTAGGCTGAGGGGGATGGTAGGGATTGGATGAGATTGTTCATGTAATAAGTTATAAGATCATTAGGGCATGGTGCCTAGTATCCGTTGTTAGTACTTATTGATGTTGTTGCAACTTGTTGAGCTTAATGCTTGTCACTAGGGCCCGAGTGCCATGATTTCAGATCTGAACATGTTATTGTTTCATAATGATATGCACTGTTTATTGATCATACCTGCAAGTTGTATACACATATTGTTGTCCGGAACCCGAGGTCCCAAAGTGACAATAATTGGGACAGCCGAGGGGAATGGCTGCGATGTGAGGATCACATGTGTTCACGGCGTGTTAATGCTTTGCTCCGGTACTTTATTAAAAGGAGTACCTTAATTACCAGTAGATTCCCTTGAGGCCCGGCTGCCACCGGCTGGTAGGACAGAAGATGTTGTACAAGTTTCTCATTGCGAGCACGTACGACTATATACGGAACACATGCCTATGTTTACTTAGTACTTGGATGCTTTATCATTATTATCTGCAATGCCTATGTCTTGATTATTATATGAGCTATCTTATCCATGCAGCGCCCGTTCATCCATCCCTATGCCTACAGTGTTTTAATCCTACTGTTTACTGCAATCACTACTGCTGTCATTACTTCACTGCTGCTATTATTTCACCGCTACTACTGCTATAAAACTGTTGCTACTGATAATCTGTGTCGAGCAAGACTATTCACAGGTGCAGCTGAATTGACAACTCCGCTGTTAAGGCTCTCAAGTATTCTTTGGCTCCCCTTGTGTCGAATCAATAAATTGGGTTTTACTTCCCTCGAAGACTGTTGCGATCCCCTATACTTGTGGGTCATCAAGACTATTTTCTGGCGCCGTTGCCGGGGAGCATAGCTTTATTTGTGAGTTCACTTGTGATCTATATTGCTCGCTGAAATTTATTCATCATGGGTAAAGCTCGTGATGAGAGGGTCCGTGTATTGCCATCCACTACAAGAAAAGGTACGACACTTAGTACCTCTGCTGCTCTTGACTCACCATCTGTATTGAGTCAACTTGTTACACCACCACAATCTTCACGTGTTGGTACTACTGCTGAATCTGAAATTGCCTCTGATAATATTGATGATGCTTCTACTGTGATTGATGAGAGTATTTCATTAGGTCCACTTTTAGATGCTGCTATTGCTAGGTCTAAACAACTTGAAAATACTAGAACACCTAATGGAAGTCCTACTACTCCTGTTTATTCACCTGAGTTAAGGGATTATACTTGTGATGATGATCCTGATGAAACTTATGTGGAACTTGATGATGATTTTATTGATAAATGTAATGCTACTACTGGTGCAAGTAATATTAGAAATTTTCTTGCACAACATGCTGTTAAATACAAGTTGTCACCTGATCCTAAGTTTGCCACTTCTCCTATAAACATTAAAGATAAGGATTATGATTTTTCTCTTGATTTATCTCATATATCTATTGTTGAGAAAACTCCTTTTTGTGGCACTAAGAGTGAAAGTGCTGTAGAGCACATGAATGAGCTCTCTACTTTGAGTGGCTTATTTTCTGATGATATCAAGAAGCGTAGCTATTTTGTTGCTAAGATTTTTCCTTTCTCATTAAAAGATGATGCTAAAGCTTGGTATAACAACTTGTCTCCTGGTTCTATTACTAGTCCTACTGGTTTGCTTAATGTTTTCTTTCAGAAATATTTCCCTGCTAGTGCTCAACATGATGCTTTGCAGAGAATTTATAACTTTGACCAGGAAGATGAAGAGAAACTTCCAGAGGCATGGACAAGGTTTTGCTCTCTTATCAGAGCTCGGCCTGGACATGATTTGGAAAAGCATGATCTACTTGATATATTTTACAGTGGACTAACTATTGAATCTAGAGCATATCTGGATAGTTGTGCTAGTTGTGTTTTCAGGAAAAGAACCCCTGAAGAAGCTGAAGAATTATTGGCTAAAATCAGCCAGAATTATGATGATTGGACTCTACCTGCGCCGACCCCCACACCTACACCGACACCAATATCAAAGAAGAGGGGAGGTATGATTGAATTGAATGATGAAACAATGAGGGAGGCCAAGAAGACTCTCATTGAGAAGGGTATTAAATCTGAAGATGTGAAGAACCTTCCACCTATTGAAGATTTGTGTAAGCCAATTCCTCATCCATCCATAATTGAGGTTCACTCTCTCCACAGGTTCGATGAAGGAGATATTCCCTACTCTAAACCACCTGATCAATGCTTAGATGAATTTGATAATTATGTTATTAAGCAAGATAATTTTAATATGAGAGTAGAGAATCATTTGCATGAAAACTCTCAAGCTATTAGTAAGTTGCATGATATTGTGGAGAGAACCTCCAATGATGTTAAGATGCTTATTAAACATTTCCATATGGTTCAAACTCAAATTGATCAACTCACTAAAGTGCAACAAGACATGTTAGCCAATGCTTCTAAAGAAAAATTAAAACCTGTCTATGTTAGCACTAGAAGTGGAGCTCATACTCAGGATCCTTTATATCCTGAGGGACATCCTAAAAGAATTGAACAAGATTCTCAACTAGCTGAAAATCCAGTTTCTCCTTCTAAGAAAAAGAAGAAGAAGAAACATAAAAATGTTGTAGAATCCTCTGAAACTGTTAATGATCCTAATAGTATATCTATCTCTGATGCTGAAACTGAAAGTGGTAATGAACTTGATAGTGATAAGGATAAAAATGATGCTCTTGATAAAGAAGTTAGTGAAAAGGAACCTGAAAAGCATACTAAAAACACAAAGTACACTAAGGAAGACTTCATTGCTAAGAAACATGGTAATGAAAGGGAACCTTGGGTTCAAAAGCAAATGCCTTTTCCAACTAAGAAACTAAAATCAAAGGAAGAAGAACATTATAATAAATTTTGTGAATGGATGAAACCCTTGTTCTTGCAAATTCCTTTGACTGATGCTATTAAATTGCCTCCTTACTCAAAGTATATGAAAGATATTGTTTCTAACAAGAGGAAAATTCCTAATGAGGAAATTTCTACTATGCTTGCTAATTATTCTTTCAATGGCAAGGTTCCTAAGAAGCTTGGAGATCCAGGTATACCAACCATCCCTTGCTCCATCAAGAATAATTATGTTAGAACTGCTTTATGTGATTTGGGAGCAGGAGTTAGTGTTATGCCTTTTTCTCTCTATAAGAGACTCTATCTTGATAAATTGATACCTACTGATATATCTTTGCAAATGGCTGATAAATCTACTGCTGTTCCTGTTGGCATTTGTGAGGATGTCCCTGTTCAAGTGGCTAACAATTGTTTAATTTTGACTGATTTTGTTGTTCTTGAAATGCCTGAAGATGATAATATGTCTATTATTCTTGGAAGACCTTTTCTAAATACTGCAGGTGCTGTTATTGATTGCAATAAAGGAAAAGTAACTTTCAATGTTAATGATAAAGAACATACTGTTTATTTCCCCAAGAAAGTTGACAAGATTTATGGAGTCAATACCATCTCCAATTTTAAAACTATCAAAGTGGGAAGTATTGATTGCCCTATATATGATCATCAAGAAGGATATCAAAACATTATGATTGGATCCATATCAATACAATACAAGGTAACATGAGTGTTTCATGATGTTTAAATCATTTGTGTCATGTAAATTTATTTGGTGCCAAGACTTGATCAACCTTGTTATCAAATGTATTTGCATACATGAAAGAGCTAAACAGCATTTCTTTCTTCAACTTTGTTTTACCTCCTGTAGTGATAATTAGGTTGCAAAAGTTTAGTTGTTTTGAATTTTAAAAATAATTTTTCTGCCCAAGTTTTATTAATTTAAATATCCAGATTTCGTGCAAATTGAAAGTTTTCAAAATCTGTAAAAATTATACCATTGGTCCTATTTTTCAAAGAGCATCGTGGGAGTGCCTGGTGCTGACCAAGGGGACCCACCATGGGGTCAAACCACATGGTGGCGCGGCTGCCCCTTGGCCGCGCCAGCCACTGAGGTGGGGCACCCTTGGCCCTCCAACAGTTCCCCCACCTACCACTTCTTCCTCTTGCATCACTCAGCTCGTTTTTCTCTCTCACACCGAGTTTTTGCTGTTCTTCCTCGCGATTTCGATCTCTTTGTTCAGCCCATCTCAGCTGCTGAGATTTGGGGCAATTGCTCTCAGGTATGTGACTCCTCCATGTATCCAAGTAGAATTTTGTTTAGTAAAGTATACCTTGAGTATTTTGCTGCTGTAGGTGACTTGTTAAGTGAGTATGCATGCTTGTTCTATGTTGATATAATCAGTTTTGATGCATGTTTAGTCCTCTAGCAAGTCCATATAGTAGTTCCCCTCATTTGTATGCTTCAAAAATCAATTTTTATGATATGTGTTGAAAATTTCAGAAAAGGAAAATGCATAACCACAACTTTGGAGAGGTGTTTGAGAGTGACTCTCAGAGGGTAAGAAGACCCTTGAGGGCATCCACTCGAGTTAGGCGCTCCTATGATGAAGATGTCATTGCACCAAACATTGGAGATGGAGGGGATGATCAAATCCCAAATGCTTCATCCTTTCCATGCATTGAGTTTCTAACTAATGCAGGTTTGCTTGATGACTTCATGTTTCTCATCCAGAGGGTTGGTTTAACTACTTATATGCAGGATGAGGGTGTCCAACATTATTGGCTCACCAAAACTTTTGTTGAGAGTTTTAAATTCACAAACTCATCTTATGGACCTGTTGTTAAATTTAAGATCTATGATATGCCTGTTACCATGAGTTTGAATGACTTTTGTGCTGCCATAGATATTGCTCCTATAGGTACAGCGAAGAAGATTGAAGGAAACACCCGCGACTTGGTGGAACTTTATCGAGCAGTGACCGATGACGATAGCCGCGACGCTCATCGCGGCAAGATAAGGAATATCCAATACCCTGCCATCAAGTATTTTGTTTTCTACCTTGCTACTAGCATTCTTGGTAGGGAAAACACCAGCAACATTTCTAATTATCATCTTGCTTTTCTTGCTGCTGCACTTAATGGTAACACTGCATACAACCTTGGTGCTCTTATTGCTCGCCGCTTAGCCGCTAAAGGACCCATCTATGGTGGGATTGTTGCGAAGCGTGTTGCTGCTAGTTTTGGTCTTTCTGCGACACCTACTGATGATGTGCTAGCCCCTGTTAGGCTTGATCTTGCTACTATGATAGATCATCAGTTTGCTGCACCAGGCTCTCGCATAGGGAACATTGTTTATAAAGTGTTTTATACTAACGGGGAGCAACCGAGGTCCCTTTGCCCCAGGCCGATTTGTTCCTATTCACAGGAGACCGTGGTCATACTCCAAGGAGCATTGGAGGAGCAGCTTCGACTGCGGTTTTCACCAGCAGCATCAGGAGGAGGAAGAGGCACCTGGTGATCACTACACCGTCACTTATCCTGGTGCGTCGTCAGGCTCGTACCAGGATGAGTACCCTTCTTCATCATATCACGACAGTGGCACATCATGGGGACAGTGGCATTGACCTCCACTTAGGCCAAAAGCCTAAGCTTGGGGGGAGGTATATCGACATCTCACTCATTTACATATCATATCTTGTCGATACTTTGTATATCCATGTTGCAGTTTTCTTTCTTTCTTTTTAATTGTTTACCTTTTATTGCTGCATTCCAAAACACAAAAAGACCAAAAATATTTCTGTTGTTTCTCTTCATTTGTTTCTTTAAGTTTCAGTATTAGTTTGCTTAGTTTTAAAATTCGGTTTGTTATTCAAAAATCAAAAATATTTTGCTTTATTGTTTGTTTCTTTTTGCTCTTGTTTCAAAAACTCGAAAACCCAAAAATATTTGTTGTTTCTTTTTGGTTTTGTATAGTGTTTTCAGAGTTGGACAGCCATCCGTGACTCCGATGGAGCTTGGTTTTCATTCTTATCATTCGAAGCAACACAAGTGAAAAAGCAATAAGGATGATCTACAACAACTCGAGTTGGGGTGAGAGGCTGGTATGAACTCTATTTGTTTTCATTTTTGTACATATACTCATCTATGTGAGCATGCTTAGTTGGTTCATGTGAGGTATATGTCATTTAGTGGATGCTTAGTAGTTCTTGTTCTCTCATGATCGGTCCCAATTTATTAATAGTGGTAGCATGTTATGTTGATGTTTGCTTGCATTGTTCTATTCATAGAGGGTATGACATTGTGGTATCCTCCTCTGAATAATTCATTCGAATTGACTTGGCACATGCTCATGCATGCATATGACTGAAAAACAAAAGTCAATTAAGCCTTGATGATTTATTTTGACTCAGAGTTCTTGTATCACTTTTATGCCTCAATTAATTTCATTTTGTCGCAAGCATGATTATGACGGTTATTGCTCTCTTGATTGTCGCTTCCCAGTCTATTGCTAGCCTTCACTTGTACTGAGCGGGAATGCTGCTCGTGCTTCCAAAACCATGAAAACCAAGTTATTCCAAAGTGTCCACCATAAATACCTATGCATGGCATTTCGAACCATTCAAGTAAATTTTCATGTGCTACCTTTAAAACCTTCAAAGTACTTCTCAATTTGTGTCAATGTTTTATAGCTCATGAGGAAGTATGTGGTGTTTTATCTTTCAATCTTGTCATTCAGACTTTCACCAATGGACTAGTGGCATATACATCCGCTTATCCAATAATTTTGCAAAAAGAGCTGGCAACGGGGTGCCCAGTCCCAATTAATTATAACTTTCATCAATAATTCTCTTCACATGTTTTGCCCTGATTTATCAGTAAGCAACTTAATTTGCAAATAGACACTCCTCCATGGTATGTGAATGTTGGAAGGCACCCGAGGATTCGGTTAGCCATGGCTTGTGCAAGCAAAGGTTGGGGGAGTGTCACCCATAATGAAACTAAAATACATGTGTAAACAAAAGAGAAGAGGGATGATCTACCTTGCTGGTAGAAATAACATCCTTCATGGGAGCCGCTCTTGAAAGTCTGGTTGACAAGGGGGTTAGAGTACCCACTACCATTCGTTGACAACAACAAACACTTCCCAAAACAATTTTGCTTCTGTTTTAAAAATAAAAAGCTCTAGCACATGATAATCCCTGCTTCCCTCTGCGAAGGGCCAATCTTTTACTTTCATGTTGAGTCACCATCCTTTCTTTGAGCACTTTCTCGAGAGCATAGTTGTCGTTCTTAGTGTAATGTGCTTGTCCCAGAATGTGGTTAACTGTGATATAACTTTGATGCTTTTATCTTTGATATCTTTGATTCTAGTCTTCCCATGAACTTCAGAGGTGCCTGGGCATTTATGTTTTGCTGTACAAAAACGGGCAAGCGAGATACCATCTTATCATATCCTATTATGAGCATTACAATCTTGTGAATTAATATGTTTCATGTTTGTCGCTATTAGTATGTTGGTATCTTTTCATAGTTTACATGCCTATTGAGTGACATTATTTGCATTTGCCTCATCTTGAATTGCCTAAGCATTTGTTCATATAGTGAGAATATATGCATCATATGAAGCAAATGTGTTCGTGAAAGTCTTTTATCGCACTCAGTTGTTAACTGAATTGCTTGAGGACAAGCAATAAGCTAAGCTTGGGGGGAGTTGATACGTCCAAAACGTATCTACTTTCCCGAACACTTTTGCTATTGTTTTACCTCTAACTTGTGTGTTTTGAATACAACTAATGCGGACTAACGCTGTTTTCAGCAGAATTGCCCTGGTGTCTTGTTTTTGTGCAGAAAGTCAACTTTCGGGAAAAACACCAGAAAAGATCGCAAACCTCCTATTTTACCAGAAGACTCACGGAGCCAGAAGGGGGTCAGAGATGGGCCACGAGTGGCCCAAACCACAGGTGGCGCGGCCGGGGCCCACCGCGCCAGCCACTGAGGAGGGCGACTCGGCACCTCCCCGAGTCCCCCTTTCGACTACTTAACCCTCTCTGACCTAAAACGCGAGGGGGTCGTCCACTTCATCCAGAAACATCACCGTACGCCGCCGCCATCGCGAAACCTATTTCGGGGACCAGAAACTCCGTTCTGGCACTCCGCCGGGACGGGGAATTGGAGGAGATCATCGCCATCATCATCACCGACGCTTCTCCATCGACCATCCATGTTTCCCCCATCCATGTGTGAGTAATTCCCTGCTGTAGGCTGAGGGGGATGGTAGGGATTGGATGAGATTGTTCATGTAATAAGTTATAAGATCATTAGGGCATGGTGCCTAGTATCCGTTGTTAGTACTTATTGATGTTGTTGCAACTTGTTGAGCTTAATGCTTGTCACTAGGGCCCGAGTGCCATGATTTCAGATCTGAACATGTTATTGTTTCATAATGATATGCACTGTTTATTGATCATACCTGCAAGTTGTATACACATATTGTTGTCCGGAACCCGAGGTCCCAAAGTGACAATAATTGGGACAGCCGAGGGGAATGGCTGCGATGTGAGGATCACATGTGTTCACGGCGTGTTAATGCTTTGCTCCGGTACTTTATTAAAAGGAGTACCTTAATTACCAGTAGATTCCCTTGAGGCCCGGCTGCCACCGGCTGGTAGGACAGAAGATGTTGTACAAGTTTCTCATTGCGAGCACGTACGACTATATACGGAACACATGCCTATGTTTACTTAGTACTTGGATGCTTTATCATTATTATCTGCAATGCCTATGTCTTGATTATTATATGAGCTATCTTATCCATGCAGCGCCCGTTCATCCATCCCTATGCCTACAGTGTTTTAATCCTACTGTTTACTGCAATCACTACTGCTGTCATTACTTCACTGCTGCTATTATTTCACCGCTACTACTGCTATAAAACTGTTGCTACTGATAATCTGTGTCGAGCAAGACTATTCACAGGTGCAGCTGAATTGACAACTCCGTTGTTAAGGCTCTCAAGTATTCTTTGGCTCCCCTTGTGTCGAATCAATAAATTGGGTTTTACTTCCCTCGAAGACTGTTGCGATCCCCTATACTTGTGGGTCATCACTCTCCCAAGACGAGAAGTAGTAGTGCCAGAGTGAAAAGAGACGTTGCCCAGCTCGGACAACAGGCAAACAAGTCGATAGCGCCGCTCGTAGTTATGCCCACTGGTCATGGGTCCGCGACGGACCTAATTCCTAGTTTATCCTTCAAGAAGGACTTTGCTGCAGATGCTGGTATTACTCTTGCTCAACTGGACAACGAAAATCTCCTTCCGTCGGATGTAGATGATTCATGGAAATGGAAATGGGGGAGGTCCCTGCTACGAGGTGATCAGATAAAGTTTCTACCGACATGTCTGCGACAACTCCATAGTTGGTACATGAAAACCACAAAGGAATTTGATGAATTTTTGATCTCTGTGAAAGTTACAAAAAATCATTTCACGGGTGAAGACATGTTCACAATTGAGCTCGAAGAACTCTGGTACTTCTACAACCTTGACGCCCTCGACTTGGGTCTCGTCGGTGCCTACTGTCTGTAAGTGATTCAATTCATTTATTTCCAAAAAAGATAAAGTCTTTAGCTCTCAGCTCGGTCATTGCCATCGCTAACTGTGCTCACTACGGTATTATGCAGAATGAAGAGTGATGAATGTGACAGAAAGGGCATCTATGGCTTTGGGTTCGTTATGGCTTTGGGTTCGTTAACCCAGTACGAGTTAATGCAAGGACACTAAAAAACCACGTGAAGGACACGGAGAAGAACTTGCTAAATGCCCTAATGAAGCAACATTTCAAGGTGCGGATAATGTTTACTTACTACTTCAGGTAAGAGAGTGTTACTCGCTTGTACAAATTAAGTGTAACTGATGAGTTACTGACGTGTATATAATCATGCGCAGCGATCATTACATTCTGCTAGTCATTGAAGTTGATAGATCAAGAGTTCAAGTCTACGGCTCATTGGACTTGCCTGAGGCGAGCTACCAAAGCATTCTAGATACACTCCAAAGGTAATTTCAAACATTATCGCACTATATCAGTCTCTCTTATTGATTTCAGAGATATCAAGTAACTAATAACTCATTTATTCTTTTTTTTTTGCGGGGCAGGGTTTGGAAACAATTCAAAGCGATGACAAAGGTTCAGGTTCATTTGAAGAAGAGCTGACTTTTATTCACCCACAGGTAGGTAGTACGGTCTAGCTAGGTTCGCGCATCTCTTTATTTATAGTTTTCAATACCACTATATGTTGACTATGATTTGATTAAATTCTATTCTCGTAAAGTGGATCGAGAGGCAACCACAGGGGACCAATTTCTATGGATATTTCGTTTGCGAGTGGATTCGTCGTGCGGTCACTGAGCGGGACCCAAAGAAATTTTTAGACGTACGTGAACAATCATATTCATCAATTGATCTCCAGTGTCATTCATAATTTTTGATACTCATGATTAATATTCGTATTGATCTCCTTCTTTTATAGGCAGAGTCATTGCGCGAGAGTGTGCCACTAAAGAAGGGCTTTCAAGCACTAGCAGAGGAACTTGCGGGGTTTCTGCTCAGCGATGTCATACCTACAAAAGGAACATACAATGGAGAATAGCGGTGAAGTCCCGGTTATGATCTCCTGTGTAACCGAATAGACGGGCTCTAGTCCCGGTTATGATCTCCACACACGTGTAATTGAATAGACGGGCTCTAGTCCCGGTTATGATCACCTCCATGTAACCGGATAGATGTGAACATATTTTTATTTATGAACATTTTGATATGTTATATGTAGTTTCTGTTTTTTAATTAAGTGAACGCATATTTTTTGCACCATTTTAATATTAAATTGGGAGGAAAAACAAAAAATTACAGGCTGCCACGTGTGAGGTCCTTGGTCCCGGGTCGTATGACCAATCGGGACAAGAGGTCCTCCACCACGCCCGCGCCTCGGCGGCCACGTGGGAGCCTGTTGTTCCGGGTCGTAACGGACCCGGTACTAGAGGGGGGGCCTCTAGTGTCGCCTTGCTAGTCCCGGGTGGACACCCGGTACTAGAGGCCCTTACGACCCGGGACCAGTGGCCCTGTTTCCACTAGTGAGCCTCATGAAAATTCGCCTTCCCCAACTTGATTTGTTGGATAATCATGCAACATTGTCCTCTCTCCTCAGAACCATTAATGGCCTTCACCACATTCGGACAATCAGAAGTGATTTGTAGTTTACGCTCATGCAAGTCTTCCGCTAGAGCTAGAGCTTCAGCGCACGCTAGAGCCTCCAAGGTCTCTGGAACAATGAGACCATTGAAAACCACAGCCGAAGCACCCAGGAAAATCCCCGCCTCATTTCGGCAAACCACACCAACAGATCCTATCAGCTGCTGCATAGCGACAGCCGCATCGACATGCAGCTTGACTCTCCCAGCACTCGGTGGTATCCACACTGGAACGTTTGGAGGTCGTGGTGCTGGGCAAGCCATGGTTGGTTCCTTCTGATTAACAACCAATATTTCATCTAGATAACGTGTGATGAAGCAGTGGGTTGACAACGGCGACTGCTGCTCACCTTCACGTATCAGTTTCCGTCGAGCCCACCAAATAGACCAGAAAGTAACAAGAACTTCTATAAACGTCTCGCGAGACAGTGCACTGCTTAATGCGAATAACCACAACCGTTGGTCATCAGTCTCATCTCCCATCAACGGCAGGGAAACATCGTCTTCCTTCAGTGCCCATACGCTCCTCGACATATTACAATCGAGTAGCGCATGTCTCCAGGTATCATTGGCAGCGTGACATATCGGGCATATGGCAGTGGTGGCCATGTTGCGTCTAGCTCGCACTTCCCCTGTGGGCAGCGACGATCGAGCCAAGCGCCAAGCGAAGATGCGGAGCTTGCTTGGTACCCTGACCTTCCACAGGGTTTTCCATCCCTGCTCCTCTCTATCGGAGTTCGAGTGCGCCGTTCTGCCCTCAAAATAATCTTCCCGCCGGCGTTTCGTCTCCATGAACATGTGATACGCGGATCTGACTGAGAACAAGCCTCTCCGATCATAGTGCCAGGCGGTCATAGGGTATGTGCGTGCCTCTAGATTATACCAGGCCATACTTTGTCCCGGGCCAGGCTTGAGGTTGGGCCTACCAAAACCTGGTGCTTAAACACGGGACCAAATCCGGCCCGACACGACTATCAGGCCACATAAATTGGGCCCGACCTTAAAAAAGGTTCGACCAATCCCGACCGGCCTATCGGACCTTGCGTAAATCACATATTTTGCAAGGGGCCCGGGATTTTCGAGTCTTGTCGCGTCTGGCCAGGCTATCCATGGCATGTATGCTCTAGATCATTGATTTTGTCAATATAACATGAGTTGTATAACACAAAATAAATACGGTTATACAATATAGCACCTAAGCTTTTAAATGGTATAATTTTAGTAACATATAACTCATATTACGTGGACCCAATTGATGATCTACACGTAGAATCTATAATCCCGACGGAGGAAGTAGTACGTGCAAATTAAGATGGCAATAAATACAACTCTTTTTTTAGGTTCCATCGATCCGTTCACTTTGGGAATTATAGTATCCGATCTTGGGTGATGAGTGAGATTCCAACATTACACCAAAATAGAGACGCAATAAAATACATATTAGAGCAAGTATAATAGATTCTAGTCAGCAGGCTACAAGCCATCACACGTCATCAAAATCTGAGGTGGCGGAGAGAGAAGAGAAGAAAGAGAAGGCAGTGGGCGCTACAGTCCTACAGTTACAGCCGGGCTATAGCACAGTACGCGAGAAAAATGATGGCATGCAAAGTACAAAAGCTGGCGCTGCTAGCTCTCTTCCAATCAGCTGAGCTTAGCACCCTCCCATGCATGGAAACATTAATTACTATAGCTAGTGCAGCAGCTCGTTTACAGCCAGCATCATTGTACGAGATTTTTTCTATGAAGACTACATGTGACGTGGCATCAGTATACAGCCGGCAGTCGGCGCTTCTATTAACCATGCTCTTAACGAAACGAAATTATACACGGTGTCGTGCGCAGTCCCCAACGAAGCGTGGGAGCAGCGGAAACATGCATCCACGAAGAAAAGAGTACGAGATCGAGCAAACTTGGGCTGCTAGCGATCACATCAATATGAGCGAGCTAGCTATGCATTCCGCATTAGAGATGAGCTGAGAAACAGTGAGTCGACTAACACGTGCATTTTTATTCAGTTCCAAAAGCAGAGTCCAACACTTCACAGTGCGTGGCGTACGTTCTAAGAAAATAAATGAAAAACAAAAAAACACAAAGGAAACATCACAAGATAGAACACGTGCGAGCTAACAAAGTTTTTAGGCATCCATCCTGAGGGCCGGCTTCTGGTAATTTCCCTCCAACTTGAAGTACATGTTCACCTCGTAGACGGTGGACACCGCCGTCGGGTTCCACACGGCCTTGACGACGCACCACCCGCGCGCCATCTGAACACGCCGGTGCCGCCCACAATGGCACGCTCGAACGAGCCGTCAAAGCTCGTGACGGTGCCCGCCACAACCAGGTTGCTCCCGCTGAACCTGCTTCCGGCGGTGAACACGAAGCTGACGAGCGACTGCATGCCGGGCGGTGTGACCTGCCCCGCGAAGGCGACGAGTCCTTGCACTACCCGAAACGGACACTTCCCTGACGGCCTGTGGAGTTCCTGAAGGCCCCGACGCGTCCGTCACGATTGGAGCCTTGTTCCTGACGTGGATAGCTAACTGACGCGAAACAATGTAACATTCGTGACGTACATGATATTAACCTTCAGGAATGTTGCGCACCGTCGGGAACGGCGATTTCTTTCGCGTCGGGCCGGCATAACCATCAGGATTTTTTGTTGGGCCGTCAGGACAGAAATTCGTCCGTCGCGAATGAATTTCTGCTGCTGCTCGAGCCATGCCCGCGCGGAACGGATAAAAATATTGGGCCTAGTTCGCGCCAACTATTGGGCTTTCGTGACGTGGGTCGGATCTAGCGTCAGGAATCACCTCGCGTTACGAAGAAAAGAACTTGATCGTGAGCTGCGCCGCTTAACTGTTCCCTTTTCTTTCTCTCCTCAGGATCAAGAGCGCCGCCGCCGCCCATCTATGGCGAACTGCGCCGCTGCTGCCAGGTCCTCGTTAGCCTAGCCGCTCCCCCTGCCACCACTTCGTCCTGTAAGACTTCGCGATCGCCAACCCGCCGGAGCCACGCCTCTCTGATAATCTAGCGACCTGCCCGCATCCTCTCCGGCCGGCTTGTTCCCTGTAGATCTGCTCTCCCCTCGAGGTAATGGCACGGTCTTCTTCTCTTCTCTCAATCTCTCATATTTTTCTCACTAGTTTTAGATCTCTGTCTCAATCTCTAATCTCTTTCTCTGAATTTTTTCAAGTTTCGGTTCCGCCGCAAGTTCGCCGTCGATCTGCTCTCCCCTCGAGGTAATGACACGGTATTTTTCTCTCATCTCAATCTCTCATATTTTTCTCACTAGTTTTAGATCTTCTCTGTTCTCAATCTCTAATCTCTTTCTCTGAATTATTTCAAGTTTCGGTTCAGCCGCAACCGATCTGCTCCCTGTCGCCGCTGCAAACGCCACGGCCGGCGTGCCCTTCCCAGCATTCCCGTGCACCATCTCCCTATTTACTGCTTCAGGTACAGCATAGTAATAATGATGTTTAGATAAATTTTGGAGCCCGTATCAATTTTGGTGCCTTGTTCATGTGGAAATCCTGCACATGCTTGCGAAACAGGGCATGCCCATGATACGAAAGAAGTAACCGTCACTAGTTTTGATCTTGTTCATGGGAAACTAGTTTGTAGAATATTTGCACTAGCAAATCTGGCGCTACTTGATTAATTGTACAGTTTATATGTAAAACCTGCAGACTAGATAAAGAATGAGCTGACGGTAGCAACTAGTTTTCATGTATTACTCGTATGATCTTAACTCCCGAAGGTAGTCTGTCCAGTATATGCATGTACAATTATGTTTACTTTTAGTTTGCAATGTGTTATCAAATTTATATCAACTATGTTATGATGATTATGTGACTTTTTTTTTTTGAAACTGTGGGGCAAAAGCTTTGCCCCATATATTAATTAAGCAGAAGGTACCCGGTTTATTATGGAAGAAACCGGGCGAAAACCATACAACAACGCGACACAACCCACGGGCGAAGCCCCACAACCACAAGAAACCACGACGCCGCACGACACGGCCACCCACAGCCCAAGCTGCACCAGGAAAGCCGCTCGCAGACCACGGCCGCCACACCAACATCCGGGGCCGCCGCCCCGGCCTAAAAGGCAACCACTGCTGCCGCTGCCCAAGCAGCCCCGACAGCCACGCCGGCAGCACCCCCTTCCGGGACCGCCGTCCCGACATAGCACCACTCGCAACCGAGCCACGACGCCGCACGAACCAGCCACCCGCAGTCCAAACTGCTCAGGGAGAGCTGCTCGCAGACCACGGACGTCGTACCAACTTCCGGGGCCGCCGCCCCGGCCTAAAAGACAGCCGCAGTTGCCGCCGCCACATCCCTACCACAGGTCCCTCTTGCCGAAAACCAGCTCCAAAGACGAAGTCCGCAAGAGGGAAACGACGCCAAGGCGCCGTCATCGTCCGATCACAAGATCAAGAGTTTCCCCCGGAGCTGGACCACGATCGGAACGGTGCAAGAGGGGGCTGCAGCATAGCAGCAATGCCTCCATGGAGGTAAACGACGGCCACAGCCGCCGCCATCACTGGTCACGGAACAAACCGAGACGGGGTTTTCACCCCCAGCTCCAAGCACACCCTCCGACGCACCACCACCAGCACCGGCGCCGGCAAGCCTCACCAACCACCACCACCACCACCAAGCCAGCCAACGAGGAGGGCAGGACCACCGGACGCAGCACGCCACCACGCCATACCGAGCACCATGCCGGCAGGGCAAGAAGGAGCGCCGCCCGTGGCCACGAACCACCACGGATCCTGGCCGTAGACCTGCACCACATCACGCAGCGCCTCCTGCTGCGTCGTTGGCGTCGCTGCTCCCAAGTCTGGGGCCGCCGCCCCGGCATCCACGCGCCGTCGACCCGCCCAACAGCACCTCCACGCGCACCACCACGCCCAGCACCTCTCCCTGCCGACGCCCCACAGCGCCGAGCCAACGCCCAGCCCATCACGAGCCTCACCGACCAACCCCTGGCCGCCTCCGCACCAGAGACACCACCCCCGCGTCCGCTCACTGCCGACGTCGCGCACCACCGCCTCAGCACACTGCGGACGCCCCGCACCTCCAACGCTGCTCCCCCTCCCAGCAGCGGCCCGCCCGACCCAGATTGGGCCCAGATCGGGCCCGCACGCCACTGCCAGCCACGCCCCGCACCGGTGGCCGCGGCCGTCGAGCACGGCGCCCCAGCATCACCCCGCTCCACAGCACCAGCGCCCTGCACCTCCGAGCCGCACGCCGACCCCGGGGCCGCCGGGAGGACGACCGGGAACGAAGACGCCGCCGCACCGCCCGCCCAGAAGCGCACCACACGACGCCGCCCCGCCGCCCAAGCGGCCGAGACCGCCGCCGCCTCCAGCCCGCCGACGAGCTGGTTCCCGGGGCCGCCGCCCCGGCGTTCCCGCGCCGGAGAAACGCGAGCACCTCCGCTCAGGTGCTCAGCGCGATGCCCTCTCCCCACTTGGAGAGACGAGCGCCGCCGCCACCGCGCGGAGGACAGCGGCGACGGCGGCAGGGAGGCGGCCGGCGAGGCGCCCGGCGGCTAGGGTTTCCTTTCGCCCCCGGGTCGCCCGCTCGGGAGCGACACGGGGTTAAAGAGGTGAAGTGGCTCGGATAGATATGATTATGTGACTTTATATCTAGTTAATTACGTTTTGCTATACTACAGGTTGTTTAACTATAAAACATTTTTTCTTCTTTGCCACTTGTTAACTACTAATTGTTTTTTGCTTCTTATATTTCTGTGATACTGTAGGATGTGGCAGCCGGGCGCATTAATACCCAGCGTAGGAGACAAGGCAGGGAAGATATGTCGCAAGAGAACACCAATACTGAAGCTTGCAACAACAGTGGGAATGGTCAAGCAATTAAGAAAAGAAGGGGCGTACCGATACTAAGCTGAAGCATGGGAAAGCCTATGTGAGTATTGGTGCTCCGATGAATTCATCCATAAACGTACTTTAGGCAAACTGTCACGCAACAAAGCAGCACCTGAAGAAATTGCACAAAACAAGGGTGGATCTCGAAATTTCCTTCGCACCAAAAAATTCATGGTGAGTTGCATTTAGTTTCTTGTGTTTATTAGACTACTAGTTGTGGCAGATTGTTAAAATCTCATGGTTTTATATGTAGGGAAAGACATTTGGGCCTGAACACGGAACAAGCTTGAACACTTACATGAAAGTAGGAGATAAGAAATATAGAAAGAGTGGAAGCTGCGTCTCTATCGACAACCTGAAGTCTAAAGAGCGTCTTGTAAGTTGCTACAAAACTTTGCCCTATCTTCTAAATGACAATCATTAGCAATCTGAAATGTGATACATTGTTTAAAAGGAGCATATCCAGACTATTGAGGAGGAACCAATACTTGGAAAAAAGAAATAAGAGAAACGATAACTATTTCAAAGTAAGTTTCTGATTTAATGTATTTCGAATTTCTTACTTGCACAAAAACTGAGATTCATACTTGAAAAACAGGTACTGTTTGCCAAGGCAGGTCTTGATGTGCCTGAAGACCTTGAAGATGACTTGATGGAAGATAGTGATCATGTAAGTGCAGCACACCCTTCGAGCTTCTGGTCATGTAGTAGTACCGTGAGTTTACTTGTCATGTAGTAGTACCTTGAGTTTACTTGTTCTATACTAGTTCATTGTTGTTATCAACACAGTTTTTAGCTTCTGGATTGTACAACAATCTTCTTTTCTGTATTATTAGGCCTGTAGGTATCTAAACATCAGTTGGCCGCACCAAACTGAATCATACATACATCCTAGTGTATCACTCTATGGACCAAGTAATCATGTCTAGCAAGTAGTGTAGTACCATATTCCCACATGTACACAGATTGTTACTACTAGCCCCTAAGTAACAAGAAAATGGACAGAGCTAAGTAGTACAGTAGGATGTACGATCTGTCAGATCCGAAATAGAAAACATGCAAGAACTCTTGGAGGATTATATTTGAGACATCGCAAGTACATTTTACCCTGTTTGAAGCACTATATTGGAGACTCATATCTATGTTATTGTAGGTGCACATATCTTCACAGTCTATTGAAAATGGTGGAACTTCGTTGAAGCCATCGTCCCATGCTGGAGACCAAACTAGTACTCCCCCATCAGGCCAACATGATGTTGATCGTCGAGCAAGGGAGGATTCACCCATCACTGATGGCTAAGAAGCAGTACTATTGCGAAGCAATTTGCCTTGTTTGATCGGAACTACTACACTTTTAGTATTGCTAGATTGAATGAAAAATTTGATGTTCTCCTGTAGTGACTTGTGGTTGTTATGAATACTCGTGTTGTCAAATGAATATGGATTATTGAGTGCTCTTATATGAAATGAAATATTTATGTGGAATGTGTTTTTTAGGAAATGATGGTGTCATCAGTATATTAGTATAGAAAATATAATATATTGTTGTCATTTTTTAATATTTTGAAATATATGTGCGGCTGACATCAGCATGCATTCCTGACGGCCAGCATCCATTCTTGACGGTCACAAGGTTGCCCTACAGAACCATTTCTCCCGTCAGGCATGTTGACGTATTCCTGACGGCAGTAATTCCTGACGGAGATGCCTGACGGGATATAGCGTCGGCTCTCTCAATTTCGTGGCGAACGTGGCCCGTCGGGAAATACCGTCAGGAAAGATTTTCACGACGGGCTGCCGTCAGGGATCATGTTCTTTCCTGACAGTCTGTTCCTGACGGCTGTTTCCTGACGGCGACCGCCAGGAACACCTATTCTTGACGGTTTTCCATATTTTCCTGACGGTTTCTGGCCGTCAGCAATGTCTCTGTTTGGGGTAGTGTTGGAACCGGCCGAGGACTTTCGAGCTCCCCGGGTAGGGGCCGTCGAGCAGCACGTCGTCGAGCAGCCCGATCATCCCGAAGGTTGTGTTGGGCTGGGGCAGCACCGTCGCGAGCAGCGTGGCGTTGGCTCCGGCGGTGGTCTCATACATGTACAAGCAGATGTGGTTGAGCCCACCGCCGCCGTATGCATGTGCCATGCCCAACGCCGACGAGCTAGCCAGCAGGAGGACGAGGGGAAGCAACATCGAGGAGGAAGTCATCGCGATCAGACGAAGGTGGTGTTGCAGGCTAGAAGCTACAGGGATCGAAGTTATGGACTGAACTTGCTCTAGTGTATCTTTCATTTTATATAGGCTCATCGATGAGCTCCACACCGGTGGAAACCTGCAACCAGTTGGATGATAGTCACTATGGGAGAACATATATTTAGAGGCACTTTGCTTGTGGCACCACTTAGAAATGCCTCAAATAATGATTTTTAGTGGCATTTTGTACTAAGTGCCTCTATAAATACCATTTTTAGGGGCTTTTTGTCCAAAGTGGCTCTGTAAATGTCATTTTTAGGGGCATTTTCTTCAAAGTGTCTAAAAATGTCATTTTTAGGGGCATTTCTTTAAAGTGCCTCTAAAAATATCATTTTTAGGGGCACTTTTCGCAAGTGCCCCTAGAGATGTCATTTTTTGAGGCACTTTGAAAAATACTTCTATTTAGAACATATTTTTTTCATAATAATAACAACATGGATTACCTTGTGATGTGCTTACGTCTGTGTATTTTCATGGATCACCAAACGGGTCATTACTTTTTTTTGAGGGAACCAAATGAAATGGATAACCATATATATCGCTTTATGCGAGTCACGGTTCAGCAAATACATCTAGGAGCGAGCATTTTCGCTAAAAACGAGCTAGGAGCGAGCATTCCATTGGAAAAAAGCTACGCCTCGCTCACTTGTACATGCTTAAAACAAATAGCGATCAACTTGGAGCTATGAGCGCCCAGCGCACGCTCACATGCTTTAGAATTTTTAAACGTTCAAATAAATTTTAGAATTTTTTAAAATAGCGTCCAGTATTCATCTTCCGTGGTTTTTATTTTTTTTAAACAAAACTATTTGTCTTCTTCGTTCAGCGAACGAAACAGAAAAAACTTGCTTAACCTGCGTGCACTACCGTGAAGAAATGGAGTAAAGCTGATTGGGCGCCCATGTGTATCGTCAAAAATTGGCACACGGGACACACCTCTCCCTCTCCAAGTCTCCATCCCCAATGTCAAAAAAAAAGTCTCCATCCCCCTTTCTCGTATCTCTCTCTCGCTCCGGCCACCGATGCCTCCGCCGACGTCGCCTCCTGCTTCTCCGGCCTGTGATGGCCAGCTCCGGCGCTGCTGCCTGCTGGTTGCGCTCCGCGTCGACCCCCTCCACCAATTCCCCGCCGCCGATTTGTTCCTCCTTGTCCGCACGCAACTCCGAGGCTAACCCTAGCCGCCATTGCTTGGGTCGCCGGCGCAGCTCCGGTGCCCCCACGCCTCTAGATGATCTTCATCGGCGTCAGAAACTCCCCCTTTGATCCCCTGCTCAACTAAGTCGCCTCGGCCTCCCTTGGACCCCGCGCTGCTCGGCTCCCCGGTGGTGTGGTGGTCTGTTGATTGTGCTGCGGGGGTGCGGTGGTGGTGTGGTGCTAGTACTGGTGATGGTGGCGCTGGTACCGGCGAGGAGCCGTGGAAGCCGGCCGCCACCACCAGGTCGCCGCGGCGGCCGTGGGCTGCCCCCACAAATCCCTCTCTGCGGTCCATAATGGCCGCACCGTCCTTCTTCTCTGGGGCGCAGAAGCCACTCCGTTTGGCTGCTGCCGCGCAGGTGAGGCATACATCCTCCTCTCCATTGATCCGTAAATCCGTTCCTCTATACCTCCCGCAAGCATCTCGCGAGTTTGATGGAAATGTGATATAGGGATAACTGCTTGCTCACCATGTGTTTGTGCTAATGCCTACTTGAACCTCCTATGCTCCTCACTACGTCTATACCTCGACTCCTAGTTACTGCCGCTTATGCTCCTCATTGTCCATTCCAAAACCCCATATGTTCCTCTAGATGCACAAGTGCATAGTATTTTTTTAAATTACTAAGATGAAAATAATGAGAAGGCAACCTCAGTCATAGGTGTACATGACTTCCATGATTCATGATATAGTTAAATATGACAACCCATCTAGTTTCCATGATTCATGATACAGTTTAATATGACAAGGTCTGTACTGTTACTGGGAATCAAGTCAGAGTTCGCATGATAGCAAGATATAGAAGTTCTGTTATTCTTCAGTACTACAAGTTAAAACTAGCATGTTGTGATTACTTTTTATCCTACAATATGTAAATAACATGTGTATGTTTACATATAATTGTGTTTAGGAAGCGGCAACCTCGGTGAAGCTTGGCTGCGACGACTACGTCGACTACCTCCACAATTGTGAGCATGGCTTCAGCTGCTGCTGGACGGCGGTTCCTTGATGACAACGCAACCGCACCGGCGGCTGTCTCCTCTTCATCTACGTTCTGATATGCTTCGGTTCTCCCCTGTTTGAAGAGTACTATGTTTCACATGATTGTCTTTTATTGATTAGTACTAGGTGCAAGTACTGGGTTTTAGAAAGAAAAAGTTGGGGCATGGCTGTAAGCCCATGCATGTACATGAGGTCTGCCACGAAACTTCCTCGACGATAGGACCCATCTGCAGTGGTCCTCATCTTATAGCCGAACATAAGGTAGTTTTCATACCCTTTCTTTCTTTCTTTCTTTTTTATTTCTTCACACAGTAGCATGTGCATGATTCATTCAGACAGTAGCCCTTATGTGTAATTATGCTAGCGTTTCTTCTTTAGTTCTATAGTTGACTGACCAAGCTATATAAGATCCACTGCCTGAAATTCTCTTGCGAACTGACCATATCTCCTGTGACAGGCACTGAAATTCTATTGAACTAGTAAGCTTATGCCTTGCAGAGATATTCTTATGGATTTCATAGATGCTATTATAGTCGTGGCGTGACTGAAAATCATAGCGTTTCCTTCAGATTCACTCTGACCGAAGGCAAGCTTTCAATTGCAATGGCTCCTGGAAGAAAAAGTTAAAAGATGTAGGATGTGCCATTTAACATGTTGTGTCCAAGGTCAGACTTGATAACTACAATGTTGTTTAGTTCCTGCCATCTGAGATTAGATAACTATAGTGTTGTGATTGGATGTAGATGAATGGATGTTGCTGCAAATTGAAGTGATTGCAAATTTTGCAAATGTAGTGCAAATTTAAAGGAGTAATAAATTTATTGTGCTTGTACTCCTGCTTCTGATTGAATTAGATTGCCTTAAGAATTGCTTTATAGTTTACCAATAGTACACAAGGTTAATTGATTCATATCCAATCATATACTCCAAATATGCATGCTAATTTTAAAAGGTGTCTAATGTAGTTTCTGCTCCAATGCTCATCTCGTGGATGCTTTAATACTGAATTGTTGTTGTGAAAGCACCTAGTGTTATCGACATGATTTTTTCGTGGCTGCAGTAAAATACTCCTGATGCATACCCTCATGCATGTACTGATGCATTTTGTACAAATGCATACCCTGATGCATTCTTAATTATATTAAAGTACTTGATCAATTTATCTACTAATATTATGCTCATGTTAACTTTTTGTTTCTAAAATATGTTCATGATCATGCTATTTCCCTGATAATGCTACTGTACAACTCATGTTCAAGTTTGAACAGAACTGCTGTTTCTTTTGTTTAAGCCAATGTTAATGATTCATGACTGATGATATATGCACCATTTGCAGTGGTTGGCCGCCATATAAACATGACGTTGCTTTTCTTAAAAACTTGGTTCTGATTTTGCTCAAAATTGTCCGTATGCAAGTAATTAATTGCCTAACCGCATTTCGAAATAATATAGAAAGGCTAGGAAATGATTTAGTTTGACTATTTTCTGTCTTCTATATACTTTTAGCATGCTCGGAGTACTTACCAGACTAGATGCTTTTCCAAGTTCTGGATGTTAATTTTGTTGCTCTTGCAGGGATCTTTAGTTTTATCAAATATAAAGCCCAGAACGGAATAGTCAAATCGGTAATCTTCGACTGTACATCTGCACATATAATATGAAGCCTACCTATAGTCCATTAGTCCCTCAAGTCTCTTAAATTAATGTTCTTTTAAACATGAGTTGGACTTAATTTTGTGATAAACATCGGTGATAAGTAAACTTTGCTTTAGAACTATTATTTTTGGTGCTTAGTTCTATTTGTTTTAAATTGAGCTGAGTAAAGGACTGCCTATCATAGTCCATTTTATACTCTAGTTTGTGTTTGTCAATAGAAGTGCCAAAAAGAACTACCCCATGTGAAGTACTCCATTCTGCATGATTAAAGAAACTGAAACATTTCTACTCCATTGTGTGATATCAAGAAAAGCAGTGATTAATTTTGGACTCTATTATGTGACTACACTAGCTGAACATAATTTTAAACTATCAGATTCATTTGGTTCTATTATTCTTAACTAAATGGTTCAGTTTTCTGTGATTATATGGTCCTTCTACAAAACCCTATTGACAGATCAGTGAGGTCACCAAGTAGTCGTTTTAATTTTCTAAGGTCACCAAGATAGGCTACAGTTTCCTACACTCTACACACAGTTGAATCCCTACATGAAATCCCTACACACTACACTATAATTGGAGAGTTGATGTCAGGGTTGATTGGAGTAAAAATTAGCCAGTTGATGCCACTATGCTTGCATGCCTACCCACTACACATAGTTGATATCACTGTATCAAATGTCACAGTTGATACGTTTAATTTACTCTGGTATCAAATTTTGCTGCCGGACCTAGCAAGGAGCTTGAGCTCTCCTTGTCGACCTTCGCAGCCGGGAGAGGTTGGCGAGGAGCTGTCGGCGAGAAGATCAGAAGAGCTGGAGCTGAGAATAGTTGGGATGAGATGCCGGTGGTGCTGGCAAGACGGAGAGCCAGGACGAGCTGCCAGCAAGACGGAGAGTCAGAACGAGCTGCCGCCTAGACGGAGAGCTGGGATGAGCTTCCGGCACCGTGCAGGAACGGAGATCTTCTGTCTCCGGCGGTGTAGCATATTCAGAAGGTTGTATTCTTCAAATACTTTGGTACCGTGACATTGTTGCTACAGTTGTTGATGTGAACAATATTATTTAAAAAATGTGGTACATTTGGTACAAATAAATTTGTTATTGTTATGACCAATATTATATGAAAAATGTGGTACATTTGGTACTGGCTGCAATTAAAAGACAGTGCCACTAAAGAATATAGAGGCATTATTACAAATGCCTCTATAAATAGTTAGAGGCAATTCAAAACAAATGCCACTAAAGAATATAGAGGCATTCCTAAAAATGCCTCTAAAAATACTTAGAGGCAATTCAAAACAAATGCCACTAAAGAATATAGAGGCATTCCTAGAAATGCCTCTAAAAATACTTAGAATCAATTCAAAACAAATGCCACTAAAATATATAGAGGCATTCCTAGAAATGCCTCTAAAAACCCCTATTTTTAGGGGCACTTTACTTGAAATGCCTCTATATTTTTTAGCAACACGATTAAATGCAACACTATTCAAAGTGCCCCTAAAAATACTTAGAGGCACTTTTCTAATTTTTAGGGGCATTTTGAAGTGCCTCTAATTTGAGACTGTGACGTAGTGAGTATTACCGCAGTAGTGCAAACCAGCATATGTAAACTGCAACAGCTAGTTAGGTTGCGTTGCCATTGGGATCGATCCAAAGTGCATGTGCTCTACTCGTAGATTCCGGATCGGGTAAATTACTCTACACGAGGCAAGTCAGCAAGTGTGATCTATGGGAGTAGTGCTCGATCGAAGGGACCCTTCTCTTCGCTCTTGTTGTGAGATCCTATGACGTAACTCTGATTGGAAATTACAAACTTCCAACGCTAGCTTAAAGAAAGTACGAATGGTCAGGCGCGGCGGCTCTGAACGTCGTCTATTAGTGTTAGGATACCAGATTCAGATCTCGATCAACACTCACACGAATTCGAGATACAGATCCGGATCTCGTAGCCATGGTTTACCTAGCTGGCCGGGTTACCAGTTTACGTGAGTTCACCATACTACTTTCCCACGTAAAAAAACATGTTGTCTAGGACTATCTTACAGTAGACAATAGCTAGCGTGGCTTCAACGTTCTGCAACACGGGTTCCCACTCGGGCGTGGCCTACCACCCTACTACCTCCACGTTCAGCCTCTCTCCTATTGTGTCCAGGACTCCAATTTTTGCCGATTTTCCAACTGGTCGCCCGTGTCAGCATGCAGGCACAACCTTTCCCTTCCTCAGATACCTAAATCGCTTGATTGGAGATGGGAGAAGTTTCTCTATTCTTTCCGGTTGCCAGAGAGAGAGAGATGAATTTTGGACTTACACAACCAGTTCGGCTGGAGACTTCTGCATAGATTATCTTGTTTGCTTGGACTCTTCATGATGTTTTGCACAACCTTTCCCTTCCTCCGATACCTTAATCGCCTGATTGGAGATGGGAGCAGTTTCTCTATTCTTTCCGGTTACCAGAGAGAGAGAGAGAGAGATGAATTTTGGACTTACACAACCAGTTCGGCTGGAGACTTCTGCATAGATTATCTTGTTTGCTTAGACTCTTCATGATGTTCTATTTTTTTCGCTGGTTGATACATGTTTCTACCTTATGTGATCCTTAATTTATACTACAAAATTTAATAAGTCAGTAAAAGTTATATATACCACTTTGATGTAGAGGCTGGGGCTATCTTCATTTTTTAAACCATGCTCTTAGCATATTATTATCTTCGAAGAGTGACGTTCTGATTTTGGTTATTGATCTAACACAGTCCAATTTACCGTGACCTATTTTCCATGGCCTACCCGATTTTCCTGAAGCACACTCCAATTTACCAATAGGCTACCCCAAAATCACAGTATGACACTGTGAGTTAACCTTGGCCTACCTCAGTTTACCCCCAAAATGTATGTAATTGCTACAACTAATGCCACTAGTTAGGTTGCATGCGGATTGATGCAATAATGTGCTCTACTCACACTGTCGTAGGGTTGTCACGAGACATAACACCTGAAGGTGATTTTGATATGGGGACCTAGCGCTTTTGTTGTTCAGTAGATTATCTAACTCTACGGGGACAAAGGATTTACATGGGTCTAGCCTCTCTATAGGAGATAATTAAGACTTACTTCCTGCTTGTTTGTATTGATATAATGATCTCGATCCGAGGCGTCGAGTTCTCTACCGGGTTCCAAGTCTAGGTTTACAAGGGTTTGTTTGATAGCAATTGGACGTATCGATCTGGGATCTAGGAGTCCGCTTATATAGATGGCCGGGTCTAATGGTCGTAAGTCAGATTATACCCGAACTCAGAGTCCTACTCTAACTCCTTCTAGCTCCTTTGTGGTCTTCAAGTCTCGAGTCTTTAAATTGTACAAGGACTCCGGGTCTTCCAAAATCTTCCTTGTATAACCGAGTTACGAGATGAGCTCATTAGCCCAAGTGCAACCTGGACCATGCTTGCAGCACATAACCGTGCACATGCCTCCTACCTACCGGGCCACATTTCCCTTGTCATGGGCCTACTAGGTTATGATTCCCCAACACCCACCTCCTCGGGAATTTTTTAATTAGAACGGTCAAACTAGTTTACTCTACAGGTCATACTCCCTCCGTTTTTAAATATAAGATGTTTTCTTTCACATATCAAATGTATCTATACACATTTTACTGTGTATGTTCATACATTTTAGTATGTATCCAGTTAAGATGGAAAATTACTAAAACATCTTATACTTAGAAACATAAGTGAGTCGAACAATGGGAGTGCTTGCAAGAACCTTCTATGCGCTCTTGTTGTGAGATCCAGTAAGGCAACACACTACGGGAATCCCGCAAAACGCCGACGGCCGAATTATACGCCGACGGCCAAATGTCGGGGCCGTCGGCGTATAAGGCGAGCGAGGGAAGCCGCGAACGCGGCCGTCGGCGTAACAAAACAATCGGCGTAGCTCGACATACGCCGACGGCTATACAATGCCGTCGGCGTACAAGGCCCGCCGTGACGGCACGCAAACGGGACTTTACGGCATTGATACGCCGACGGCGGCCGTCGGCGTATACTTTGCTACGCCGACGGCGGCCGTCGGTGTATACTTTTTCTATTTTTCTACATTGATACGTCGACGGCGGCCGTTGGCGTATACTTTTTTCTATTTTCCATTTAATATGAAATAATTCATATATTTAAATCCATAAATCGAAATTTAACAAATTAAATGTCTAAATTGATTAGAAAAATGAGAGGAATCCAAATATGACATCCATAAAATATTTTTCACCGTGCACATGACATTTTGTTACAAAGTTTGGTACTTGCTTAATTAAAAAGTCATTTTTGACACTTAAAAAATGGAAAATGATATTTACTAAAATATTTTGGAAATTAGTTTTGGCAACAATGTTTTCCATATCAAGACACCCCTATGTGTCAAGTATGGACACATTATCACAAACTATGGCATGGGGATGGACATAACTTGGTCATTTGACACGAAAACTATACATGTCTATAGATGATAGACCTTTTTGTGAAGCATTGTTTTAAAATATTTGTCAAAAGAGTCAATAACGCTGTTGGTACACGAACTTTACTTCTATGTGCAAATTCATACACGAACTTTGGAAGTGTGGTGGCGCGGTACACAAACTCACACATCCGGAGTTGATTTGGTCCAAACAGTCTGAATTGCTCAGTTTGGGCGCCGTGGTGGAGTTGTCAGAAATGTCATCTCGCAAAAACAACCCCACACGATTATTCCTTCCGCATTGATAGGTCCTCCGTTCGGGCAGGCTGCAGAAAAGTTTGAAAACCACTCCGTACATGTTTCTTCTCTAACTCCAGACATTTTGCCGAGCACTGCGCTCCCTTTTCTTTTGCGCCGAGTGCTGGCGAAGAGCTGCGCCGCTGCTGGATTCGTCACCATGGCAAATTCAAGGAACGACACTAAAAATAGGAGGAAAAGCAGAGCAAAACAGAGGATAGCTTAATTAAAAAAAGCAGTAAATCAACAAAACAACGCCGGCTCCAGACCTCACCTCGCCGGCTCCTCCGTGTTGCAGAAATATACACCCGTTTCCTTCGTCACCGGTCGCCGTCGCCGTTGCCATCGCTGCCGCTCGTCGCTCGAGACTCCGCTCCCGCCACAGCCACGAGCCAACGAACACTCCCGCCAACAGCTGGTTACCCGCGACGTAGACATGCTCCACCAAAACTCCGACGCCCAAACATCAGCTAGCTCTCTCAGTCCAACAGCACAGCCGCACCAAACGCGGCCGCCGCGGGACCTAGGATTAGGTCGCCGGCCTGATTGAATTGGGAATTGACTTTTCACGGCACAACAGACTTGTTCGCGAATTATAAAGCATATAGGGGGTGTCTGTAAATATCCAAAACAGTGTGGCGTGCCTTATCCTACCTGCCACTTACACGCGTCAGCCTCACAACCTAATGGACCTCTAATCAATCCGCATGATGAGTTTGTGTACCGCCTCACCACACTTTCAAAGTTCATGTATGACTTTGCACATAGAAGGAAAGTTCGTGTACCTGTAGCGTTATTGACTCTTGTCAAAACTCAAGTTTATCATTTTTGCTAGCAACTAGTACACATAAAAGGACTCCATGTCAAAGGAATTCATTGTTTGAGTATTTTTTCAATTTCTTTTATTTTTGTGAAAAAACGGTCAAAATGACCATCGTGCCTATTCATTGAAAGGGGTCACATTTTTCAAAACTATCGATATTTCTGTGATAAAGTCACTACTTGTGTACCTAAAAATGATTTTTTTAAAAAAATTAGACCAAACTATCACACACTTGTAGTTCAATTTCAATTACTTTTGGAAAATCGGCATAATGTCATTTAAATAGGAATAATTAGGTAAAAATCGAGAAAATTACTAATACTTGGGTATTATCCATAAAATATGTAGTACCCTTTGTGACAATAAAATGGGCGCCTTTTGCAACATATTTTTGGTATTTCCTTCATAACAAAAGTCATTTTTGGCACCTAAAAAATGGAAAATGATATTTACTAAAATATTTTGAAAATTGTTTTTGGCAACAATGTTTGCTATACCAAGGCACACCTATGTTTCAAATATGGACACATTATCACAAACTATGGCACAATGATGGCCATAACTTGGTCATTTAGCGCGAAACCTATACATGTATATAGATGATAGACCTTTTTGTAAAGCATTATTTTGAAATATTTGTAAAAAAAGAAGTTTATAATGTTTAATAGAAACCAGTACACATGAAATAACTCAATGCCAAAGGATACCTTTTTGAGGTTTTTTTTCACTTTATTTGATTTTTCTTCAAAAAAGAGTCAAAATGTCCAACATGACTATTCATCGAAAGAGATCAATTTTCTAAAACCATCAATGTTTATACAATGCAAAGGATGATATGGATGTCATATTTGAATTACTCTAATTTTTCTAATTGACATAGACATTTTATTTTTCAAATTTCGATTAACGGAATTAAAGATATGAATTATTTCATATTAAATGTAAAAAATAAATAAAAGTATAGTTAATTTTATTGTCATTTATTCAAAATATACTATTACATAATCATTGTTACTTATTCAAACGAATTTTTTAAATTTAAACAATGAAAAAGTGGAACATCATAACTCAGGGGTTAATATGATTGACATGATACAAGTATCAGTAAGTTCTCATTTCTCATTTGGAAGCTAATCTTGATGGAACTCATATGTTAAGCGTGATTGGGTTGGAGCAATTTGAGGATGGGTGACCGAACAGGAACTTTGACTAGCGTAATTACTTTGACCTATGATTAAATGTGTAATTAGAGATTTAGTATGTAAGTGAGTTAGAAATTTTGACATAGAAAAAATAAAAAAGTTTAAAAAAATTCAAAAATTTCAAAAAAAAATTGCATGCAAAGGCCGACGGCAATGCCGTCGGCATATGTGGAACTGAAAATATAGTGGGGCGTGCCGTCGGCGTATGGAGGTCTAACGGAACGGACTGGATGCCGTCCTGTGGGGCCCACCACAGCGTACGCCGACGGCAGCCGTCGGCGTATGGGTACGCCGACGGCTTCCGGCCGTCGGCGTATTGTGGGTTTCCCGTAGTGACACTAATTGGAAATTAACTTGCTCTCATATTTTAGGAACTTAACTCCCATTGCTAGCTTAGTGAAAATATGAATGATCATCCACATTACCAACACAAAACGTGTGCTAATGTTAGGATACCAGATCCAGATCTTGATCAACACCCACGCAAATTCGAGATTTTGATCCCTATATTGGCTTGGGTCAGCCCAAGGTAGCCATCCCAGTTGTGTCCTAAATAGCATGGGTGGTTCTTTATTCAGGACTCGACCAAGTGCTCTCCTTAGTGATCTGTCTAAAATTTGACATGGGATTACCTAAACGATGTAACTATGTGTGCCACGCGACATGAAGCAATGTGAAATACAATTTGATGGATTACATAACGTTATTACCTAACTCTCCCGTCAACATGGACATAAAAACAAAGTACATTTGAAAAATGCTCTCGTCCTAATATAATATTAATTATTATTATTTTGAAAGAGTGATGCTCATATTTTCCCTTTATTGATCTAACCCTGCTAAAGCTAAAAAATTTCCTATTGGTATTGTCCTCTCTGGTTACAAATGACTATCATGCTCCAAAAAGGTCCTATAAATGATGATAAGTAAAGCATCTTTTAATATGGTTGTACCATGGGAAAAACAAAAGCAATTCTTCTACAAAATCTGTGTAACCAATTCGGTCAGATCGTCTTGTTATACCTGACTGTTAACCTTCATTCTTATCAACGTGCATTGTGACCATGTACTCAAGCGATATGCATGAGGTGCAGAGAAGCCACAACATAACATTAGATGAAAATTATCTGGAAGTTTTTTGTTTATCCAGGTTAGAGTTTGAGGAGAAAAGGTAGATCTCACTAAGAAAAAACAACAGAATGTAATAAAGGCCCTTTAAAAATACAAGAAACTATGAAATTATTTCTAGATTTTCAGAAGCATGTTCGTACAAAATACTCACGCTGTGTAAAGTCTGAAGTAACTGATGACCTTTTTCTGACTAACAACTGCAATATGTAACGTTTCCCGTTTGAATTAGATCTGAATCACAGGGTCACACTAGGCGTATGTCGAGCTACACGTGCCTCAAATTCGATCCAGTCCCTCTGAGTTAAGGATATCAACATGCAGTACTGCGCATATCCAATTGATTGACGGGGTATATCTCTTTGGCCCTAATCTATCCGATATGTACATAAAAAGTGCCACATTGGTGATTTGCCCCTAGTATGGCATCAAAGTCCTGTGTACTACAACAATATTTCTTAGGCCGTGACGAAAAACCTTATACTACTGAAACAAATCATCCCAACATTTAAAAAAAACAAATATTGTAATAATTTGGTCAAACAAAAATTTATTGCCGAGGATAAAATTGCAACAAAAAATAACAAACGATTATAATAAAAAGAATTATTTGAAGCAATAAAAAAGTTGGTTAGCAACATTTTTGTTTGTTTGCAGGTTCATTTGTGTACAAAAAACACCAACTTTTTCAACATGAATCACAAACGATTCGAACAGAAATCACAAGCTTGCATATTTTGTAAAGCAGGTAAAATACGGTTCAGCGCATATGAGTTTTTTTACAGTCTGGGTCGACCCAGCGCTTAAGCCTACCAATATGGCCAATTTACAAGGAAACAGCTAATAGCCGGCTATGAGCAATCTAAAATCCACGCCGGTGATCTGCTGGGACCATCTGTGGCGCACTGTTTTGACTTTCTGTGGCGCACGGTGGGTGCGCCATAGAATTGTCGCCACAAAAATATTTTTCCGTGGCGCATCCTGAAGATTCTGTGGCGCATGAACATTGGTGCGCCACAGAATGTCTTTCTCCGGTTTTTTTTAAAAAAAGGTGGGAAGAGCCCTCGCCCCAGGCGCGGCGTGTGGCGGCGTGCGACGACGGTGGCCGCCCAGGGCTCGCGACGACGACGCGCCCGAGCGCCAGCAACGTGGCAAGGACGAAGCGCTGAGACCTCCCCTTCCCAATCGATCTCCACACCGTCCACCGTCATGTTCCTGATCGAATGCTTGTCGAAGTACTCGGAGGCCCGGATCCCCCACCCGACGTCGGCGTCCAGCGGCCATCTCGTGTCCTCCTCCTCCATCACCGTCTTCTTCTCCTCATCCGCCACTAGTTCCTCCTCCTCCGCCTTTGGCTTCAACATCTCGCCTCTGCCTTGGAGGAACTCGGGGTCGCGCTCCTGGATAGAGTCGAAGACCTGCTCGAGGCGGCCATGTACGAAATCCTCCACGGCCGCCGCGTGGAGGGAACGGCGACCCCCGCGCCTGCGCGTGGATGGCGACGGGTGATGACGTGAAAGTCACACGTTCGTTGGGAACCCCAAGAGGAAGGTATGATGAGTGTAGCAGCAAGTTTTCCCTCAGTATGAAACCAAGGTTTAATCGGACCAGTAGGAGATTAAAGTCTCTTCTGAAGGTTGTTGGTGAAGGAGTGTAGTGCGGCGCAACACCAGGGATTCCGGTGCCAACGTGGAACCTGCACAACACAATCAAACTACTTTGCCCCAACTTAACAGTGAGGTTGTCAATCTCACCGGCTTGCTGAAAATAAACGATTAGACGTATAGTGTGGAAAATGATGTTTGTTTGCAGAGAATGAAAAAGAACAATGATTGCAGTAGGTTGTATTTCAGATGTAAAAGAATGGACGGGGTCCACAGTTCACTAGTGGTATCTCTCCATAATAAATAATTAACATGCTGGGTGAACAAATTACTGCTAGGCAATTCACTATCTAGCATAAAATACTCCCACTTGGAGTCACAAGCATCCACTTGGCCAGAGTATCAACAAGTAACGGAGAGCATGCAAGAACATAAAAGACATAGACATAATATTTCAGTATTCAACTTGACATGGTATCAATTTCATCGGATCCCAGCAAACACAACATGTAGCATTACAATAAGATGATCTTGATCATGATAGGTAGCTCACAAGATCTAAACATGATGGCACAAGAGGAGAAGACAACCATCTAGCTACTGCTATGGACCCGTAGTCCAAAGATGAACTACTCACACATCACTCCGGAGGCAGGCATGGCGATGTAGAGCACTCCGGTGATGATTCCCCTCTCCGGCAGGATGCCGGGAAGAGCTTCAGAACCCTGCCGAGTTAGGGTTGACGGCGGCGGCGGCTCTGGAACTTTTCTTGGTTTTTGACTCGGGTATTTAGGGTTTTCCCGAGGAAGGCAATTTATAGGCGAAGGGGCGGCGTCGGTGGAGGCCCGAGGCCTCCTCACCACGTGGCGGCACGGCAGGAGGTGGGATGATACGTCTCAAACGTATCTATAATTTTTGATGTTCCATGCTGATATTATATCAATTGCTACATGTTTTGGTTATACTTTATATCATTTTTATGCATTTTCTGGGACTAACCTATTAACAAGATGCCACAGTGCCAGTTCCCTGTTTTCTGCTGTTTTTGGTTTCAGAAAATCTATTAAGGAAATATTCTCGGAATTGGACGAAACAAAAGACATCGTCAATAATATCACGAGGAGTTCACGGAGTCCAAAGGGGAGTCGGAGCAGACCCACCAGGGGGCCACGCCACACTAGGGCGCGGCCCTGGGTGGGCCCGCGCCCCCCTATGGCGTGGTGGCCCCCCTCGGCCACCGACGCCGCCTCTTCGCCTATATATTCTCCGCGACGCGAAAACCCTATTACGGTCGATCATATTCCACAAAAAGTTCCGTCGCGGCCGTCATCGTCAATCTCAGATCGGAGGAGTTCTGAAGCTCTTCCCGGCACCCTGCCGGAGGGGAGATCATCACCGGAGGGCTCTACACCACCATGCCTGCCTCCGGAGTGATGCGTGAGTAGTCCACCCCTGGACTACGGGTCCATAGCAGTAGCTAGATGGTTGTCTCTCTACCTTGTGCCTCCATGTTTAGATCTTGTGAGCTGCCTAACATGATCAAGATCATCTTATTATAATGCTAGATGTTGTGTTTGCTGGGATCCGATGAATATTGATACCATGTTTATTCAAGTTGTTTATCTATGTGCTCTTGATCTTGCATGCTCTCCGTTGCTAGTAGATGCTTTGGCCAAGTAGATGCTTGTGACTCCAAGAGGGGGTATTTATGCTCGATAGTGGGTTCAGTCTCTAGATATTTGGATCAGTGACAGAAAGGTCTAAGATGGTAGATGTGCTGTTGCTACTAGGGATAAAACATTGGTGCAGTGTCCAAGGGCACTTGTATTGATTACATTACACACTTTACTTCATGCAATAATCTGTTGTTAGCAACTTAATACTGAATAGGATGCGGATGCTGCCTTGAAGGTGGATTATTTAGGCATAGATGCGGTTGGAATAACGGTCTATGTACTTTGTTGTAATGCCCAACTAGATTTCATAGTAGACATCTTGGCATGTATTGCATTGTTATGCCCTCTCTATTTGTCAATTGCCCAGCTGTAATTTGTTTACCCAACATGCTAGTTATCTGTTCTGAGAGAGACACCACTAGTGAACTGTGGACCCTGGTCCAATTTCCTCATACTGTTTACACAACCTGCTGCAATCATCTGTTTCCTGTTACTTGCTGTTTTTCCTGCTGTTTTCCACACCATACGTTACTCTTTGTTTCTGCAAGACCGGAGAGATTGACAACTCTCTGTTTCGTGTTGGGCAAAGTTCTGGTTTGTGTCTGTGCAGATTCCACGTTGGTGCAAGCTCCCTAGCGCCAGGGGGAGTCAACATCAACAACCTTCCGATAGATCGTCAAGTCCTACTGGATTGATAACCTTGGGTAGATTTCTCAAGGGAAAACTTCTGCTGTCTACATCATAACCTTCCTCTTGGGGTTCACCAACACGTAGCCATCAAGCTGTTTTCTGGCGCCGTTGCCGGGACTTGGAGGCTATTGGAAAGGGGAGTCTCTCAGTTCCAATCTCTTTACTTTGTTTTTTGTCTTGTTTTAGTTTTGTTTTGCTTGCTGTTAAAAATCAAAAACCCAAAAAAATTAAATTCCTGCATCTAGTTTTTAATTTCGAGTTGCCCTGCTGCTAAAGTTGATAGTCTTGCTCATGATGTTGAAATGCTGAAAATAAAAGCTATTCCTAGTGATATTAGAGAGAGTAAAACACTCAATGCTATCCAAGTTAAAATTGATAACAACATTAGGATGCTTGCTGAACTTCATGAAAGATGGGAGAGAGAAGAAAGAGAAGCTGAAATTGCTGAACAAAATAGTGTTGTTAGAGTTTGCACTATTTTTACTAATGAAACAAATGATGCCTCACATGCTAATGCGCCCCCTACTGTTAGTGAAAAGATAATAAGTGTTGGAAATGTCTCTACTACCTCTACAAAAAAGTTTAAATTGCCTGATAGCACTACTTTTGTTCCTAGTAAAAGTGCTGAAATTTTTAGAGGTGTTGGTGATAATTGCTCCATTGTTTTTGATGACAACAACTTCAATTTCGAAAATTGTAACATAACTGAAGTCATCATGTTCTTGCAAAAGCTAGCTAAGAGTCCTAATGCTAGTAAAATAAATATGGCTTTTACTGAACATATTATCAAAGCTCTCATGCATGCTAGGGAAGAAAAATTAAAACTTGAAGCTTCTATCCCTAGGAAGTTAGATGATAATTGGGAACCTGTTATTAAAATGAAACTGAGTGAGTTTGAATGCAATGCTTTGTGTGACCTTGGTTCTTGTATTTCGGTTATGCCTAAAAATTTATATGATATTCTCAAGCTTGCACCTTTGGAAAAATGTCATTTGGATGTTCACTTTGCTGATTCTTCTATGAAGAAACCTTTAGGAAAAGTTGATGATGTTTTGATAATGGTTAACAACAATCTTGTCCCTGTTGATTTTGTGGTTTTGGATATTGAATGCAATCCTTCTTGTCCTATTGTTTTGGGAAGACCTTTTCTGAGAACTGTTGGTGCTGTTATTGATATGAGAGAGGGGAATATAAAATTTCAATTCCCACTCAAGAAAGGTATGGAACACTTCCCTAGGAAGAAGATGAAATACTCACATGATACTAGTGTCAAGACAAATTATGGTTTTGGATTTTCTGGTCTTGACAATACTTGATGCATCTCTTCATGCCTAGCTCAAAGGCATTAAAGAAAAGCACTTCTGGGAGATAACCCATGTTTTTATTTGCTGTTTTATTTTTGTTTTCTTGAGTCAAGGATGCTTGTTTACCTCTGTAGCAACTCCTTTGTATCTTTTATTTGCTGTTTTGTTGTGCCAAGGAGAGTTACTAATGCAAAGTTGGTTTTTATTTTCGGGACTGCATTGGGACAGATTGCTGTTCGTCACCGTTTAATTCAGTAGAAAATCAGAAAAAATCGAAAAATGCTGAAACTTTTTGTGCATGTTCCTGATGATGTTACGCAACTTTCATTATTTCAAAAGTTTTTCATCTGAGCATCGTAAGTGCCTCGAAAAAATTCGTCATTACAGACTGTTCTGGTTTGACAGATTCTGTCTTTTATTTTGCATTCTCTCTTTTACAAGTTTTTAAGTGGTTTCTTTTCGTGTAAAAGTGCCCACTTGAGCCTAGTAACAGTGGCTAATGTTTAAAATAGTTGGCTTGTGAGTTTTGTCTTTGCTAGAACTTTGAAGTATTATCTTTTAGTGCACTAACCTGCTAATGAGAAAAGCTGTTAAGTTTTGGTGTGAAGGAAGTTTTCAAGTGTTGATAGAGGAGAATGATATTACATGATCAAGAAGAGTGAAGAGCTTAAGCTTGGGGAGGCTTACCTCCCCAGCATATTTCAAGAAGACTCAAGCATCTAAGCTTGGGGATGCCCAAGGCATCCCCTTCTTCATCTACAAATTATCAGGTCATCTCTAATGGTGCTATATTTTTATTGCTTCATACTAGTGTACTCTTCCTTGGAGCGTCAGTGTGTTTTTGTTTTCAGTTTGTTTTGTTTTGTTTGCTGTGCTATACTTGTTGGATCCTAGCATTCATGTTTGGGAGAGAGACACGCTCCACTTTTTCATTAGAATACTCTTGTGCTTCACTTATACTTGTTGAGTATTCCTGTCTAGTTGCTGTTATTGCTGTTAGCTCTCAGTTTTTCATGTATCTCTTGTTAGAGCTTTCAGTTTCTTTTGAAGAAAGTACTCTCTTGCTTCACTTATATCTGTTTGGAGAGTTGTCAAATAAGTTGATTGGTGTTTGGTTGGACCAGAAAAATGCTATGCATGTGGTAGTGGTATAAAATGCTTACATGAATCTTTTTAGATCGTTGTCTTGAGTAATTTGATGCTTGCCAATTGTTTTGAGCTGTCAAGTAATTAATGTTTAAGCTTGTGCATCATGTAAGTAATGGCTATTAATGAAGAACTACTATAAGGATTTTCTGCTATAATAATCTGTTGCATAATTGGAAGTCCATAGTAGTCTAGATAATTTTTGGATGAAGGCTATGTGTTAACAAGGAAGACAGTGGGAGTCTATGGTTCGTCAAACCTTGTGTTTTATGTACACTCTTGCTATTCCAGTTGATAATGATGTTTGCTTATAATAACCTTGCTAGCCTAAACTCTGTACTAAGAGGGAATGCTTCTTGTACATCCAAAACCTTGAGCCAAATCCATGCCACCTGTGTCCACCATACCTACCTATTATGTGGTGTTTTCACCATTCCAAGTAAATTTCTTCATGTGCTATCTACTAACTACTCAAAACTGTTACATTTCCTTTTTGTGTCACTACTTGAAAAGCTCATAAGGACGTAGATAGGTGGTCTTTATTTCCTGGTTGATCAAATTTTACACACCTGGACTAGTGGCATATACATCCGCTTATCCAATAATTTTGCAAAAAGAGCTGGCAACGGGGTGCCCAGTCCCAATTAATTACAACTTTAACCAAACAATTCTCTTCACATCTTTTTGCCCCTGATTCGTCAGTCAAGCAATGTTCACAAGTGTGTAAACAAAAGAGAAGAGGGATGATCTGCCCGCTGGTAGAAATAACGTCCTTCATGGGAGCCGCTCTTGTAAAGTTTGATCAACTAGTGAAGTAGAGTATTGCCTATTTGCTGATTTGTTGACACCTGTATACACCATTACCTTACAAAACAATATTTTATGCTCTCTATATGCCTTCGGAACTACAGCTCTAGCACATGATGTTAATCCCTGCTTCCCTCTGCGAAGGGCCATTCTTTTACTTTTATGTTGAGTCAGTTTTCCCACTTCTTTCTGTCTACTTAAGCAAACATCATTGTCAACTCCAGTATAACAGTTTTTACATAACTTTGTGTTTGGTTGATCATATTCTTTGCATTGACATTATCTATATGATATACATGTTGAAAGTTGAAGCAAAAGCTGAAGCTATTATCTTCCTTTGTGTTGATACAAACACTTTCATGTTGAAAATTATTGCTGCTGTGAGCTAACTATTATGTTAGACTATTATATCTCTAAATGTTTTATAGTATTATTCATGAAAGTTTGCACTTGTGTGATCACTTATGTTTACTCTTTATTTACTTGCTTGCAAACTATAGACCATTGGCTTGGATCACTTCATTCAGATCATGTGCATTACATTGTTATTTGATCAAAGATTGTGTTGGTAGCATGTCACTTCAAAAATTATCTGTTTTTATCGTTTACCTACTCGAGGACGAGCAGGAACTAAGCTTGGGGATGCTTGATACGTCTCAAACGTATCTATAATTTTTGATGTTCCATGCTGATATTATATCAATTGCTACATGTTTTGGTTACACTTTATATCATTTTTATGCATTTTCTGGGACTAACCTATTAACAAGATGCCACAGTGCCAGTTCCCTGTTTTCTGCTGTTTTTGGTTTCAGAAAATCTATTAAGGAAATATTCTCGGAATTGGACGAAACAAAAGACATCGTCAATAATATCACGAGGAGATCACGGAGTCCAAAGGGGAGTCGGAGCAGACCCACCAGGGGGCCACGCCACACTAGGGCGCGGCCCAGGGTGGGCCCGCGCCCCCCTATGGCGTGGTGGCCCCCCTCGGCCACCGACGCCGCCTCTTCGCCTATATATTCTCCGCGACGCGAAAACCCTATTACGGTCGATCATATTCCACGAAAAGTTCCGTCGCGGCCGTCATCGTCAATCTCAGATCGGAGGAGTTCTGAAGCTCTTCCCGGCACCCTGCCGGAGGGGAGATCATCACCGGAGGGCTCTACATCACCATGCCTGCCTCCGGAGTGATGCGTGAGTAGTCCACCCCTGGACTACGGGTCCATAGCAGTAGCTAGATGGTTGTCTCTCTACCTTGTGCCTCCATGTTTAGATCTTGTGAGCTGCCTAACATGATCAAGATCATCTTATTGTAATGCTAGATGTTGTGTTTGCTGGGATCCGATGAATATTGATACCATGTTTATTCAAGTTGTTTATCTATGTGCTCTTGATCTTGCATGCTCTCCGTTGCTAGTAGATGCTTTGGCCAAGTAGATGCTTGTGACTCCAAGAGGGGTATTTATGCTCGATAGTGGGTTCAGTCTCTAGATATCTGGATCAGTGACAGAAAGGTCTAAGATGGTAGATGTGCTGTTGCTACTAGGGATAAAACATTGGTGCAGTGTCCAAGGGCACTTGTATTGATTACATTACACACTTTACTTCATGCAATAATCTGTTGTTAGCAACTTAATACTGAATAGGATGCGGATGCTGCCTTGAAGGTGGATTATTTAGGCATAGATGCGGTTGGAATAACGGTCTATGTACTTTGTTGTAATGCCCAACTAGATTTCATAGTAGACATCTTGGCATGTATTGCATTGTTATGCCCTCTCTATTTGTCAATTGCCCAGCTGTAATTTGTTTACCCAACATGCTAGTTATCTGTTCTGAGAGAGACACCACTAGTGAACTGTGGACCCTGGTCCAATTTCCTCATACTGTTTACACAACCTGCTGCAATCATCTGTTTCCTGTTACTTGCTGTTTTTCCTGCTGTTTTCCACACCATACGTTTAACTCTTTGTTTCTGCAAGACCGGAGAGATTGACAACCTCTCTGTTTCGTGTTGGGCAAAGTTCTGGTTTGTGTCTGTGCAGATTCCACGTTGGTGCAAGCTCCCTAGCGCCAGGGGGAGTCAACATCAACAACCTTCCGATAGATCGTCAAATCCTACTGGATTGATAACCTTGGGTAGATTTCTCAAGGGAAAACTTCTGCTGTCTACATCATAACCTTTCTCTTGGGGTTCACCAACACGTAGCCATCATGGGACCGCGCCACCAGGTGGTGAGGGCGGCCCACGGCCCTCCGTCGTCTCTCCTTCGGACTCCGTGTACGTGTCAGAAAAATAGGAACTTGGCTTTTTGTTTCGTCCAATTCCAAGAATATTTCCAGAACAACTTTTCTGAAACCAAAAACAGCAGAAAACAGGAACTGGCACTGTGCCATCTCGTTAATAGGTTAGTCCCAGAAAATACAAAAATGATATAAAGTGTATATAAAACATGTAGCAATTGGCATAATATAAGCATGGAACATCAGAAATTATAGATACGTTGGAAACGTATCAGCTGCCGTCTTTGTGGCTTTGGGTCGGGACAGAGATTCAGAGCGTGGAGTGAGGGGAAGGCGACAAGGTCGTGGCGCGGGTGGGGCTGTATGAGGAGCTCTACGGAGGGGCGGAGGCGCACGGTGGCCCAGAGGCCGGCCACGGCGAAGGAGGCGGCGCGGCCACTGTACACTTCGCTGGGGTCGCCTTGCGACGATGAGGTAGGTGGGGAACGGGCGATGGGGGCGGCGCGAGCCTTGCGTGAGAGGTGGGTGAGCTGAGGCGGTGAGGCGAGGGCGGAAGTGGCCGGCGGCCGTAGGGTACGGGTGGGCGGCGGGCGGCGGTAGAGATATTCAGAGGGGCCGGTGGATGTGCTGCGTGGAGGGAGGGGAAGGCGACGAGGTCGTGTGCGCGAAGAAAGAGAGAGAGGAGAAAGGGATGCATGTGTGCGTGCGTGGAGCGAGAAAGCGGGTTTGACCAGGTACAGTGAGTGGAAAGAGAATCCGATCTGGATCTGGATCTGACCACATGCGCCAACTTTCTGTGGCGCATGTGAGTTTCGTGCGCCACAGAATTTCAAAATTCTGTGGCGCACGCAGAAACATGCGCCACATAATTTCTTTTTGTGGCGCACGACAAATTGGTGCGCCACATAATGTTGTTCCACCTATAAGGTTTTTCCTACTTGTGGACAAAATTCTGCACCTAATCACCGGCGTGTGAGTTGTTCCATGCCGGTGATTCGGGCTAATCACCGGCGTGTCCTTATGAGCGCCACGCCGGTTATCTGCGTGCCCAAAAAAGTGAAATAAATTTCTGGCATGCAACTGACGTGGCCTCGCTTGTGCACGCCGGTAGGAGCCTTAGTTGGTTTTCGAGAAGGACCCGGTTGACTTTTGCAGAATGATTCCAGGTTGGAAAAAAAGATCATATTGGGCCGAACTGGGCCGGCTCATATATTGCTATATACCTGACTGCAATGTGACCATGTCATCAAGCTGGGTTGCATGGAAGGACATGTGTAAAAACCTAAATACATGGGCGGACTAGGTTTCCGAGATATCGGTCTCTTCAACCTAGCACTCCTAGCTAGACAGGGATGGCGGATGCTGCAGGACCCAACCACGCTGAGTGCAAGCGTGCTGAAAGCCGTCTACTTCCCGGAGACGAGCCTTCTACAAGCACGGCTCAGCCCAGCACCATCTCAAGTATGGAGGGGAATTCATGAAGGAATACAAGTGCTCAAACAAGGACTCATCAAAAGAATTGGCACAGGGGAAAGTACTGACCCCTGGAATGACCAGTGGGTACCGAGGGATGGGTTGCTACGGCCCATCGCCTGTACCACGGAGGAGCCACCAGCCACAGTCGCTGAGTTCATCGACACGACTACGGCTCAGTGGAAGGAGGAGAAGCTACGACAATGCCTCTTGCCTATGGATGTGGACCTCATCCTGCAAATTCCTCTTAACCATCGTAGACAAGAAGATTTTTGGGCATGGCATTACGATCGGGAAGGACTCTTCTCGGTGCGATCAACATATTGGATGCTGGTGAGCACAAGGGAGAAGAGGGAAGCATGGCTAGAAGAAAGAACGGGGAACTCTGAAGTACAGCGGCTGGAGAAGGACTAGACTTCGCTTTGGCAGGTTCAGGTCCCATCCAAGGTGCGGATGTTCCTGTGGAGATTGGCGAAACAATCATCGCCAACGAATGATGTGCGGCGGCGTAGCCACATGACAGACGACGATAACTGTAAACTGTGTGGTGCCGCTGACTCCTGGAGGCATGCGTTACTCGACTGCACGATGTCGCGCTGTGTCTGGGCACTAGTTGATGAGGAGATTACCGAGCACATGAGCTGCTCGGGTGAGGGAGATGCAAGAAAGTGGTTGGCATCCATGATTGCGACACTGAACCACAATGACCAGACAAGGGTGTTTGTCACCCTCTGGGCGGTGTGGCATGCACGACGCAAGGCAATACATGAAGATCAGTTCCAAAGCCCGTTGTCTACACATCTGTTTGTAGAAAGGTTTTTAGAGGACCTCCAACAAAGCTCCAAGAAGGTCGGAGGGCAGAATGCTCCTGTACGCAAAGAGCAGGCGTATGGATGGTTACCACCTCCACGGGGTTTGATCAACATCAACGTGGATGCGGCGGTGGGGAAGGCGACTGGCGAGGCGCGGTGGCCGCTGTCGCTCGGTCTGAGAGCGGAGCCTTCATGGGTGCATCTTCGGTGACCTTCCTGGGGAAGACTGAACTAGAAACTTTAGAGGCGCTTGCTTGCAGCGAGGCTATAGCACTGGCAAGCGACATCTTAGCTCGCAGAATCATGGTGGCGAGTGATTGTCGGTCGGTGATCAACACCCTGGAGACTGGTACTATGGGAGTTTATGTACAAGTAGTGCGAGAGATTTTGGAGGCAAAGAAGAGCTTTGATTTTATGTCGTTTCGCCATGAACGTAGAGACCACAATAAAGAAGCACATAGTTTAGCGAGAAGTGCTGTTAGTGACGAACCAGGGCGCCGTGTGTGGCTCCTGCGTCCGCCAGATGGTTTGTGTATTCCCGTGTTGATCGAATTTTAATAAAGTTGTTTCACCCCTTCAAAAAAAAAATCAAGCAATATGCCTAAGCATCGCGCCCACGCGTGTCATAACATTGGTTTAGACTAAATAAGTAACCGGGTGGAGAGAACCAACAATATAATAACAGATAATCCGTTAAATCTTGTTCATAGTTGTCACAATAGCAAGGGAAAAGGAAAAATCCTAGTGAGATGAATGTAGAATTATTTTAGTTATTCATAAGTATTATTAAACAAATTAGTAGCCCAAATGTAGTCTCCAAGGTAACAATAGCATCAGATCTCTGTGCCTACAGCTGCACAGAGATCAGATGAGAATCACATGTGTACAGATTAGCCGTTGGCAAGATGGCCTCAAAGTACGCTGCAGGATTGGTGGGCGAACTGTCCTTGATCAGCCTAGCCTATTTTAGCTGTCAGAGGTAACTAACGAATCGTGTATATTCACGAGAGCGCGTGCATTTCTAGTAGAGTAGTTGGAAGAATATTTAATCATCTCTTGCACTGGCTGCATTCGTGCAGTCTACTTGACATTCTATATCGATGATGTCGTTCGCGTGAGCTGGGATACAACTTGATTGGCTTCCAAGCACTCTCAGAACATAACCGTAACGTCATTGTAGTTACAAACCACATTAATTACTGGAGTACAAGGGTTCCAAATCAGAATAGTTTCATTAGCCCAGCGAAACAGAAAAAAGAAACAGTATTTGTTACGCTTTGTCTGCATCTCCTATGATATCTACGACTTCCAACGACATTGTCTCCTGTAGTTAACTTACCTACTCACTGCGTGCGCGCGCTGGCGAATATATATACATCAATTAATCTGCCAGCTAACTGTGAACCGATCCCAATTAGTTTGATGATCGTAGTATTTTAAACGATGCATGTCAGGTGGAAGGTGGATCCACCACACAGCTAGCGAGTACGCTCCCTCGGAAATAGTTCTAGGATCTGATCTGCGAATCTTGTAGAGTTGACACCAAGATGGATTAGTGTATCATGTTCTCGATCACGGTAGTCTACTTGCCTTCTGATCAGATTCGCAAGAGGGACACAGTTTAGTTAATTAGCTGTCAGAGTTGCATCGACTAACCGGATCATAATCACGATCTCGAGGAATAGCTAATCATCGCTTGCTTCTGCAAGCATGCCTGCGATAATATGATGCAGGCCGACGTCCACTTGACATTCTCTCTCGATGATTGAAGCCAAATTAAGGTGACATTAATTTGAATGGCCGGCTGCGCATTTTAGCCTACAAAGCCTATTAATTGCCCTTCAACCTACAAGTGATCTTATTCAGATATCTTCTATTTGTCCAAAATGGAAACGAAAAAAGTTCAATCTTAATGAAGTACTAAAGCAGAATGTACTAACATCTAGACGTGGGCAAATAAACCGAGGATCAAAATAAAAACCGACCACGAAAAGACTAGAAGCAATTATTTCGGTCGTGCACCATACATTGCCGAACAGACCGAGGAACCGATTAAATTCCTGGAATAACCCAGCTCATTACGTGAGCGAGGCCACAGCCCAACTAAAAAAAAGTCAAACAATGCAGCCCTCGGCCCTGAGCCCAAGCCCCCACCCAATTCTCAAATAATCATTAAATCCCTAACCCTGACCGCCTCCTGCTCTCGACCCAACGGCGTCTTTCTAGCGGCCGGCCGGAGACGCGTCGCATCTCCTGTGTCTTTCTTTCCCACCAAGACTCCCTCATCTCCTTCCGCTCTACCTTGGAGCCTTGGATGTATTCTAGTCATGAATCATAATCAGCAACTCAACTAGGATGTGGCTGCATGGTAGTCAAGGATTTGGATACCGAATAGAAAAAATTCTCGAGGGGCCTTAGGATTACCACGGTAACCCGAAAATACCATGGATTACCGACCAAAAATTGTAAACAAACTTATATTCAAATTAGCACAACAAGTCAACAAGCGTTAATTGTTATTTTTCTGGTGTTCCAAATTCCAGCGGTAGTACCGCTGGGTTAAGCGGTACTACCGCTGAGAGCTACCGCCACCGCTACCGCCTCCGCTACCGCTGAAATGGCCGTCTGACGCGCTTGTCCGGTACCGACTGGTACCGCTGGCGGTACCGCCGCCGGTACCGCTGAGGTGGGAAGAGACGAACCAGCCCACCCCAGCGGTAGTACCGCTGGGTTAAGCGGTACTACCGCCGAGGTGGGATTGATTCCGGGTTGGACTGCAGCCGACCTAGGGTTTGATGCTTCTATTTATTCCTCTTGTAAGCCGCCGTTTTGGGGTAAGCCACACATTGTAAACCCACGGCGTTTGTAACCTCACCCGATATAGTGAAGTATTGCTGGCTGGCGCCCGTGGTTTTTTCCTCTCCTTTGTTTGGAGAGGTTTTCCACGTTAAATCTCGTGTCCCCTTTGGTTTGATCGTTCCGCTCTTCGTCGTTTCTTTGCTATCGTTTTACAACAAGTGGTATCAGAGCCCTGTTTCAGATCTGTTTTCAGATTAGGGTTTTGGATGGCATCGATGAAGTTCGATCTACCGGCGCTGGACTACAAGACGAGATTTTCGCTGTGGCAGGTCAAGATGCGTGCGATCCTCGCACAGTCCAATGATCTTGACGAGGCGCTGGAGAAATTCGGCGACAAGGATGCGGCGGCATGGACCGCCGATGAGAAGCGGAAAGACCGTAAGGCTTTATCGCTTATTCAACTTCATCTATCTAATGATATTCTGCAAGAAGTACTCCAGGAGAAAACCGCAGCGGCACTGTGGGCTAAGCTGGAGTCGATCTGCATGTCCAAAGATCTCACCAGCAAGATGCATGTGAAGATGAAGTTGTTCACGCACAAGTTGCAAGAAGGTGGTTCGGTAATGAATCACTTATCGATCTTTAAGGAGATCGTTTCTGACCTAGTGTCGATGGAGGTAAAGTACGATGATGAAGATCTAGCACTTTTACTTCTATGCTCGCTGCCAAATTCCTTTGCAAATTTTCGTGATACCATACTGTTAAGCCGTGATGAACTAACCACCGCGGAAGTATATGAGGCCCTGCTTGCCAGGGAAAAGATGAAAGGTATGGTACAGAAAGAGGAGACGTCGTCCTCCAAGGGCGATGCTTTGCAGGTCCGAGGGAGGCCTGAGCAGCGAGATAACCACTACCACAACAACAACAGAGATAAGAGCAAGGGTGACAAGTCGCTCAAAGTCCAAAGGACGAGACAAGTTCTGCAGGTATTGTAAGAAATCTAATCATGTCATTGATGATTGTTGGAAGTTGCAGAACAAGGAGAAAAGAAAAGGTACTTACCAACCGAAAAATAATGAAGGTAAAGATACCGGTGAGGCTTGTTGTTGATGGTAGTTCTGATGGCGATGCCTAGCTGTTTTAGCTGCATGTGTTTCTCGTCAGGATGAATGGATTCTAGATACTGCATGTTCTTTTCATATTTGCTGTAACAAAGATTGGTTCAGTTCTTATGAGTTAGTGCAGACTGGAGATTTCGTGCGTGTGGGGAACGACCAGCAATGCAACATTGTTGGCGTTGGTTCCGTTCAGGTCAAGACACATGACGGTATGACACGCACGCTGACGGGAGTGAAACACATACCAACCATGGCAAGAAATTTGATCTCGCTCAGTACCCTTGACTGTGACGGGTACAAGTACAAAGGAGGAAATAAACTCCTAAAGGTATCAAAAGGTTCTCTCATAGTTATGGTTGGTGATATGAATTCTGCTAAGTTATATGTTCTTAGAGGTAGCACGTTATCTGGTACTGTTGCTGCTGTTTCTCATGATGACGCTAGTAAAACTAACCTTTGGCATAAGCGTCTTGGACATATGAGTGAACTTGGTATGGCAGAATTGATCAAGAGAGACTTGCTGCAAGGATGCAGTTTGGGTAAGATGCAGTTCTGTGAACACTGCATTTTCGGTAAGCACACAAGAGTTAAGTTTAATGCTTCTGTTCACACCACCAAAGGTACACTTGATTATGTACATGCTGATGTTTGGGGGCCATCTCGTAAGCCCTCTTATGGTGGTGCTCGTTATATGCTTACCATTATTGATGATTACTCTAGAAGAGTTTGGCCTTATTTCATGAAAAATAAGGATGATGCGTTTGCTGCTTTTAAAGAGTGGAAAGCTATGATTGAAAGGCAAACAGAAAGGAAGGTGAAATTACTTCGTACTGACAATGGTGGCGAATTTTGTTCGAATGCCTTTAATGATTATTGCAGGAAAGAAGGCATTGTCAGGCACCTCACCATCCCGTACACGCCTCAGCAGAATGGTGTAGCGGAGCGGATGAACAGGACCATCATCTCCAAGGCTCGCTGCATGATCTCCAACGCTCGCATGAGTAAGCGTTTTTGGGCTGAGGCGGCTGCCACCGCCTGCTACTTGATAAACAGGTCACCATCTATTCCCCTCGACAAGAAAACTCCCATTGAGGTATGGTCAGATTCTCCTGCTGATTATTCACAGCTTAAAGTTTTCGGCTGCACTGCTTATGCTCATGTTGATAATGGAAAGTTAGAGCCGAGAGCTATTAAGTGTGTGTTCATTGGTTATGGTTCGGGTGTAAAAGGATACAAGTTGTGGAATCCCGAAACTAAAAAGGCATTTATGAGCAGGAGTGTTGTTTTCAATGAATCTGTTATGTACTTTGATAAGTTGTCCTCAGATGTTTTGCCAGATTTTTCTGAGGAGCAGGTTCGTGTCGAGGTGGAGCACTCTGTTGAAAAGGAAAATGTCACTGTTGACAATGATGGTGCTGCTACTTCAGATGATTCTGATCCTGATTCTGCTGGTTCTGATGATTCTGTTTCTTCTGATTCTGATAATGATAATGTTCAGAACTCACCCCCTGTTTTGCAGCCACAACAGTCTATTGCTGCTCGTAGGAACAGGAGGAATTGTGGTCCTCGACCACGTTTAATTGAAGAGTGTAACATTGTTGATTATGCTCTGAGTTGTGCAGAACAGGTGGAGCACGGACATGAGCCGTCCACCTATACTGAAGCTATTGGTTCCGGTGACCGCGAGAAGTGGCTTGCTGCTATGCAAGAAGAAATGCAGTCACTCGATAAGAATGGCACATGGGAAGTTGTGCGCTTGCCTAAGAAAAAGAAGGCAGTCCGCTGTAAGTGGATCTTCAAGAGAAAGGAGGGTTTATCTCCTAGCGAGCCTCCGAGGTTTAAGGCAAGGTTAGTTGCAAAAGGCTTCAGTCAAATTCCAGGTGTTGATTATAATGATGTTTTCTCTCCAGTTGTTAAGCATAGTTCAATTCGTACATTCTTTGGTATTGTTGCTATGCGTGATCTTGAGCTTGAGCAGTTAGATGTAAAGACTGCGTTTCTGCATGGAGAGTTGGAGGAGGAGATATACATGGACCAGCCAGAAGGGTTCATAGTGCCGGGTAAGGAGGATCTTGTGTGTAAGTTGAAAAGGTCCTTATACGGTTTGAAACAATCTCCTCGTCAGTGGTATAAAAGGTTTGATTCTTTTATGTTGTCACATGGCTTTAAGAGGTCTGAATTTGATAGCTGTGTGTACATTAAGTTTGTTAATGGATCACCTATATACCTGTTATTATATGTTGATGATATGTTGATTGCTGCCAAGAGCAAGAAAGATATCGCTGCTCTCAAGTCACAGTTGAGTAGCGAGTTTGAGATGAAGGATCTTGGTGCTGCTAAGAAAATTCTAGGTATGGAGATTACCCGTGACAGAAATTCTGGTTTGTTGTTTCTTAGTCAGCAAAATTACATTAAGAAAGTTCTTCATCGTTTTAACATGCATGATGCAAAGTCTGTTAGTACTCCTATTGCTCCTCACTTTAAATTGTCAGCTGAACAATGTCCTAGTACGGATGAGGATTTTGAGTACATGTCTAGAGTTCCATATTCTAGTGCTGTTGGTTCTTTAATGTATGCCATGGTTTGCTCACGTCCAGATTTATCATATGCTATGAGTTTGGTTAGTAGATATATGGCTAATCCTGGTAAAGAACATTGGAAGGCTGTTCAGTGGATTTTCAGGTACCTTCGTGGCACATCCAATGCTTGCCTCAAGTTCGGCAAGACTGATGAGGGACTCGTAGGCTATGTGGATTCAGATTTTGCTGCCGATTTGGATAAGAGGAGATCCCTCACAGGTTATGTGTTCACGCTTGGTGGTTGTGCCGTGAGTTGGAGGGCAACGTTACAATCTGTTGTTGCCCAGTCTACCACTGAAGCAGAATACATGGCTATTGCTGAAGCATGTAAAGAATCGGTTTGGCTGAAAGGTTTGTTTGCTGAGCTTTGTGGAGATGATACTTGCATTAACCTGTTTTGTGATAGTCAGAGTGCTATTTACCTTACCAAGGATCAGATGTTCCATGAGAGAACAAAGCACATTGACGTCAAATACCATTATGTGCGTGATGTTGTTGCAAAAGGTAAACTTAAGGTATGCAAGATAAGTACTCATGATAATCCTGCTGATATGATGACAAAGCCAGTTCCTGTTACTAAGTTCGAGCTTTGCTCGGGCTTAGTTGGTATCACTGTCTAGCCCAAGAGGCTATTTGGCGCCGAAGGTGTTTCTTTGTTGTTTTCAGGATGAAGTTCTCTTTCATGCTACAAGATGGAATTTGTCTCAAGGTGGAGTGTTTTTTTCTGGTGTTCCAAATTCCAGCGGTAGTACCGCTGGGTTAAGCGGTACTACCGCTGAGAGCTACCGCCTCCGCTACCGCTGAAATGGCCGTCTGACGCGCTTGTCCGGTACCGACTGGTACCGCTGGCGGTACCGCCGCCGGTACCGCTGAGGTGGGAAGAGACGAACCAGCCCACCCCAGCGGTAGTACCGCTGGGTTAAGCGGTACTACCGCCGAGGTGGGATTGATTCCGGGTTGGACTGCAGCCGACCTAGGGTTTGATGTTTCTATTTATTCCTCTTGTAAGCCGCCGTTTTGGGGTAAGCCACACATTGTAAACCCACGGCGTTTGTAACCTCACCCGATATAGTGAAGTATTGCTGGCTGGCGCCCGTGGTTTTTTCCTCTCCTTTGTTTGGAGAGGTTTTCCACGTTAAATCTCGTGTCCCCTTTGTTTGATCGTTCCGCTCTTCGTCGTTTCTTTGCTATCCGTTTTACAACATTAATTAGGTTCTAAGGTCAGTAATAACAACGAACTCACGGTAACGGAATGGTATGGCTTCAGCGCATCTACAATGCTATGAGGTCCTTGGTACTACTTTATTCTGGTACTTTTTTTCAAATTTTATCTCCTTTTATGGAACAAAGCTAATCCGCGAAAACAAACAAATAGTGGGGCCGTATTTGAATTGGGTCCACGAGAGTTCCATCCGACAACTAGCTACCAATGCCCGAAGCCTTTGAAAAAATACGGGACTGATGTGGTCCCTTTATGTACCTTAGGTCATTCAAATTCAATTTTTTTAAATAAATTCGGTATTTTTCCTTGTTTTCCTATTTAATGAGGGGGACTTGGGAAATGTAGTTACCGGGCGGTAACCACTGGTAGTAACACCTGCGAATGGAGACGGACTTCCAGTGCGCAGCGACTTTGGCTCTTCCCATCAACTCGATCGGCTCGGAGCTGGGAACTGAACCAAAGTTCTTATGGACTGAAGTTTCGATTACTGTTTTTGTTGGAAACCTATCGGTTATCATCATATAGAAACCAAATACTTTTAAATTGCTCTGGAGTCAGTCTGTCCTCACATGCCATCCCTGGGCTTCGACGTATTTCAATGGAGCTTTATCGAATCACGCTGGATCTTCCATGGACCGCCTCGGCAATCACACCACATTTTTCAAGCCACCATCCAGATGTTAGCCCCCGTGTAAGTCCTCTAAATGATCAAGCGACGTGCCAAGGTCTTGACGGAGCATCCTGAACCAACACCTAGCTTTCACCCGGAGACCATTACAACTGAACCGGAAGACCCAACTACTATGTGGTGACTTATATCTCCTATAGTAGGAGCCATCCATGGAATAGGGAAATTGTTTGTGTCTCGAAAGATAGCTTGGACATGCCCTTTTCCCTCAGTTCTCGGCAAGACCTAGTCTCTACTTACCACCAAGCGCAATATAAACAAGCTCGGTCGTGCCACCTCGGTAAAGAACTGTCGTGGATATACCAAATGGGTATCCCACAAAGTCTTAAACCGGCCTGCCATGGTGGCCCACGGGTAACAAAGCTGCAGGCTTTGCCAGGTTGTGTAGGCCGAAGCGCATGTTGGAGAAGATTCAGCTTGTGTAGAAGTCAAGACAGAGGCCTGCATCTATACTTGTGGAACAAGGCAGTACTATTAGCCGTAGTAGTCTAGGGCTCTATCTCTTAGTCAGTTCGGCCTTCCATGTAAGCCCTAAGTCTGGCTGACTTTCTAAGCCGAGTTTCGGGGAAACCTTACAGTTAAGCTCTCATACACATTTTAACATATAGTGATCATAGCATCAGGTAGAGTTCCGTCACGTCGTGGAACCCGAAGCTTGGTAAACATGTGTCAATCCCTTCACCGGTGTCGTTGTATCGACATAGTTGATAAGAGCGGTGTTTCTCTAGCCGATGTTAGAGCCGAGGGGGTAGAAAGGAGCGTCGTCGATGTTGGGATTGAACAAGGCAGTTTACGTAGTTTCGGATCTCACGTCGGAGGTGAGATTCTACGTGCTGTTATAACTCACTACAAAGGTTTAGGCTTCAATCTTAGGCCTCCTCCTTGCCGGAATCCATCTACCTTGTCAGTCAACTATCTGGGCCGCCCGATAGGCTAAGCCTTCACCACCACTGTGGGCCACCCTGTACTAGTCGGATCAACCCATGTTGGTAAAACCCCTATTTGGTATTCCCCCAACATCCAGAATCATCCTCCTTAACCCCACGTTCTCTATGCAGGCTATGTCAAACTACTTCTTTCCTATGGTAACCATACCTCAAATAGTTGGCACCCACCGTGTCGTGGTGGGATCACGGCAGATGCCATAGGTATGGCTAAGACGGGGCCGAAAGTGCGTTGGGGGAACCGGGGAGGGTTTATGCACTCAAGAAGTGCACAAGCAAGAACACACAAGCAACCGCAAGAACATGAACGAGAAACCAAGAAACCAAAAACACAAAGCACACCACGATGTACCCTGCTACGGGGCCCTCTTGTGGAGGTAACACCCCTACTGCAGCACTAGCCTAATCTCTTTATATCTCAATACTGACAAGTACAAAGCGCTCCTCGAGCTGTATGAAGCAACAATGGTGAGAGCTCTCGATGAAGAAGAAGCTACCAAGGGGGGGGGGGGGAAATGAGCTCTCGGGTTCGTCTCCCCACACATGAGGTGGTGGTGCTGTATTTAAAAGCTTGCCGAGTTACTTCTTTGCCCCTGGCTCCATGAGATAATGGTACTGCCCAGAGGAAAAGGACAAGCCTCTGCCCCCTGTCAATCCAACGGCCGGACTGTCAGGCCTAGCAGGCCTATCTTGCCTCTTCGGGTAATGGCAGGTGTAGCCCACCGGGTCTAGGTCACATCTTCTTTCCCGAATTGGCCGAGTCAGCTCCTAGGTAGCCGCGCTCCCAGGAATCCCGTGTCTTGACCTGGCTGTCAAGCCCTAGCAGGCCTATCTTGCCACTTCGGGCAATGGCAGGCATAGCCCACCGGGTCTAGGTCACATCCTCCTTCCCGAATTGGCCGAGTCAGCTCCTAGGTTGCTGCGCTCCCAGGAATCCCGTGTCTTCTGAGCCTCAGGCAGGAGGCCTGCAGGACCCATGAACTTACTGACATTACTCGGCCGTTGTGCATTATCCGACATTGCTGGTAAGCCGGATTCCTCCAGGCAACCCGGCTAGTTGAGCCGGATCTCTTCCAGGCGACCCGGCTAGTTGAGCCGGATCTCTCCCGGGCAACCCGGCTAGGTTAAGCCGGATCTCTTCCTCTGATCCGGCTAGACTTTGCCTGATGCCTTTTGGTCTCTCCCTGTATTTAAACATGATCTGGTCCAAGTGATCCGGTTTGTGAGACCCGGATTGACCTTCCTTTCCACCTCTTTGCCCTACCCGGGGGCAGCCCCCCGACAGTAGTCCCCGAAGCTGGTGCGGTCCTATAGCCTCGGATGGAGGGCCGTAGCAGGTTAAAAATAAACACCCTTAACCGAATCCCATATCACATAATCTTGTCTCAGGATTTCCTGGGACACTTGGCAGGGAATCTCTGCGCAAAGCCTCATAATCCGGGTCTCTGATTTGACATGTCACTGACAGCACATTATCCGGATCCATCAGGTACTTGAGTGCATTTGACTAGATGACTGCGTCTCCTCGGTTTCTGCGCTGACCGGCACTCTTGATCCGCACCACCGCTTCCAGTTCTATGACCCACCATGTGCTTGAAATACACGGCCACATCAGCGACCGCAGAGTTTCAGGGCACTCTTCATCCGCCGACGCCCCGAAAACCGCGCGGTAGTGCGCCGGTTACCAGCTAGGGGCTATATATAGGGGTGCGGAGTTCCTCCTCTTCTTCCCCGCACCTCCCACTTCGAGAACTCCAACCGCGCCATTGACGCTGCTGCGATCTCGCCCTTGCGACCTCGCCGCGCCGGAGACCTCGACAACGCCGGAGAAAACTCGCCGGAGCAGCACACCGCGCCCTGCGCCGTCGTTTCTTCACCAAGCCGCTTCCTCGCCGTACTGCAACCGTAAGTTCTTCATCCCCGGCCATGGCGACCTTGAGCGAGTTCATCTTCCGCCATGAACTTGCGCTCACTTTCCCTAGATTCACTAGCAAACGAGTCCATCGCCGTGCCTTAGTGCATTCCCTAGATCTCCTTTCTAGGTTTTGCACTAGACTGCCCCAGATTGGCTCGCCACTTCATGAACAATTCCGCCATATTTTTACTCGGGATTTCTTCTCTATTTTACTGCTGCGGTAGATCTTGGGTAACCCTAGATTCTCACGAAAAGGTGTTTGTAGTTACTAGCCGAATCACTTTTCCGCAGTAAATAGACCACGTTATCCGGGATATCCTTTACCGAATCCCTTAACAGCTGATTCGGTTAGACCATTATCCGACTCGTTCTGGATTTGAGATTCCACATCTTCTAACCCGGCTATCTCCGATTTCTTGCAGGACTGATTCGGATATGCCGAAGTTGCCCCCCGGCAGTTGGGAGGGTTCCGACGTTACAAATGATGACTTGGAATGGCTGCTGAGTACCCGGCGTATAACATCTAAAGTTATATGCCGAAAACCGGGGAAGGAACTCGAACCGGTCACCCAATCGGGTGAGCGCGTTGTATTTCTAGCGCATTTCGAGCGTGGATTCGGACTCCCAGCGAGTGACTTCTTCCGGAGATTCCTAGATTTCTTCGGCTTGCAGCCTCACCACCTTCCGGCTAACTCCTTTGTCTCCCTGTCGGCTTTTACCTCCTTTATGGAGGGATATCTCGGTCTCTGGCCGACTGTCGAAACCTGGGCGAAGTACTTCCACCTCCGGAAACATACGATCCCGGGTAGTGACCCGAAGGTGATGACCGCCTGTGGTGCGTCCAGCATTACCCCGAGGACGGGCTCCATCTTTCCCCGGATCACTGGCCTGGATACTTGCAAGAAATGGCAAAGGTCCTTCTTCTACGTGAAGAGCGTTGAAGGCCATGATGCTCTCAACTTGCCCGAGTTCAGGATCGAGCCCCCCAGCCGAACTGAACTTCAGATATGATCCGGCTGACACTCTTGCGGAGCTTCAAATCATACATCAAACTTTGGAGGATTTTCTGGAGAAAGGCCTGCTCGCGGACGATCTCCTCCGGACCTTCGTCTGTCGCCGGGTCAGTCCTCTTCAACAACGCAAGCACAAGATTTGCCACATGGGTGGTCTGCTAGATCCTACCCGGATCAGCAAACATGACCTCACCAGAGTTTCCGTCAAGAGACGGGTAAACGCCATTGCCTACACCGAGATGTTGGACAAGTGGCGGTGGGGCGTGGAGCCGTTCCACCGAGATGCACTTCCACCACAGGTTAGTTCACCATTCTCCGAATCAATCCATACTTCATCAAAATGACATCGGACTAATCCAGATTTGCCTTGACTCTATGCAGCTGTTCGACCGCCAAATCACCGAAGATGGAGATCTCTCCACCAAAGTGTGGGGACCGGATCGCAGCCCGCTGCGCGAGGGCGAAGAGGATGCGGATACGGACGATTATTTGCCGATTCCGCGCGCCAAGCCCATCCAAGGGTAAGCAACCGACTATTTACACCTTTCCGAGGATGAAGATGATGATTGCTGGATCCTAGATCCTATTGATGCCATTCCGATTTCATGGTCACAACCTTGTGTTCCAGCCAAACCGGATGCTCAAGGGACATCTCGGAAACACCCTGACGCGTCCGGATCAGATGCCCCTCCAGCCAAGAGAATGAAGAAAACCGTCTCCAAACCGAATCGGCTGAAGGCCATGCCTACTACCAAGGGTAATGCCAATTTTATTTGCTTTCTTCTTTATTAACCGAGTCATCTTTATCCGAGTTAACTGTTTTATTTGCTCTATGCAGTGACGTCCTTGTCACCGAGCAAACTCATTCATCCATTCTTTCTCCCATTCCTCCACTGGATACGGCCATGGAGCACCAGTCTCCTAAAAAGGCTGCCACCTCTCCCGCGCGTGCCACAACCGCCAAAACTCCTCCGCCGACTCTCGTTCCAGAGTCGGTTATTGACCTGGAGAATGAGGAAATCTCGGGTTCTACCCGAGATTCAACTTGGCCACGTCCTCTGAAGGAGTTGGAGAAGGAAAAAGCTAAGACTTCGGCTAAGTCTTGACTAAGCCGGATCCTCGCCCTACCGCCAAGGCTCTGAATCAAGAGCAGCAGAAGAAGAAGAAGAGCAGCAGCAGCAACCTCTCGAGAAGCAGCAGAAGCAGCAACAGGAAGTATCTAAACCACCACAGCAAGCGTCGCAGAACCAACCGAAACAGCCAGATCCAGCCAAGACCCGGGCGCATCGCCTCTGCCTAAGCCGACTCAGGTCTCCTTTGGCACAACTCCAACAACCTCGGATAAGCAGATGGTTGCTAGCAAGCCGGTTTCCGCCGCTCCATCAGCGACTCGGGTGCATGATCAACTCTCTGAGGCGATCACTCGCGCCCGCCTTAGTGGCCAGGTTCTGCCGAATCTCCGCACTCCGAGCGGCGACAACCTCGGCTCCGCAGAGCAATTTGTTAAAGCTTGGAATGCTGCGGACCTTGCCGAAGGCTCGACCACTTCAGCGTCGCCACATCCGGCTGGCCTAGCCGGATGTTTCAATCTCTACATTCTGTGCAGGCCTCGGTCACTGAAGCTAACCGGGTCTTCGAGGTAACATTGCCGAATCCTGCTTTATTTCATCATGATCAATCTACATATCCCCAGTCCCCGAGATTCGGGTCGAACGACTGATACTCCTCCGAGTAAGAAAGTCATTCGGCTTGAATCTCTAACACTTGATCATAAATTTGTCTTAGCTGAACAAAAATCGTGGGACTCCCAGTCCCCGAGTCTCTTTCAATTGATTCGGTCAACTTTCTTTTTATTAATCTCGGGCCTCCAGTCCCCGAGATTCGTTTTGGCTTCATGCTGCTAGTCTCGGGTGCCAGTCCCCGAGACTCTTTTTACGCCATTAACCCTTTTCTTTCAGGAAACCACGACTGCTCGCAGCCGGATCTTTAAGCAGCTAGTCCTGCAGCACCAGGCCCTCCAAGCTTCCTTTGATGCGCAAGTGCGGAGATGAAAAAGAAAGATCAGGAGCACAAGCGCGCTTTATCGGAGGAAAAGTCAGAAGTGACCCGGCTCCTGCGGGAGCTTGACCGGGTTGAAAAGTGAAGGAGAAGGTCAAGAAAGACCGGGACACGCTGCAGAGGGAGAAAGACTCGATCCAGAAGGAGCGAGACACTTTCAAAGCCGGGCTTGAGAAGCGGGCTGAATTGGACAAGAAAATCCAAACGCACGTTGCAGACGCTGAAGCCGAAGCTAAAGCGGCAAAAGATGATCTGGCTGCTCACAAGGCGATCAGCGCGAAATGGCTTGCTGATCTTGCTAAGCTCAACGAAGACATGGATCGTAAGTTTGCCGAATCTCCTCTTCCTCCTCTGCTCTTATCCGACACATCATTTCGTGTTACCTCGTTTAACTCGGTGTTAGCTTATCTGAATGTAGGAGAGTTTACCAGCATCCGGCTTCAAGCCGCCAAAGCTGTGAGGGATGCCCGAGCTGAGAGAGCTAAGTTAACTGGAGCTCCCCTACCAGAGACGTGGGATATCGAAGATCACATTACTGCACTCAGAGCTCGGATTGCTCCTTTGAAGGATTCCCATATTGATCTGTTTAATGCAAGCCTCAAAGCTCACCGAGTCTTGTTTCCTGAAGCTCGGCAAGTCCGGTCTGCGGACGAGCTAATCAAAGACCTGGATCAGGCAGAGACCCGGCTAAAGCAGTGGAGATCTTCGTCCGCCCGCTGGTGCTGACGCAGGTTTGCTATTTATCATGTCTTGGTATGAGCTGATTGATCTTGCCAAAGTGCGCTCCCTTCGCGAGGGTTCTTCATGGGCTTCAGATCCGGACCGGATCAAGATCCGCGAGGAAGCTGCCAATTTATGGCCGAATTTGCAAACACCAAGCATCTTGATCTGAAGCTCCGGTCTACTCGGATGGGGAAGAATCTGAAGAGAGGAATCAGATGATGCCTCACTTGACGAATACGCCGAGTCTGAGGGCTCTGGTGATTCGGCTACTCCGCCGAACAACCTGCAGCTTTGACTCGGCCAAGACCTCCAAGATGCCAGCCACTGACTCGGCTGAAACTGCCGAACAAGCTGTAATCCGAACTTCCAAGACGCCAGCCACTGATTCGGCTAAGGCCACAGAGCAAATCACCGCCAAGACGTCAGTTGATCCGGATGCTTCCGAATCTGCCAAGCCTCAAGCTCTCCGTCCAAGTCATTCCTGCAAGTGAGGGCCCTATTTCAACCGAGGTTCCTCCATCATCCGAGTCCATCCCTGCAACCGAGTCTCCTGCAGCCTAGGCTCCTTCCTGAATTATCTTAATGAAAAACATTAAATCCCCGTATGCCGGGAGCAGATGTAATATACAATTTAAGTTCCTTCGAGACTTTTATTTTGCTTAATGTGATCCGGACTAGTTTATGTTGGATCATTTAAACCGAGTCCCCGAGTCTGTTTTCTTGTTTACTATTTTTGCCGAATCTTGCTCTTGTCTACCTTTTAGGTGTTTGACAGTCGAGTCACAAGATAGGAATCATAGCATACAATACTTGAAACATGCGAGTTGTGGTTTAGAATCATCTAACATAAACAAAAAAGAAATAACAGGGTTAGTAAACGACATGTGCCGAATCGGTTTTGGACCGAGTCCCCGAGTCCATTTTCATGTTTCCCATATTTCCACCTCTGCTCTTGACTACCATTTTGGTGTTTGTCAGTCGAGTCACGAGATCAACAACACAGCATACATTACTTGAATTTTGGGACGAGGTTCAAAACAATCGACACATGAACGGTATGGACAAAACAGTAGTAAAAAACACATGCATAAGACGAGGCAGTCCCCGAGTCCAGACTCGGATTGCCGAAATTTCATTTATGATAAACTGAGATACATACATTGCGCCCTTAAGAGTAAAAGGGTCGAAGCAGAGCTACATTCCAGGGTCGCTTGGTTTCTCTCCGGGTCTGTCCAGGCCATCCTTCCTTTGTTCCTGTGCGTCTACAAGGTAGTACGAGTCATTGTGCATAGCCTTGCTCACAATGAATGGTCCCTCCCATGGAGGTGATAACTTATGTCGGCCCTTGCTACGCTGCACCAGCCTTAGTACTAGATCTCCTTCATGAAACACTCGAGGGCTGATCTTCCGACTATGATAACGTCGGAGACCCTGCTGATATACTGCTGTCCGAGACAGGGCCAATTCCCTTGCTTCCTCTAGCAGATCCACTGCATCTTCCCGGGCCTCTTTTGCCTCGGTTTCCGTATACATTGTCACCCTTGGTGCATCATATTCTATGTCAGTGGGTAGCACTGCTTCTGCCCCATATACCAGAAAAAATGGCGTATAGCCAGTTGACCGATTCGGCGTGGTCCTTAGACCCCATAGTACTGATGGTATTTCATCTATCCAGCACCCCGGAGTCTTTACCAGGGTTCTATTAACCGGCTTTTATCCCAGCTAATACCAAAGCATTTGATCTTTCCACCTGTCCATTGGACTCTGGGTGTGCCACTGAGGCTATATCTAACCGGATCCCCTTATTCATGCAGAATCGGGCAAACTCTCCCACAGCAAAGTTCGTGCCATTATCCGAGATGATGCTATGGGGGTAACCGTATCTCAAAATGATTTCTTTCAGGAAAGTTACAGCCGAATGACCATCCACTTTCCGGATCGGTTTCACCTCTATCCACTTGGTGAACTTATCCACCATCACCAGCATATGTGTCATGTTGCCCCTAGCCGGCTTGAATTCTCCACCATATCCAAACACCACACAGCAAACGGCCAAGTGATAGGAATTGTTTTGAGCGCCGATGCGGGTAGGTGTGTCTGCTTGGCAAACCTTTGGCATCCTTCACATTTTCGGACTATGTCCTCTGCATCTGCATGAGCAGTGGGCCAGTAAAACCATGCCGGAATACTTTAGCCACCAGGGCTCTTGTACTGCAATGATGCCCACATTCTCCTTGATGTATCTCCAGGAGCATCTCCTTGCCCTCGGCTGGCTCCACGCAACGTTGTAGCACCTCGGTTGCACTCCTTTTGTATAACTCCTTATTTATGGTGTAACCCTTGGACCTCCTCTGCACTCGCCTAGCTTCGGTTTCATCATTTGGCAAACTCCCCCCGACATGAACTTCATGATTTCTTCAGCCCATTCCGGTACTGGATGCAAAGGGAATAAGTGCTCATCTATTTCCACTGGTTCGGCCGCCATTATCTCTTCTATCAGCCTCTGTCCATTCCCTAAGATTCGGTTAGCACCATCTTCCTCTCTTCCCCCTTCCCTAAGATTTGGGTAGCATTCCCGAGTCTCGGTGCGCAGTCCCCGAGTCTCGCCATGCAGTCCC